>VXBU01003596.1:165154-313112 GCA_013400315.1 Bombycilla garrulus
AGGGCCTCCCGGAGGAGAGAAGGCCGGAGCGGCCGCGGTCGGTGTCAGGGAGAAGGTTTAGCTATCACAGAATTGTTGTGGTGTGGTTGGAAGGGGCCTCTGGAGATCATCCCGTCCAAGCCCCCCTGGCCAGGCAGGGTCAGCTGGAGCAGGTGACACAGGAACGCGTCCAAGTGGGTTTGGAATGTCTCCAAGAAGGGAGATTCCACGACCTCCCTGGGCAGCCTGTTCCAGGGCTCTGCCACCCTCAGTGTAAAGAAGTAAAGCCTGATCTGGTTCCCCACTCCTGACGCATCTCTGGGGCGAGGCCCCACTGCGGACTGCCAATACTATTACAAGGCGGTGTCCCTCGGACTCTCAGGGCCTCCAGATACGTCTGAAAGTCCCAACATGAGTTTTCTGCACTGTAATCTCCATGATCATGATGTTTGCCATGACCCTGCGCAGTAAACTATTCGGAGAATCGCTAGAGGCCAAATCTTAGAACCCAGCGCCTTCCCTGGACTAGCTCTCTGCCCAGACTGGCTGCACCTCCGCAGTCTGGGCTGTGGCACAGTGTCACTTGCACCTCTCAACTTCAGCTCTTTCAGGGGTTACCAACTTTTCCAGGTTTCTCTGAATGAAGCCTTTCACCCAGCAACGCGCTTAAACACGTGCGTACCTCAATTGCTCTATGTCATTTGCGTATAATTAAGCATGTGCTTAAGTGCTCTGCTGGATTGAAGCCAAGATCTGCATAAGCTCTGTTGGGTAAAATTTACCAGCTTCGCTGGGCTTAGCTCTGTGAGTCATTCAATCAGCAGAAGCCCAAAGCTTTTTGCTACAAGCTTAGTTATTCCCAGGCTGTCCTACAGGATCACCCTGTCTCCGTGAGGAGGCTTAAGCCCTTCACTCAGGGTTTGGAGCTCCTTCAGCAAGGTGCCTTAATAGAGTTCTGCATCCTCACGCAGGTCAGAGGTTGTGCCATCCAGGTGCAGTGCAAGAAATTGCATTAAGAAGAGAGTATTAATGACACCAGGACCCTGATGAAGGTCTGCCCTGATTTTGTACAATATGTACATTTCAAAATGATGGTGTCAAGTACTCAATCTCTACGAACAGAGGAAGGGGTTAATAAAATGTAGCTACGTTCCATGCAATCCTCTACAATTTTACACAAATAAAAGAAGTGTCACTAACCTGCTTATTGAAAAAAATGGGAAACTTTTTCATTTCAAAACCAGAGTTTTGGAAACTGAGGGAAGATGTACATGTATTCAGCTTTGAATTTGTTTTCCTTCAAAGACAGTTAATTTGGTGACTTTACTCATTTTTCCCTGTCAAAAGAAATATCTTTTGAATTGCATTAAGTCTGAGTCGGAAAGCTCAGCACTAAAACCTTATTTTAATACACACTGAGGAATTAAAGCTTTCTGCAGGGTGAGCACAAGTCTTTCTCCAAGGACACATCAATTGGA
This sequence comes from Bombycilla garrulus, assembly GCA_013400315.1. Lineage (NCBI taxonomy): Eukaryota > Metazoa > Chordata > Aves > Passeriformes > Bombycillidae > Bombycilla > Bombycilla garrulus. The sequence continues at coordinate 166,612 of VXBU01003596.1, forward strand.
ACCTGCTTTTCAAAATATCTGTTTAGCAATTAACAGTGTAATATGAAAAAAAAGACTGCCTTGTATTTAATGCAAAAAAATAAGACTCAGCATATTTGAGTGCTGTTCATTACTCTTCATTACTCTCTTATCATTCTTCTATGACCTTAATCAAGACATGTTCCAATTTTCAAGTGACAGTTTGGGTTAGGGTGCAGGTTTTTGCATTGTTTTTAGAGAAATTAAGCACCTATAAATTGTCAAGTTCGTAGGGAATCTTACAGTGCTTTGTTCATCTGGAAGTCCCCCTTACCAGGGTAGAGGTGGTGAAGGGACACACCAGACCTTGGACCTCTCCCTCACGTATTTTCAAATGATGGCAGCTCCTCACCGGGTCACACAGCTGTGGCACTGATGTTCATATTGGTTTTTAGACATATATTTAATACTGTGCTGATTATTTATTAATATTAGTGTTTTGACATAAAATAGTGAAGAAATATATAAAGTCAGTAGCTTGAGAAGCTTAAAGGAGCATTTGCATTTTGACCTATATTTTTTTTTCTTTATGCTGCTCTGTAAATAGTAGAAAAAGTCTGCTTTTCCCTAGGAAAAAATAATTAATAGTCTTTTATATAGTCTTTCCTCTCCCTTCTGAATTTCAAAAGTTGCCCACCCATGAGAAACCCTCTGAAAGGCAACATGTATGCAGCATGGAGTACACTATCTTGCACTTTTAAGACGACTAAATACTGGAAAGTAAAAAGCACTTCACCCTCCTGCCTTTAATTTTTTTCCTTCTCTTTTCTGTATAAATCGAGAAAGAAAAAAAATTAGGAAGCACAAGTACTTTATGTATTAAAAAGTGACTATGGGGAATCACTGGGGAATACATGTGTTTTAAAAAGTCTTAACCAGGAAGTGGCTTCAGAAGTAACTGCACACAATCAAGCAGAACCACCACACTTGACCTCCTGCATGAAAAACTAAAGGTTTTAATTCAGAAATTTATGCATCAGGCTAGTAATTTCTACTGAAGCAGCTGTTGATCTGGAAAGATCCAGTCTGGGAATTTGAGAGAGAAGTTGGCCAGTTATGTAGGCTTTTGAGATGACCTCATAGCCTAGCTCTCAAATGTATGCCTTCATATTTGTCTGCATCCATCAAGCCTGAGCTTCTATTCATTTTAGCTATAAGGTTTAAGGACTGTGTACCAAGATTTTTAACTTTGTTCTCCAGGTCTTGCTTTATCCTTGTAACTATTTATAATTCCCCTTCCAGTTTTTAAAAAAATATTTTTTGTTTGTTTGAATATACTCTTAAGGTGGGCCTACAGCTCAGTCGTTTAGACCACAGACAGGTAGATCAACAAACATCTAGTGCAGCTTCTTTTCACCCACTCACATCACCTTTTTCTGTGTCTTTGGACTGACATACAGAGTCCAGTGATGTGACCTGTCCTACTGACTCTGTCCAGGCTGAAATTCCCTGCTGCTTCTCTGTCCTTTGTCACGTAAAACAAGGATACAGCACATCCATCTCCTCCCCTTCCCCCTGCAGATGTCACAACTCACAGTTAACAGTCTCGTTCCTTCCGACACATATGCTTGGCTTCTCTTGAGCAAAAAAAAAATAAAGATCTGTTGGACTATTTGTGTCTGTGGTTACAGGATCAGGCCAAAGGAAATGTGAAAAACAATCTGCACTTCAGCAATCAATATTTTTACTGAGTGTTTTATAATGAGGGTAAGTCTTGAAAAAACAGACTGAAGATGATCAGTGCATGTTTCATGTCAGTAGTTTACATACAGAGAGCACTCTTTGAAAAACATTTAAGTTCTCAAAAGAAGGTATTTGCAAACAGAAAATTCAAATCCAAGGTAAATCTGAGAGAAAGCGTGAGGTGCTAGGGTGTGGAAATACACAATGCATCTTCCCAAACAGTGTTAAACCCACCTTTTCTGTACTTGCAGAATCATCAAACAGTTGAAGTTAATAACTTTGGTGGAAGATGAGAGTAACCTGGCTTTCAGAGACTACAGGTGTGTTCTCCACACCCCACTCCCATTATTCTTCTTCAGTTTCCCTCCTCCCCTCCCCTCCTTCCCTGTCCACAAAGGCCAGTATGTGCCAGTGAAATGCCTTGGTGAATTCCTGACATTTCAACAGTGGATTCAATCAGGGAACCGTTGCTACAGAAAGCTAGAAAATCTCCTTCCATCCATTTTTTCAATTGGAATATTTCACCAGGGCTTTAACTAGCATGCATATTCAATGCAGAAATGTAATGAGTCCATTGTCTGAGCATCCACTCACATTGTCTGTAAATTGCTCCTCTTCATTTCAGCATCCCTGGTGGAATTTGTGTTTTAATTATTTAATGTTTTTTATAGCAAGCTTTCAATTCATGATCCCATGTAAGCCTGACTCAATAGTCTGCCTTGCTGGCAGATCAGGAGTCAATGACAGTGCTACAGAGTGGCTCGTCCTGACATTACAAATGCACGGAAATGTGGTGGCATGCAATGGCTCAAAACATCTGGGCATCTGATGTTTGCAAACAGAAATAATTAATTACAGTCAATATTGGTTAGAGGGTGTATTTAAGTCACCCAGCTCTTTTCTTTATTCCCAGAATCTTTTCTGTTCCCAAAACTGTTTGCAGGAGAGCACTTTTCCACTTCTACCTGAGCTCTGAAGAGTTCTTCATATCAGATCAGTTTCTAATGTCACAAACATGCCTGACCTGACTCAGTCATTTATTTACAAAAGTACAGCAGCCTGAAGTGCTTTAAAACTGGAAGTCAAGACAGCACAAAAATCCCAGAAAAAAAAATTGAAAAGTTTGATGAGAGACATACCTGTCTGAAAATAAAGAAAGATAGCAAGACAGCATCAGAGTGAGTTTGTGTAGATACGAGACATTCTGATATCTGTAATATGTCTGGCTTGGTCCCACATGGCATTCCTATAAAATTAGCATTATAAATCTCTAGACTAAAAGAAGAGAGGATGTTTAATGTGCCGTGCTGAGATATCTAATAGACAGAAAAAGCAACAAAAATGATGATAATGTAGCACTTGCCTAACACAAATTGTCAAATGACATGAGACAGAACTTAAAGAACCTATTTCTCTGCCTTAAAACACAAGTTATAAGTACAGCAGAAAACCATCTACTTTTAACTTGGATTGGCAGCCTACCTAAGACATTTAAGTTGAATTAACTGCAGATAGGAAAGCAAGAGGGCCTTAAACCCCAGTGTGAACACTTTAGGATTAAGCTTTTCAGAAATAAATGTAAAGGAAGTGAGGGATATTTTATCTGTAAAAGAGAGAACATCCACACAGGGATTTGGTGGGCTTTAACTGTTGCAATTTAATGTCACACCTTTACTTAATTCATCTTAATCTTTCCCATGTGTCTGTCCCACTGCAGCTGAGTTCTTTAATTTGAAATATTATAGTGGATCTAATTTGAAAGACAGCATTAGCTGAACCATTAGCTAAAGGCTTGTCAGGGTGGGGAACTTTCTCAGGAATGAGTAACCAGCTCCTTCATACCTACTTTTTGTCAATGCTCTTGGTTTACATTATCATCTTTTAGGCTGCATCACACCACCTTGCATGGGCTGAGAGTTTGTGCAAGCCAAGTACAGCATTTTAAATTCAGATTCACACCCCTTTACAAGTCTAACATTGACCTGATTAAAAGCAAGACACAAGATGTGCAGAGCAGTAGGACACCAGGCCCTGATGTAGTGGTAAGGATGGGAGATGGATACTTACCAACCAAAAGTTCAAACCCAAAAACATATATTTAAGCTTTTATGTANGCACTCTATGGTTCTATATATTTAAGCCCAAGAGGTTGTACATTCCCAGGATTACAAAGATTGAGCCATTATACCAAATGGGATGTTTCCATAAATTGTTAGAAATAATATGAAATGCCAACAGAGTATAGAAATCTGAATGTGAGAAAACCAGTAAAATCTCTAATTTCAGTTGACAGTGAAGTAAGGGGGAATGAGAAGAGCACAAATGGACCTTGAAGACAAGGGAGAGATTCTAAAAGGCTGGAATGGGAACTCTGTAAGCTAATTGCTCAACACAGCAAAAAAAGGAAGGGTTTTGGGTTTTGTATAAAAACATAATAAAAATCATAGTGTTACCCTCCCATTACTGGTTTCCTCTGGTACTACACCCAAAAATTGCATCAGAATAAGGAAATATTGGAACAAGACAGGCTATTAGCCATTCTCCAAATTACATAGAGCCTATTTATGACTGTCAGAAGTTGAACCGACTGGGCTGCCATAAATTTGTTAAGTTAATCAGGCCCCAGTGGGGACAAAGCAAAACCTCAGAGGCCTCCAAAAATGCCAGATGAAGGGCCAACACAATGACCAACAAAGTTCATTGTATCTGCATGAAGTTCTGAATTTAAAAGAAAAGGCAAACTGCTAAGATCCATTACAAATGACAAATGACCAAGATACAGCTAAAGAAGGGGGGCCTTGGCAGGGAAAGGCGAGTAGGTGAAGTTGTTGATAAGTTATTTTCTCATAAAATGAGAAGCGGACTGGATGAAATCTGTCATAAGGCCAAAAAAAGCAAATTAAATGCTACTTAATTGTAGTGATGACTGGTTTTTCTTTCAAAACACAAGAATGCATTGAATGGAATTGATTAAGACATGTACCAGACATTCAGCAGGATGATGAGGACAGGTAAATTTTCTATTTGCACCAAGCAGGAGATGGTCCAGGTCCAGCCTCCTCTGGATGAGGACGGAGAAGAAGACAATGGAGTTCAGCTCAGTAAGGATGGAGAAAAGACCTGAATCTATGGCTGAGCTAAAGGACAATGTTGCAGAAGGTGGTTTAGTAGGGCAGTGCAGTTGTTCACAAGCTGGACATCAGCTGATGTGCACATCCTGCTGTTAGGTGTGACCTGGCTTAAGCCTTGTAGGACACAAGGAAATAACTTCCATTCAGTCTGCACAGGACAGCTGAGAGTTCAGCTGGGCAGGAAAGATAGGGCCCAGCTGGAAAGGTCAATAGGAATGCCAAGAGGTCCAGAAATCCTGACCAAAAAGGCACGTGTTCCCAAGGAGAATGCTAAAGGGGAAACTTGATTAAGGTCTTCAAAAATGTAAGAGGACATCACACAGACAAGTGGAGAAAGTCAGTTTCCCTGCCCTTGGGAGGTATGTAAGACAGAAATTTTTACCTTTAGGTTAGATATTTTTCTGGTTTTATACTGGCAAAGGCCACAAACCACTGGAATGGCACATGGGACTACGGAGTCAATGGAGGTCTTTAGGAGCAGTTTGCACAAATATACCATGAATGCTTGAAGAAGTAACCTAGATCACGGCCTTGCCACCCAGATTTGGTTTTTATGTGCAGATAAAGTAAGCAAACAGATAAAATAGGCTGAAGAACAATAAAAAGATACAATATCTTGACATAGATCTGTGGTACAGCTTCAAGCAGACTGCTGTGGTCCAGCCATCTCTAGCCATCTCAGAGACTGGGAACTTCAGAAGACTCAAAGAGCAAGAAATAGGATCAAGGGTGTGGCAATTCACGAAAGATTGAAAAGATTTGGATTATTATCTTCAGAGAAAAGCAAGGGAGACAGAATAGAAGTACATGAAGTAATGTCTGGTATAGGAAAAAAAAATCAACAAAGAATACAACAAGAGATTAAAATGGGGAGCTTCTCTGCTATGGCACATCCAAAGCATTGGTGCTAAACCCAAAAGGATTCTGAAGGAAAATGTCTTGCCAAGATGGGTACCTGAGGCACCTGCAGGGATATAAAGAACTCTGTTTCCTCTTGCTTGACATCAGCCCTTTGCACAATACCTTGCGGTTGTGCCATGCTCTGTCACAGAATGGGCATGAAATGAGCAAAAGCAGACAAAAATCTGAAGTTTCAGATATTGCTCTTTTTAAAAACAGCAAAAGGGTCAAAAAAAAAAAAGGACCGCTTGTTTCCAAAAGGATGCTGTTTATTCCAGTAGGCTGGGTCTGGCTGGCCATGCCTGCTCATCACTGAAAGAACAGAGGAAAAGTCTTTTCCAAGCACTCTCTGCGTTAGATATATCACATGTCCTGAGGCAAAAACACTGCTTAGCCCCAAAGCAGTAACTTAACAGACTTTGTAAAGTCATGGCCCTGCTGTCATCTTAAGAGAACTCAGTGTGTGCATGAAGGAGGTGGCTCTGTGTATCTGGTTTATCCAATAACGAGCAAACAGTGACAGAGGATCTCCAATCCCCATGACAGCATTTGACTACCTAAAAACAGAAGGGCAAAGGTCTTCAGTGCTAAGTCTTACCCAAAGTTAACTTAACAAACCAAGTTATTACTGAATAACTCCAACCAAGAGATTTGCAGTTATGTATACATATCAGCTGGTGCCTATGAAGAACCAAACTGAAGAGGATCCGTTTAAGGACACATAGAGACATCAAAAATCGCAGAGATATACCAGAAGTTTTGCCAGAAACTTGTTTAAAACACAAAGCAAACATCAAGAAACCAATTCCTGTGAAGGAATGTGGTGCTGTGTGTAAGCATGAAGAAAAATGTGATCTTTGTAATGCTGATACACCACACTGTTTTACACAAGGGGACAGGTCCCTCCTCAGCATCTCTCCATGAGTCCACTTTGATAAGGATGGGATGCTGCACCTGACATGGCCTCTCCACTGATCACCTCAGGAGTCTCAGCAGATGTTTTTTGACATTAGAGCCGGTGATGGGGCAACACCAGCCTATTTTCAGCTAACAGCACTGATGCAGTTTTCAAACTGCACACAGCTTCCAACAAGCTTGATGGAAAAGCACCGTCTCTCCTGGTCTCCTAGAACATCACATCTGGTGTGGCATTTGTGAAGCCTCTTTCACACTGACCCAATCCTCTAGGAGGTTTTGGTGAGGAATAACTCTATCCTGGCAGTGACCCCCATGCATTGTGCCCAGACAGATTCAGAGGTTGGTCAGGAGGATGGTCCATGTAATGCCATCTCAGAAAGCTCCAGAACAGCAATTACCACCTGCCTAGACATCCAGGGAGCTTGGCAAAGCCTTGGGGACAATGTAAAATGAAAGTGGTCAGAGGAACATCAGAATGGATTGAGTGTGGGCTGGGGATATCCCAGACAACAAAGGCTGTTTGGTAAGTGCTGCTTTCCATCTGCAAAGCAGATGAGAGTTCAATGCTGAGGATAATTTAAAAGTCAAATAAATGGATTAAAATGGCTTGTAGTAAGTAAAGCCATATTTCTTTGTGAAGTAAACTGCCATCATTTGCTGGGTGGATGTAGTCACACCAAGCTAGACAAGAAGATGAAGAAAAACTGATACCTAGGTTTAAAGAAAGAGTCTTGGCCAGTCTGAGAGAAGGTGCAGTAAAAGGTGGAAGAAAATATCCCATCACTGCTTCACAGGGCAGGTGGGCAAGGAGCTGATGGTGGATGAAAGCACATAACTGGAGAGGACAGATGATGACAGTGGATTGCAAGGTAATGCACTGGATATTCTTCTGGGTCAAAGCATTGTCTCAAGAAGGAGGCAGCTTCCCTTCCCCACAGCCCCTCTGATGAGCTGACAAGGGTTGCAGAGCTGCCAGTGGTTGTGCAGTATGTCCTAACTGCCAGACAAAGTTAAATCTCAATTTTCAGAAGCTAGAGGCACAGAGGAAATAGACCCTGATAGAATATCTAACTGATAACCTAGACAAAATCGCAAAACTAAATAAATAAACAGAAGCAGGAGATTCTGGGTAACTCATTGAATACAAAAGGACAAACCCAAAAAGGTGACCCCAAATCCATATACCACTGGGGGGAAAATAGCTTTATTTTAAGAAAATATCTTCATGTTATCAAAGACTCCTTATCAACACCAGTAGATTGAAGCTGACAGGCTGAAATCAATGCCAGCTATTGGAATATGAAGGGTATGACTTCCTTTGAAAAATGTATGTTTAGATGTAGATCAAGGATACTTTCATTTCGTCAGCTTGGCCATTTTTTGATCAACTCACTTAGCATATTTAATTAAAGATATGATAGTCAATCTCATTTCTAATTGCATGCAAATTGGCAATATCTTATGGATTGGTTCCTGCTTTGGAAATGTGTCTGTTTGTAGTACAGCCCACTTATGTACTAAAATGGCAGCTTTCTTTCCACAGTTTACAGAGACGTTAACGAAGCTGGAGCTGTCAAAAAATAAAACATCCTCTGCTGTAGCTGTGCATACTAACAAGTAGTCTTAATGCTGGTGAAATTTTCATGTAGAAATCAGTAAGTCAGTGTCCTTAAAAAGAAAGAAAACTAGGCCTTATTCAGTGCCAAAGTAGACAAATAAAATAATTTGTTAGAGAGAGTGAAAAAAAAATGAAGCAAGTTCAAAATACCACAGAATGTGTTATTGAAGTAAGTTATGTTGGTAATACAAAAGCTAACTGAATCACAAATAAAGAAAATAAGTAGAAGACTGGGGTTTAGCATAAGGTGAGGCAGCATCAAAATATCACATGCAAAAATAGCAAACAGGCTGGGTTAGAACAGAAAGAGGACATTACTGTGTCTTCACACAGAAATGCTGATCATAGGCATATAAAATGGTTAATGTTGCAGCTTCAAAGATTAGTCTAGCGAAAGATGATTTTCATAGTAATATAGGGACATGTCCTTTAAAGCTAAAATAGAAAAAGGCAAAGGCACGAAAATTCCAGTTGCCCTTGCAGGAGCAGTATCCTGAAGCCAATGACAAAGACCAGCTGCTCACAGCTAAATCAGATCAAAATTCCTACAAGGTAGAGGCTCAGGGTGCACAGACCTCTGAAACACAGGGCAAAAAAAACACAGTAATGTTTACTGTTGAAAATTGTTTATAGTATGAACCTGTGATTTTTTTTTTTTTAATACTTCAAATAATTCCTAACTAGTTGGTATTGGGGTACTACCCACAGGGTCCTGCTGGAACTGAAGATCTGCTTGTGCTGGACACAGCCATTGAAAGAACAAGATGTCTGTCCATCTTCAGGTCTGTTAAAATATGTGAAGACACAACCACCAACAGGAATATAACATTTTCCAGCTCTCATTGCTGAATTTGCACATCATCTCACCGTTCCCTGTAAGATGTCTATTTTTTATAGCTACAAAGAAATGGAGGAATGTTAACCTTAAATCACCTCAGCTCGGGAATGTGGGGAGGAGAGAGGGAGCACAGGGAGCTGCTGTGATCCTTCCCTGTGATCTGCCTGACCCTGACCAGCAGCTGCTGGTAAAAGCACCACCTTGCACGGTCAGCCTGTCCCTGTGTGTTTGCATAGTTTCTAGTGAGGGTCATGAATTCAGTGTCCAGAAAAAAAAAAACTTCTTTGCACAGTGGAAGCTTTTTCAAACCTAAAGTCTGTATCAGCAAACTATAGGAAAACAGACCACTACACTTAAAGGATTTATCAAGTTTTCGTGATTCATGTAAGATAAATTGTTCTCTTCTCTCAGTAGATCTTAAATTTAAAGAAATGCGCACCAGAGCGTGAAAAAGAAATCTCAATCACCCTCTAGAAAATGAGATACTGGTCATCAAACATTGCGCATCCTGTAACTGCCATCACATTGTCAGAGCAGTCACGCTGACATTAATTGCAGTTTAATTGTTCACAAAATACTTGAACTACACAAGATGACCCATTTGATCCCAGAGCTGGCACAGCAGCCAAGCCTCAAACATGCTCAGAAGCCCTGTTTGAGGAGCAGTACCCCTGAGCTGGCTTCTGAACACCACAGCAGCTGTGCACTGCTGGATGTGCCCAGGTCCTGCATCCCTCCTCTGCCATGGCATCTCCACCCCCAGTTCACCCCCATGCCCACCAGATGGGAACTGGTCCTCTGCAATGCATCCCTGCCCTGGAGCCTCCATGCAGAGGGGCACTCCTTTGTGCAGATGCTCCTGCCTGCCCCCAGCCTCCCTCCCAACACCTTAAAGCCCTTAAATCACTCTTTAAACTTCTTCCTCCCACAGGGATATTTCAAACAACAGGTACCAGCAACCTGGATTTCTTCCCTTGGAACCTTCTCCAAACTGGAAAAAGTGGGACAAGATACTTCCTGCTGTCAAACTGTTGAGCACACTAATCTGTCACTGGGTTTTATTCTAGACCCCTTCCAAGATTCCCTGGCTTTGCCAAAGAATACAAATAGCAAGGATACAGCAAACAAGGCAGCAGAGATGTGGGGGCACACCTGCAGCCCTGCTTTTTGGTGTGAAATAAAGGATTGCTGACAGTCAGCATGAAGCAGCCTAGAGCTGCTGCCTGGAGGGGCAGCTACAGAGCAAAGCAATCCACACACAGAACAAAATATGGGTGATCTCAGCCCCAAAGACCCTTATCTGCCATTTCATTAATTGCCAGCTAGTCACATGTTTCGTTGCACAACTTAAAGTAGCATCCCACAACAGGTTTTTCCCTCCAAATTCACATCAGCAGGCATCAGGCACTGAACTGGTATGAAATGCAAATTTAGGGGACCATGGTACACAGAGGAAACTTGCCTTCAGTTTATTTCCTAAAGCAGACAGACCACGGTGCCCACAGCACCAGGTGGTTTGTCTCTCCATTTCCCTTTCCCTCTCCCATAACTTCTGCAAGAACAGAGAAGTCTGCATTTCCCCAGCCCTGAGGAATCCTCCAGTGCATTCCTCCTGAAAGGTACCCAAGGAGCAGCAGCCCCTGTGGGAAAGGACCCTTCTTGGCAACTTAGCAAAAGCCAATTTTGTTCACAGTCCAGAGGAACACAAGTCTGAGCCCCTTTTAAAACAGTGTTTAAGGCTGCCAGCAAGTCCCAGTGAATCTCATATTAGCACCAACTCATGGCCATAAATTACTTAGATATGACTGAAAGCGGGCAGAGACTGCCAGTGTCCTGTCCAGGGGATGAGCAGAGGAGATACAGCCCTGGGAATGTGCAGCTCCAGGGGCAGCACAGCCACCACTGCTACCACTTGTGCCTATCTGCCTGACCCTTGAGCACAGAGAGCCCCAGCAACCAGGGACAGCCTTTGCCACAGCCTTACAGCCCTTCACTGTGTGAACTGCTGGCAGCTGAATTATTGCTCTTCCTTTCCTGCTTTGTGCCATAGACACTGAAGCAGAGGATGGAGGCGACTAACTACTGTGTCCTCATCTTTCTGCTGTGATTTCCAGTTCATCTGCCCCTAACCTACATCTTGGCAGCCCAGCCCAGTAATACATCACAAATCATTTGCATCAAGCAGATCCACGGGTGTGTTGCTGTCAGTAGATGAGCTCCTTCCAATTGTCAGGATTTATGGCTGAGTCCAAACCACCAGTGCCACAGCCAGGATGGCACAGACTCACCCAGTGTGACTCCTCCAGCTGCTCTGAGAAAAGACAGAAATATTAAGGATGAGCAAAAGACCATGTCACAAGGAAAAAAGACATAAATTACCAAACAAAGAGGAAAAAAACCAAACAACCCCAAACCAAAGAAAATGAGGGCTTAACAGTAGCTGAGGTTACACATGAAAAGGAAGGGAAGAAGCATCTCCCACTCAGCTGGACAAAGTCAGTGCAGAAGAGGCTGCAGGACAGCAGAGCACTTTGACTGCACACTCTCTGCCTGGGGTGTTTTGTTTGGTTTTTTCCTAAACAGGAGGGACAAGTCCAGACTCTACTCCTGAAGATCCTGTCAGAGATGGTGCCCAGCCAAATGGGAAATCCAAAAAGAGTCTCAGAGGAGCTGGAACAAAGCTTTGTATCTGGAGCCATGTATGATAAATAAACTCAGATCAGTCTGCTCCAAACGTTGAGGAAGTCTGGATGGGGTGGAAGCATGACAGCCAAGATCTGCCTCTTCTCTGACAAGTAAGCCATAAGCAAAGAAGTTATTTCTTTGATTTTAACTTTCCAGGTCCAGAAATGGAAATAGTTTCTCTCACAGACACTGTCCAGTAGGAAAAGCTTGCGCTGAAGGATTTTGTTTTCATCATTAGAGCAAAGACAATATATCAACTTGCAAAACAAGAACAACAGCAAGTGGCTTTTCTTAGGTTTTAGATGGCTCTTTTGGGTTTCCTTTCTGCTGTTGTTTTACATTTATGTCACAAACCAGTCTGTCTAGCAAGCATTTCTTCCCTGAGAGTGCTGGCAAATAGCAGAAGTGGCTTCTCCTCCCCTGCATCCCCCACCACGCCGAGTGCATGGTACCAGCTGTCATTTGCAAACACTTATCCCATAACAGTGACTGCCACTCAGAGGCCTGGGGCTTCCAGATTTCTTTCCATTCCCAAAATTCGTGTCAAGTGGCCTGATTTGCAAAAAAAAGCCAAAGGCTGGGTAAGAAAGCCAAAGAAGCAGAAACACAAAAACAATCGGTCCTCATGTGAAAAGCATGCCTTAAATATGTTCCTCTTTTTTTAGCTGTTTTAGCCTAGATTTGGGGTTCTCTGCCGAGCCCCACCGGATCAAAAGGCCCTTGGCAGAGCGGGGCACAGCGTGGCTTTGCCTGGCGCTGTCCCCAAAGCTGTGCCGGAGCTCCCCCGCGCCCGGCCGTGACGTCACCAAGCGTTTGTGCTGAAATGCCGAGTTCTGGCGGAGCTCACGGCTGCGCTCGCAAACACGCGGGACAGCAGGCGAACAAACAAACAAACAATCAAACAAACAACGGGATGGCCTGCAGGGCTGGCGAGGAGAGCCGCGGCTTGCCGGGCTGGAAAGAAGAGCTGGGGAGCAGGGCTGGAAAGAAGAGCTGGGGAGCAGGGCTGGCGAGCAGCGCTGCACCGGGCGCGGCGGGGCGGGCGCGGAGCGGAGCGGAGATCGCGTTGCAAAACCGCGCTCGTGCTGGCGCTGCTCCCCGGAGCCTCCCCACGGACCCCCCCGGCTGCACCGGGCTTGCACAAGAGCCTCCGACCCGGGCAGTGACGCTGTTTGGGCGCTGCCGGTGCCCGGAGCCTGCGAGCCAGCGCTGCGATTTGGCTCCGGCGGGAGCGAGAGAGCACAGGCACGGACAGGATTTTTTTTTCCTGTTGAAACACATTCGTCTACAGATTAGCGGCGGCTCTGCGCACGGGGAGCCCAGATACCACTAGCTGACTCTCCTCTGCCAGCCCACAGCCATCCCCAGAAGCGAACAACACCCAGCTCTCCAGCCAGCACCTGGCTCCTCTGGGATTAGTGTCCTGCACTCTGAGCAGATAAACCCAGGTGCTGGAGGGACACTGACCCACAAACCAATTTTTTTTTTTTTTTTTTTTTCAAGCAGAGAGAAAAAAACCAACACCTATAAGGCAGGAGTTCCTTTTCCTAGAGAACATCAAATTTAGTGTTTCTGGACCAAATCCAAAAAGGCTCTGTAAAATTCCCACTTTCTAATTTTTAGCAACAAAAAGAGGCCAAAGCAAAAAGCAAACCCACAGATATCCACTGCTGCTTCTGTTCCTTATTTAGGGTAGACTACATCTGAAATCTAATTATCTCTCTGCAACTCCCTGTGCAGTCAAGGCAGACAGAGAGAGATCCCCAAGGAGCAATTCTTTTAACCTTCCTGAAACACATACCTGGGGATGTGACCAGCTCTCTCTCATACCCAGCACCCAGGGATGCTACACCAAAATTACTCCAGATCCTGTCTTCTGGGACATGCAAGTCAGACTGAACTCTTACGCTCAGCAGAGCAGCTTGTCCTTCCAAACATTAGCCTTTTCAAACACCTGGAGGTGAAGGAACATCTTGGGTGTATGCTGACCCAAGAGACTACAACAATGGCACAGTCAGTTTGCAAGAGGAGGAAATTTCACAGTTTGTGCTTTATTTTCCATTCTTTCCGCAGATTATGGCAATCTAATAACTGGATTTAGAGTTCCATACAGCCACACAACAGTTTTCTTTCCATTCATTGGATCCAGAAATGTCCTTGTTCACGGACAGCTGTGAAACATGGGAAGGATATTCCAGTGGGGGAAGTGCACCTCTTGCCTGCTGCTGTGTTCCACAGCACTGTCCTGCAGCAGGAGAGGTTCCTCCAAAGTGAATGCTGGTCACCTTGCTGCAAGAAAATCAGTGCTTTGGAAGAGAAGCCTTGATGCAGCAGTTGAAGAATTCCTGGACAAGCCAGCCAGAGAGGAATTGCCACTCACTCTGTAAGGAAGATGGGGAAAAAAGAAAGTGACTGGCGGGGACATGGTTTATATCAAAGCTAAGCAAGAGTCTCTGGAGTTTTTAGAGACAAAAGGACAAAGCACTGTTGGCTGGAGACAAGAGGAAAGGGCAGGAATACAAATGGTGACACGAGAAGCATCGCTGATGGTGGGTGCTGAACCCAATCTGAAAGGTAATCCATGCTGCCTGAGAGCTCTTCAGTCACTGCAAAAAAACCACAGATTTCTGGATAACAGAACAATGTCCTTCAAGAGACACAGTTCCTGCCTCTCTAGAGCCAGTACATAAAATGTAATTAAGCTTACATTCCCAGGGACAGCTAATTATGGAGCCACCTGTAAAGAAGCGGTGCCATCCCTGCCAATGTTCATCTCAGGAGGCTGGGAGTCTTAGTGAGGACTTAGAGGACTCTACACAACACGAGGAAGCAAATATCTCAGCAACATTTAGTGAGACCCTTTCGATCCTTACTCAATGGACAGGAAGAACTGAAAGAAATCATGGGTGCAATTGCATTTTAAGTGAGAGATAAAGGTTTTGTGGCACCTTCTTCCAGTGGGAAGGCTGTGTACTGTGGATGGCCACAGTAGGAGCCACCCCAATTTTCTGAGCATCAGGCTCAGGCAGACTAAACAAGCTTGAAGGGATTGAACCAGCATGCAGGGAGGCTGACGGGGAACAGTTGTGGAGCTGGAGTGTTCAGAACAAAGCAAAGAAGGGAATGGACCAGCTGCCTGCACAATGCCACAGAGTGGGTAGCACATAAAATCAGCAGTTATGACACATTCGCTGGCACAAACTTAGCACAAGGGTGTAATCAATACCTGGTGAAAAGATTCACATGCCAAAGCATCAACACCAATGGAAAGGTAGGTGATAAGTGAGGAAAGGTTCACCCTCTGGCAGAGATGTCAGGAACTACTTTTAAACCCACAACCCTGTCTACCTGCTCAGGCAGCTCCATCTGCCCAGGACACCAAAAACTGCCACCTCACCCCACAAAGGCCACTCTAACTTGAGGTACCAACTCTCAGCTCCGTTGCTCAAGACCACAGCTCTTGCACCCCACATGTTGTTCCTCAGGTGTAAAAAGTAACCCCAACTCAGCTGCTGACCATGGCAGATTCATGTGAAAGTCAGTCCTGGAGGCCAAATTTATAAACTCTTCCACCAGCTGAGAGTGTGTTTGCCAAATGCAGCCTTCCCCAAACCTCCAGCTGGGCTTGCAGAGCTCTGGTTTCTTCCCCCTGCTTATCTCCAACCCTGCTCCTATTAAAAGCTAATTTCCCTTCTACATCCTTATCTGCCTACTCAAAGAGGGGTGTGGTAACACCAAGGTTATTGGCTCCCAAAGGTGGGGTCCTAGAGCTGCTCACCACCCTCTGCTCCCCTGAAACCACACAAATCCTGTCAGCGCCCCCAAACCAGGAGCCTGCTGCCCTGTGACCCTGCAGGAGCATCTCCATCAGACCCACTCCTTGATCCCTGTGTGTTTACTGGAATCTCCAGCACTGCAGTGCCAGAGCCATCCTGCTCCAGTAACTGGACGTAGGGGGAAAGGAGAAACATTACCTGGATCAGGTCAATGATTCCCCAGGCCCATCTGCCAAGGACCAGCATGGAGGCATCTCTCCTGCTGCTCACACGTTTGCTGGCAAATCTCACTTTATTTTATTTATCATCATCACCTTCATTTAACTCCAGCCCAGGATTCTCCACAGTGGATGTCAACACGAGAGAAAAAAAAGGAAATGTTTTCAAATTGAAAAGTAACATGAAACCCAGCAAACACTAAATTGCCTTGTAATCGAAATCATTATATTTGTTGGTAGGAAACAGAAAAAGCCAAGCTAAGCACTATGTATTTAGCATTTTAAAGCTAAAAATAGCAGTAACTACATCAGCAGGGAGAAGGAGTTTGAACAGAAAGTGAATGATCACCAGCAATTATTTCTGGATATTTTAAGTAAGTGCCCTGAAATTGAAAAAGGCAACACATGTTCAAATCCCTGTCCAGGCTTACAGAATAAATATAACCAGGTAAAGTATTAGGTGGAGGGGAGGAATGCTAAAGCCAGCCATAAAGAGAAATTAGAGGTTAGGAAAGATCAATTACCTATAAGGAAGCAAGATGTACTTTGGGAAGATTTAACACTGAGAATGATTTCAGATTTTGAAAGGAGGATTCCTGATCTCCTCTGATAGTTTGGCTACTCCTAGTTCACAAAGAAGTCCACTCCATCTGTGAATATTCCTGACACTTTATGTGGTTCGAAGGTTAATTCCTCATTTTCATTCTGAGGTGTCAGAGAGTCGAACTTCAGCAACAGCATAGAGCTATAATGTAATAATGTGTTAAACTACACAAGAATATGCTTTTCACTTCATTAGGAAGATGCTAAAACCAAATCATGGTCTGTGCATGCTCTTCATCAACCCTAGCTGTGCCTTAGCTCCATCACAACGGGATGTTTTCTCCTGAGACACACCCAGGGTGCAGCACTAGATGTTAGCTGGCTGAGTTAATGCCTGTATCTCCAGATCCATGTAGCTTTTTCTCAAGCTTATAGAAGTCTCAGCATAAGAGAACTCTGAACCATGGATGCTGATTCTCAACAGTCCTTGGATTTCAGGAGAAATTCCACAAGTTAAAAGAAGGCTGATGTTTTGTCTCTTTATAAAAGTATATAACTACAGAGACTGAATTACTGTCAGTCTGAAATTAATCTCTGGGAAAAGAATAGTTCATACAGAGCTAAAAGAGATTAATGCCAATCAACATGTTAATGAAAAACAAATCTTGTAAAATTAATTCTCATTTTACGAGATTACAGTTTCCTTGATGGAGCAATAGTATTAATGCAGCAATCCACCACATCACAGCTCTCCTCGCTCCGGTTGGGCCAGTCCTGCTCTGAATCAGAAAGCCAGCCTAGCATTCTTTAAAATAAAGTTAAATCTGCTCAAAGCCTTCAGGATGCAACTGGAAATGGGAACTCTTTAGGGAAGCAGGGCCCTGCTGTGTTCTCCCATTGGCTCTGCGCTGGTCAGGGTCTTTACTGACAGCCTGGGCAGTAAGAGCATTACTGAGACCACGGGTGAGATGGAGGTGGAAAGGATTAGGGAGCCACTGGAAGAAGAGGAGGCTGTGCTGCTGGGAAGCAGTGATGAGTCACCTGATGGAAGCAAGGAGCAGGTCAGGGGCAGGCCCTGCACGACTCCAGGCAGCCCCAGGGTGGTCAGGCTGAGGGAAGAGCCACTCTGAGCAACAGCAGAAGCACCAGAGGTAGCTTAGAATGAGCAGAATGACCTCGGTGGCAAACACAATCCATGGAGGAGTGCAGGGAATGTCCCACAGGAGTGGGAATGCTGCTGTGATTACTGGAACACGCACTCCAGGTTGGCAAACGGCGGATGAGGAGGATGCACAGCTCTGTCATGTGGCCTAGGAGGGATCCTGCTGCAGCACAAGGAGCCCACAGCTCTTCCCTGCTGCCCTCTGAGTATCTGCAGGGCTTTCAGAGGTGAGCAGGCAGAAGCCACCAGCACTGTGCTTGGAATCTAATCAAAGCAAAGGAGTCTGGAAATAAAGTCTATCCTTTTGGCCCCAGGAACAACCATCAGAGACTTGGCCTCTCTGTCACCAGAGAGAATACACTTCAGAAAAAACTCATTCAAAGCAGCACTGGGGAAGGGTGACTTTTCCATCTCTTACACAGGACTGCAGCTTGCACAAGTGGCCACAGATCATTCCTTCTGACCATACAACTGGCACCACGTTCAAGCAGTTAGTAAAAATAAATAAATAACTACATAAATAAAAATATTGATAGCTCAGAAACCTCTGAGTCCAACTGACAACAGCGTTTGTGCAGTGCAAAAGACACCCAAGCTGCATATCACAGTGTAATACAGTGTGCTAACAGCAATTTACAGGAGGACACAAACTCAGCAGTAAACCCGGCACGGAAAACTGCTCCAGATTACCCATCCCTTTGCGTTTAGGCTTCAGTTACATCGTGGCTGTTGCATTGCCCTTGTATCTCTGCAGGGCAGGAGGGGAGAAGGTGGCCTTGACCCTCCCGCAGCGGGATCCCGGATCCCGGGCCCTGCGAGCTCCTGCTGGAGACCCACCAGAGGGCGGTCGGGGTTGCCTTTTCCCTCCGACTGCATCACTTCCCACCTTTCCAGCCCGGGGAGCCTCATCACAACGTCACCTTTTATCTCCTGCGGCCACTTACAGCTGCCTTCTGAAGAGAATATAATTGGGGTTATCATCTGCCACAGATATCTACAGATAACAGAACATGTTTGCTACAGGTGAAGAAGTTATTTATTAATTGTAGTCCCTGGCTTGTTGGGGCAGGCCTCCAGATCCCATGGTTGATTATGCTGGTGTTTACAGGATTGGGCTGCCCACAAAGTTTTTGCTGGGTTTTTGAAGACTGGAGCTTCTTCTGCTGTTTTATTTATTTGAAAAGGTGAAAACTACCATATTAAATATAGATACAAGACATTAGACAAAATTAAATCTCTCCTTCTGAGTTATGTCACACCATTATCAGTGTTGAACTCAGCTTCAAGACCACAGTCATCACTACAAGTTTCAGTCAGAAAAATTCAGTTTATCATTATACTAGCATTAGTATTATACAGCTGTCTTTGACAGTTTTTGAAACCTCTTTACCTCCTGCTTTCATCTTCCTCACCTTCTTGTCATCTCCAAAACAAGGACCACAGAGAACTGCTTTTCCCTTTTCCTGCACAGCTCAGCCTGCTGGTACAGCAGCTTTCCATCTGTTCTCCTCTCCAGTTCCACCATCCATCCCAGCTCTGCTGTCCTTCTTCCCTGCCTCAGCTCCTTACCTCCTCACCGTCTTGTGTATCTCTTCTCAAAACCTGTCTGCCCTCATGTGCAGCTTTACCCCGTCCTTACCTGTCTGGCCATGGCACCAGCTCTGTACTTCCACTATCTGAAGCTGTTTTCCTCCAAAACAACCCAAAATCCTTCCTGATTTGTCTTTGTTTCATGTTTTAGATTTGTTCTACAACCAGTCAGAGCAAAAGATTCTTGTTGAAGAAAACACACCATTAGAAAGGCCAATCTAGGTAAGCTGCTCAAAAGCAACCAAAAGTCAGGATCACAAAATCCTTTTGCTAACACTGTATCACCAGAACACGGCAGCCAGAGGGTCACAATCCTTTGCTTAGCAGGAACCTGAGGTCCTCCATACTTCCCATGGCAGTGCTGTTGTGGAGGGGACACAGGTGAGCCCCTGTTCCAGCCAGGGGGACAACCAAGCCTCTCTCAGTGAAGCGAGACACCTCTGCTCACAGCTGCAGGGAGCACCGTGCCCGCCCCGGGGCCACCCATAGAGGGAAGCGGCTCACAGCACTTGCTGCCCTGCCAGATCCACAGTGCCATCCCTAGGGAACGCTGCTCTGCTGGGGAAGCAGGTGGGAGGGAGCCCTCCGGGCAGGAGCAGACACGGACCCATGGCAGCAGCAAAGCGACCGCTTGCATACAAAGGTGACTGCTTTTTCTGGTGACAGACAAGTACACTGTACTTGGATTTCACACCAAGGCCAGTGCTCCAAGTTTCCTGGCTCCCATTCACTTGCTTCCTTTCCTTGCATTATTTCTAGAGGAGCCCTGTGGGGGGATTTTCATTACACATTGTGCCGCCCCTCACAGAGCTCTGCAGGTGACAAGACAGAGGCACCAGGGATGGGCAGAACAGGAGGCACAAGAAAACATGGATTAGAGCCCTGCCCTGCCATTGTGTGACAAGCGCAGGAAATTAAGACAACTTCCTTCTGCGTAATCCTTTAGGCAACATTAGAAAGTGTTTCTCAGTTCTTGAACCAAGATGAACAAAGAAATTTCAGTGGCAGGGAGAGTGATACAGGAAGATATCCTGAGCTGCAGTGCTCTGGGACTGCAGCCTTGCTCTGCTGGCTCTGCTGTGTGTTTGGCCACAGCCAGCACTTTCCTCTGGCTCACCTGCACAAGGCAAGCTCCTCAGCGTGGCTCGAGCTCCAAGATTTGCTCTGCGCCTGCCAAGGCAGTCCCTGCATACAGCTGCCAGGTTAATGCTGCTTGGGCTGATGTGCCAGATACTGAAATAATACTTTTTAAAAAAGAGTTCATAAAACTCTATCTTTCCATTGCAGTTGGCCCCATCACCTCTACATTTCAGAACAGACAACCGTAGCAACTTAAATGCACTGACAAGAGCAGGTCCTGCTAGTAATGGGGAAGGTCAGAGATAGCATGAGCAGAGATAATCCACCCAGCAAAGCTTCCTGGCACAGAAGCAGCAGGATCAGCAGATCAGAGGATCCCAGCAGGTAAACATTTTCACATACAAGCATTTTGTCAAGATTAAGTTGAAATGTTCTTCCTACCTCCTGTAATTCTCAAGGCACTAATTTTTGATGTTTACTGGATAACTGGCAAAGTGGAACAAGTTACAGGAGTTAAATCCACACTATAACTGGGAAAATGCACACTTTGCAAGCGTACATCTGCCACGTGAGCTCTGTTACCCACATGGAAATAGCCATTAACTGGCTGGTTTCACCTTAAAAAGTTGAAAAGCTAAAAGAGGAAGAGAAACCTTCAGAGTTTGCTATGATCCCCCACTACACAGACCACATGAAATGCTTTCCTGGAAAGACAGAAGCAAAAGAAAGAAAATTATTGCAAATTACCCTTAATTTGCTTCTCACATAATTTCTGTAAAATAATGCAAAATGTTTGCAAAAGCATCTTCTCTTACTTAGATGGAGACACACATGAAGTTCAGACAGCTGACTTGTAGCAAGCATCTAATTTTGGCCTTAGCACTATGTTCCCACCTAAAGGGGAAGCAGTGTACAATTCACTAAATTTTAAACCCAAATTTGGAAGCCACTTGACAGCTCAGATGGACAAGAACAACTTTCAAGAGATCAAACAGCAGTTTTCAGAATAGGAAAGACAGACTTTTTTACAAAAAAACCCCACAACATAACAAGAATATCAAAGAGCAATTTTATTTATCTTATTTGGCACAAAACTTACAATAACTGTTTTGTTCCCTTCTTAAATTTTAGTACAACTAGCAAGGAAAAAAAGGCATACTAATACATTTAATGAGCTGTACAGCAAGTGACATGTGGAAGGAGGCACCAGAAAGATCTACCAAAAATCAAAGTGCATGAAAAATACCTACTCTGAGCGCCTCATGGTATTGTATTAAGGCACCACTCCTTTAGAAGTTTTACTGAATACATCAAGAGTGCAACTTCTTGGTTTGGAATGTGAGAGTCCTTCAGCCTGTACCAGAACCGGATACTGCAACCTCTAAATGGAACAATTTTTCTTCTTGTAGATGTTAAAGGCAGAGACCTCTTTGTGCCCAACATCCTCTCTCAGCCAGGCATGTCACTGTCACATGCTTTGAAAAAGCCAACACAGTTATCAGAGTACCAGCACTTTACTTCAGAGTTTTAAGCTGTAGTGTGCACCAGACCTATGCATTCTTTACAAAGGTTTTATAGAAAAAAAAGGTTGAACAGACAAAAGTAACATGGGACATACCAGTAAATACATTTAGATAGTTTTATCAAAAGAACATTTAAGGACTTTCTGGAGTATCTCTTAAAAAAAATCTGAATATTGTTATAATCCAAAATAATTAAATACACTTTTCAACAGATTATTACAAAGCTTCCTTCAGGACTAGCAATCAAGTCTGACAAATTCCACAAGACTTCAAGAACTCGCAGTAAGGATGTAGAAAAAGCCCAATATGAGACAGTGGTAAGAGATTTTCATAATTGGAAACATTTAATGCAAATCCTGCAACTGCAAACCATTTATATACACACACACTCATACACACTGAAACATCATTACAAGGGCCAAACAGACACCTTGGTCCATTGTGGGTTCTGCACATCACTGCTCTGAAGTATGACAGAAGCTGCACCAGGTTTATTATTTCAGCACCTTCATTAAGAACTATTTGTTTAAGAACCAAACCACTTCAGTTACAGGTGCCACAGGCCAGATTCACACCAAGTGTAAACAGGTTCCAAACAACCCAAGAGAAGTTGCATCTGCTTCTTACCAGCTTTGACTTTGGTTTTTCTGCTCAGCTGGATCACCAGTCTCCTTTACTTGCAGGAAGAAATTTAGTAAGAAATCAATGCCCGTATCAAAACTGAAGTGGGAACCAGTAAATGCAGAATATTGTTATCAAACCACTGTACAACACCTCTACTGTAGAGAGTTTCAAACATCTCAGGAGTTTGAGACTGCTTAACCTGAACTCTGGAAAAACATATTTCTCTATGGACATGCAAAGGCATTTAAATATGAACTCTAGGCATTACAATATTTCATGTTTTGTCCTCTTATGGTGTAGACCGCGTGAACACAACTGTGTGCCCCATTATAAAACCAAAGCACCCTTGAGCATTAAAAATTCTAAACAGCAAGGGTTGGAAAGAAGGGCATCTGGAAGTGATCTACACATTACAGAGCATGGTGTTTCACAAGTCTCTGAACAGTTTAGTTCATACTTTCTGGGATAACTTTCCCAATACCTTTGTTCCAATACAGAGCTGTAGTTTTCAGTAACTCTTTTACCCCTGCATTATTTGCTACCACATATAAAACATGCCACAGAAGTGGCAGTCAGGGCTAAACATTTAACAACATGTCCTTTTCATCCTTTATTAACAATGACATTTATTTCATGATTTGTATGTAAGTCATGTAGCAATATAACATTGGTGTTATACACTGTGCTTCCGTTCTCTGGCACTTGGAGGAGGAATTCATTTCCAGGTAGTCACATCTTGCTGAAGCATTCCTTTGCGTTTGTCCAAACCTGAATTCCCTTTTAAAAGAACAGTTAAAAATCAATAGGTGGGAATACACTCTATTTGCAACCTTATCCACAACTTTCTTCAACAGAAGACTCTATAAAAAAGTCCCATAGAACTTCACAGAAGAAGGCAGAGACCACATTGAAATTGTGCCATACTATTTTATATTTATATCTATATCTATCTCAGCATTAACATGTCACTGAGTTCAAGCAGGATGGAGTATGGGGGAGGTTTTATGGTAGTGATTTCCAATCTTCTGTGACTGCCACGTTCCCAGTTACTGACAGTCTGCATCTGTCCCCCTGCTGACAGGACAAATATACCAGGACAGCCCTTCCCAAGGCACACATACCTTTTTGCACATGCTGATCTGCATAACGGCATAGCTTATGAGTGCCTCCTTCAAATCATGATTCTTCTGCTCTTTAAACCGTTCAATGTCAGCCCAGGCACTTTTCACAAAGTCTCTGAAATTGAAAGCAATGATTTCTGTTAGTAAGTGTTCACCCTCAGCTCCGGACACTCAGCAGAGAAGCTGTGTACAACAGAGCACTCCATCTTTCAGTCAGTAAATCAAGTCCTGCAAATATTAGGCATCCCTCAGTGTCCTCATTTTATAACTGGCACCACTGCCTAATTCTCCACCTTCTTTTTAAGGTTTTTAACCTAGAATTCCACGGGATGCATTAGGATGTTAGTTCGGTTTGGTGTTTTTTTCCCCAGGAAGCATCACTGCCATAGAACAAGCATAAGTCAGAATATACTTTTTTTCCTTCAGATTCTGTTGGGGCAACTAATCATCTATATGCCAACATTCAGCTGACAACACTGCATGCTTCTTTTTCAATTGTCAAGTCAGAATCTTCATCTCTTCAGCATGAAAACTCACTTGTTTGTCAGACAGGATGTGAGACAGTCAAGTACAATAAACATTTAAAATGCAAATTTAACTTGGACAATTCACTTCAGAAATTAATTTTGTTGGTTTGGTGATGTGTAATCAGGTCTCCTAAACTAAAATGGAGGAATATATCTGTAATTCATAGTTTCATTTGTGCTGGACCAGCATTCACTCGAAAATTGCTTCCAGAGCTACAAAAGCACATCTCCAATACATCTGCCAAAATTATTAAGATATTGCATTTACTGAGTGTCTTGTTGTTTTGAACTATTCCTGAACTAGTCTTATCTTCCCAGCTGTAATGCTAACATATCAGGAGATGCCACATTTACCCCTTGTGTTATATGACCAAAATGCTTTGACAAAATCCCATTGCTTTAAGAACATTAGTTCCTATTTTTTTATTTTTGCATAGCTGAAGAAAATTTCATTAGAGCACCAAGAGGCAGTTACCAAGCACATCTCCCCAGACCTTCTAATCTCTTTCAAACAGAGTAAGGTGTTCCCCATATGAGAAGTTGCAGAATATGGGCACAGCACCCTTACACATGAACCAAACTAAATACTGTATTTGAAGCAAATCAGCCTTTGAGTCTCAGCCTATTCAGCTGCAGACCTCCAAGCCCACCTGCTAAATATATTACTAGTGGAACATAAAAGCATGCAAGTCAGCCATTAGAGTGGGCTCAGTAACTGGGAAAGTCATCAGGTTTTACATAAGCCATACACTCAGACCAGAAGCTAACTGCATGTACTGCACTTTATTTCACAACCTGCAGCTGACAGGAGCTTTTATAGACAGCTCATAAACACCAAGAATATATTAAAAACACTTATAAAACGCAAACACCTTCAAGAACATCCAGTCAAGGACCTCTGCTAAGACAAGCCCTGTGTTTTCTTTGAAACAGTCAAGTCCATTTACCTGCCCTCCAGATTTTTAGACTTCAGTTGCTCTTCTCCTTCCTGTATTTGCTCTTCTAAAACTTTTATCTTGGCTTCCCTCTGCTCAGGGGTTTCTTGCCCAAAGAGCTTGCTGGTCATCCCCTTCAGGGAGAAAGTTCTCACAGTCTACAAAAAACAAGGATACTCTAGGTTTGGCATGTCCTGAGCTCAGCCACAGGACATCAGGTGACTTTTACTGGCATTTGTGCTTACTATTTGACTAATTTTTTGCTTTAATTTCCATTTCATTGATAATTAGCTCTGGTGACTCAGGTTAGGCTAAGTAAAGTGAGGAGGAGGTAATTTGATGTTCAAACACTTTAAGGCTGACAGCGGTGAACTTTCAGAGCAGCCTTCCTAGCGAAATAGGAAAGAAACTAAGAGAAATAAAAGCCATAAAGGCATTTCATAAAGAACATCAATAGATCCAAGAGCAACATTTAAAAATTCTAAAACTGTCAGTTACCATTTTCAGATATTTTAGGTAATATTATCTCCCATACAAAATGGGCTAACACAGCATACCAATAATAACCACTGTTCAAAAGGCAAATGAAGTTTTTTAGAATTCCCAGATTTTTCATCTTTAGGATAGAGCTGTCTATAGACAGAGTGTTATTCTGCTCCTGTCATATTTACTGCAACCCTTTACTTGCTCAGTATTCAATAAAAGAAGTTTGGCACAAACAGTTTATGTCACCAAGAACTAAGTCACTTTAAACCTCACATGTCTCCAGCTCATATGATACCACTTCTCAAAAGCAGCAACCAGCATGCTGGTGCCATTTAAATATCATTCTAAGTAACTTGGCTCAAGTAAAAAATAAATTCAGAAAGAGGCATCTTGGAGAAGAAAGTGGAAAAAGACTCACTCCTGTTGCCAGCTCCTCACACTGCTGTTTCTTAGATGTTAAGTCCTGTGCAGCCATTTCCAAATCATATTGCATTAGTTCATGCTTCCTGCAAACTGCCCTGAAAAATAATGAAAGATCACGAAATAGTTTGTTTTGCTACGTTTCCCTCCATTTACACTTTACAAATAGCATCATGTTTTGTTTGTTTTTAACAGGAAGCACCTCTAATTATTCATCTAGGCTAAATTCAACAGCCCTATCACAGACTGCATAACTCGACAAATGCCACAGTTAAGCAAGCTTGGATCAAAGCATAAATAAAGTTCTTAATACAAAAGCATTCTGCTTCTCTTTACAGACTCATTCCAAGACACACTCAGCAATAAAAGCCCTACCCCCTCCTTAAGGACACCTCCGTAAAACAGTTTAATTCAAAATACATTACAGAAATATCACAGCTTTGACAAAAGATACCTGGAGATGGTACCTGTCACAGCAGCAATCTATCAATCAATCGTAAAATTCATCACATTTTCTTCCTTAAACAAGAAAACAAGAAACTGCTTCTAGACTCACACAGTGCCTTTCATCTGGAAAAGAGGAGTTTCCTCTGACCACCTGCACTAACTCCCAGTCCTGTGTGGGCTGATGATGCTACATCCGTGCTCCACAGCCGGATGCACATTCATCTCCCAGGACAGGCTACCAGTGCTCCAGGTTCCCACACAGCAGCCCTCGCACTCACCACCCCAATTCTCTACTGGACCTCTCCAAGAGGTTCAGAGCCAGCCCCTGCAAAGCACAACAGCTTCAGGCACAGCCTTGCAGCATAAAGCAATTTGCTTTTGTGTCAATGCTTGTTAGGGGTGACTGACAAAGATTAACATAAAACAAAACAAAAGGTTGGTATTTAAA
The DNA here is from genome assembly GCA_013400315.1 of Bombycilla garrulus. Lineage (NCBI taxonomy): Eukaryota > Metazoa > Chordata > Aves > Passeriformes > Bombycillidae > Bombycilla > Bombycilla garrulus. The sequence goes on from VXBU01003596.1 coordinate 193,303, forward strand.
TGCACGACATTGAAGCAGACAGAAGTTATACTGGGCACTTTGAAAGCTCCTGGAATTTACAATGGCTGTAGCAGCTCTCTTAGCCTATCTCGTTTGAAAGCTTCCAGCACATTGGGGCACTATTACACCAAATCCAAGGAAAGAGCAAAACCAGAGGAATAAACAGCATTTTCTTCCATACTATGCAGACTTTAACATTTCTGTCTTTTCACTACTGATCAGATCAGTCCTAATTTGTATTGCCACTCACATGGCAATCAAGTACAAGCAAGCAGAATAAGAAACAAGAACATGGAGACTTCACAACACTGCAATTTCCCCTTCTCAGAGAACACAAGAGGACACCAGACTAAATTAAACATCAACATCACATTAGAGGAAAGAATTACAGCTTCCTTTTGAGCTCTAGACTTCTGTACATACCGCAATGCTTCTGCATAGAAGAGATATTCCTTCAGCTGATCTGCATAGTGCTCCTCTTCTTCCAGTATGTCATCAATAGAAGCTGCATATCTAGTAAAAAAAAGCCACAGTTAAACGTAAAGCTGATTAGTTTAACCTTTAAGGACACACATCCAGTAACAAGGCAGAACACCTTTTTGACAGAAACACCCATGATAAACAGCAAAGAGCACTTCCAAAAAAGGTTTTTCCTTTGTTTTTAATTAAACTCTGAATCAGCTAATGTCAACACTCCTGTAGGCCTGCTTTTTTGGTTGTTACTACAATGAAACTTCTGACAAGTATAAAACCTATCATAAGTCTCCTGCTGAAGATGAGATAGTTTTTCTTACAGGAGGAAAAAAAAAATCCAGTTTATTCCTTTTCTTCAGTGGACAGTCAAAAGGAGCAGCAAGGTGAAAAAAACAAAGACATGGTGCAAAAGAAATCCTTCAAGGCTTAAAGCATTAAGGGCGAGGAATGTGAACATCATACCTGGAAAGCAGAGACTGTTTTCATGGCTTGTTATTCAGCCTGAGTACAAGATAACTCACAGGAGTGCCCTGAACACCACAACATGAAGTCCTGTCAGCTCCTTCAAAGCCTAGAGCTTTGTCTGCTGTGTAAATTAGCCATATAAATTCGCAGCAACAGGAAGTTTAACACTCCTTTTAGGGAGAAATCTGAAATACAAGGACTTGGACCAAATCTGCAGCTCTTGCATTCAGTAAGAGCTTTGTTATTTATGCTGATGTTTCCTACAAATGGCAAAAAATACTTTATTTTTCTAGTTGATATTGCTTATTTGACAGTATTTAGTGTGTTCTTGCTAACCAAGGTGACTGTCTTGGACAGATTTGCAGGGACAGGCCTCCAGCTAAGAGGTAACTGCACATCTCACTTGGCACAGCCACAGAAATCAGATTCCTCTGTAGCCTGGCACTCAGGGCATGTGCCACTGGAGATAACCAAGATGAATGAGATCCCACACAAATACCTTCCCCTATTCTGCTAATTCAGTCTGGATTCTCAGCTATGTGGCAATCTCTCACACATCTGCAGGCTCTCTGAAGTGAGCATATGTCCATTCTTCTCTGGCAACCAGCACAATGTGACCTAAATGCTAATTATAGCACCCCTTGGCTTTCAAAATTTTGCAAAATCCTTGCATTTTTCCTTTTCTGCCTATGCCTCTCCAGTAACTGGCTGTGTGGAAGAAGTGGCAGAGTCTCAAGCTGAAAGGGAATCAGTAACATGAATTTGGGAAGTTTGCAAGTATGATGAGCTGTTTTGATGCTCTGTGAAATCAAAGACATGGCACATCCAGGAAAAGCCCCACCAAGGCTCTTGGTGATAAATAAATATAGCATAAGAGGTGGTCAGCAACAGCAGACCAGTTTAAGTAGAAGGGATTAAAGAACAGGGAGAACAAGAATTCATATTATGAATCAAAGTAAGGAATAAGTCAAAACTGTTGAAAAATACACTCGTTCTGAAAAAATCCTGCAGCCACATAGGTCATAAATGGCTTACCCTATTTTAAGTTCTGCAGTGCAATAATTTTAGTATAGTGGTTAGATTTCTCAGGGCAGCAGATGGACCACATTTCATTTTCAACTGAGATCTAAGTTTAGAGCAATGCTAGAGCTCATCTGTGGCAGATCAACCCTCAGAAAAGAACCTCAAAAACAAACAACCAAAAATCTCACCAAACAAAATCCTACCTTGCCTATACAGGCTTTTAGAATTAGTTTGAATGGGGGGGGGGGGAATGTAATAAGACAAACTAAATTTCTGACTGCCTAAACTTAGGCAAACTAGAGAAAGTGTTAAGGAGAAACACTGCAGTAACCTTCAAAGGTACCTGACATTGTCTTACTCTTTGCATAAGTCAACTAAACCCTTGTTTTAGGTTAGGCTGGGTCAATATATAATGACAGTCAAATTGATACAGAGATAAAGGGTCACTCATTAATGGAACAAAGGAGAGAAGTCAAAGGTCTGGAATTTTTTTCTTTCACCTTTTAAATGCTAGTTATAGTCATTCACTCCAACTTTCTCAGCATACTCTGTCACTTTAGCAAGCCTCATCTTGTAATAAAGCACACACCCAGAGAAGCTTTGGGGTGTCTTCTCCAAACTTTTAGCAGTTATAGATCATACTAACCATTAACAACTCAAAGGCTTAAATAAACATCTAGTAAAAACTACAGCATATGGGGCAGATAGAGAATAATTAAATTAGGTTTGAAATTTAACATCTCTATTAGGCAACCTTCTGGAAGTAGCTTTTTGTTGAAAAAATCCTGCCTAATGTTATAGGAATGGTAACTGAGCTGGTAAGTTATACTTTAAAGAGATCATAGATATGAACCTTACTGCTAGGAGAGCACATGGGTCACTGAATGAGTTCCTGAATCTCACAACTGCTGCTTCTTGCTTTATTGTCATCACTAAGGGATTACTGTTACACAAGGGTGCCAGAGCAGAGGAGATGACAGACAATGAAAGCTACCTCAGACTTCATGCAGTGAGTAAGATTACCCAGAAAAACAGTTACCCACTGCCATTACTCTGGATCTTTAGCCCTGTGTTACAGAGAGAAATATTAAATAATAAGGATGTGTGAGAGAGTTCAGCCCCCTGACTGAGAGGTGAGACAAGCTTATTTTAATTGGTTATGCATTTCCAGGTGTTTGACATTTTGGTGTGGTGTATCTAAACCACTGAAAACCTATGTGTGATTCCTTAACTCCACTATATCACACCAAGTCTTCACAATCTCTTCATTTCCTGCCTACCGCAGTAGGTGCTGAACATTGTATTCTACTCTTACTTCAATTATTTTTCTTCTGAAAGCAGAATGCATTCTCCACTGCTTTATTCTCACCAGAGCCTTCTGCCTTGAAAGCGTTACAGCTTTTCTTCTATGGAAACCACCCCATTAGAAAAAACACAGAATTGCAAATAAATTATTCAGAAGTGGTCCAATTATTAAATATTTGATAAAAACAGAATTACTCTAAAGAAGCTGAGGGCATGGCTCTTCAAATCTTTCCAATTGGCAAGGCCAGTAACAATTAACCTAGTAACTTGACAACACCAATAACAATCAGGCAGTAGTACATATGTAAATCTGCCCTATAAGCAAAACCTGGGAACTTTATTTCCACAGCAATTACACTTCATTGGTAAAAATATTGCATGGAGTATCAAACACCTTCCATCTCTTGCTGGAGTTGTTAATTATCTGTTTTGTGGGATTACAGAAGAGGAATCGGAGTGATAAGAAATGTTGTTTCACTTGCTATATGTGACTACCTGAAAAGCAGAAGCCACGAGCTTAGAAACCATTTCTGCTCGACTCTTATTTTGAAGGCTGTACTTCACATACTCTGCCAAATGACTCTAAAGATGCAAAGAGAGAGGATTCTTTACTTTATTATATCCAGTCAGTGTTTGTTTCAAGAATCCACTGGAGTTTTGGTGCCGATTAATTAAATTTCTTAACTCCCTGTAATTAAGTCCAAATCTGTGTACCATCTACCACATGGTACAAAATGCTGCTATCAAAACCAAATGCATCTCATCAGCTCTGTAGTACATTAAAGTTGTATTCCACCACTTTCTGGCATAGTAGCTTAAAAGAAAAACTGGAAGGATTCCAAATACTTCTAGGATTTCAAAATAATAAAAAAAGAAACCCCTCTGGTTCTCCTGAGGCTTTTTGAGCTACTTAATACAGTATATGGATACTAAAACTGTGCCTGCATCCAAGGCACAGAAACACTGTATACCTACAAACAATGCACCCCCAGCTTTCCTGGTACTCATATGTACTTTGGGATTGAGGGAAAAGAGAGGAAAGAGAGAGAGCTCCACATCTGGCTTACATCAAACTATCAGATATTCAGTCAGTACTTACACATCCATGTGGTGGCCAGCACTCTGCAACCCATCCCCCATCTCCTTCTCTATCGCACTCCACTCACTGTAGGAAAAACAAACGAGAAACAACATCACACATGAAGGGTAAGGGAAGTTAATAAGCTGCATCCTGTATATAGTTTCTTTCCAGGTGACACCTGAATGGAAACTGCCTAAAGTTAGACTTGGTCAAACTGTTTTTTTTCTTTAAGGAACAGCATTGACAGTGTGACAAGGCCATTTACGGCACTCTGTAAAACAATTGTCCCTAAACTCATAATCACAAATAAAGTTAGTTTGGGATGGGTTTTGAGCATAATTTTGTTTAAATAGCTGAAACTCAATTTAAAACAAAATCAAGCAAACAAAACCAAACCATTTATTTAATATAAATGGGACAAGGGACAATGACAACGGTGTACTTTCTGAAATACATTTTGGGCTCACCAAGAATATACTAAGCTTTCCAGACTTACAGGACAAAAGATAGAAGCCCCTCATTCCAAAAACCAAAGGGTGGGATTTGACTTCTGTAAGCATTTTACTTCTCCTGAAACTATTTGATGTATGTAGCTTTATGTTTTCATAGTAGACTCCTGTTTAGTTCTAGTCATAAAAAAAATTCTCCAACTTGCAATTGTCTCAACTACCTATTTACATTAGAGATATTATTTTGATAAAGAAAGAAACAAAGCTACAAAAAAGATAGCAAGAGATTTGTTCTGGACATGCTGGTATGTACTCTGCCATTTTAATTGTGTTCTCAGCTTTGAGAAACCTTATGAGAGTTCTTAGTTACACCCACAACTCTTTTTACAAGGAAAAAAGAGGTTTTCCTTATATTTCACATAATTTATGTGTAATGCATCTATTCTATCCTTTACTTTTTCATAAACATTCCACTCTGCTGATGTTGATACTTGTTTGTCTTTGTGTTATTACAGAACTACACCTAATTTCATTTTAAAACCCCCAATGAGAAAGACATCTGCAATCCATTAACCCAGAGAATTAAATTTAGCACTTGAACAGTGTGTAGAAGCAGGAGGTTTCCCTTAACCAGAAGTTTAGATTCTTGAATTCTCCGGTGAGATGGAAAACTTGAGCATGCAATTCCCTCATATAAATAAAAAAAAAAACAATTGGCAAATTCACTTCTAAAAGCTACTAAAATTGGATAGATATAACTGTTGATTTTTATCCTTTAAAAGAACATAGAAGCTTTTTCAGAGACAACTGCATGAAGAATAGTGTTACTTTCTGAAGAAACAAAATGCCAACGCAGCAGCAGAAGGCCCAAAGGTTTGGTATACAAAGCAAAAAGCTTTGATTCTCCACTAGAGACCAAGCTCAGCAGATCCACAGATCTCTGCATGCAGCACAGAAATCTCATTAGCACTGCAATACAGCATTTTTCAAGATAGACAATAAAATGTTTCAGATATACTTTTCAAAAGCATAACAACACAAACAAGAAATTCCCTTTTCTCTCCCCATAACTATGTATGTATTTAAAAACTGCATGAACTCTTACCTGAATACTCTTCCATAGTTGCCATGGACTTTATAGACACCATAAAGCCGGTCTGCTACCCTCTAAAACATTTTAGAGGCAGGTTTTGGTCATCAACATTAAGTACAATTGCTTTGTGAAAACCCACATACCTATCCCAAGCTAAAGTCCTAATGTTTTAACACAGGTAAACAAGTTTAGACTTAAATCTAACATAAGTCACCACCGAAAAAAAAAAAAAAAAATAAAAAATCAATCAGCCTTAAGTCCTGGAAGACTGAAGTCACAATCAAGGCTATGTTAAAAAGTAGCATTTCAGATCTATCTTTGGAAGTGCACACTGATAGCATATGTCTGTGGAGACATTAATCAAGTTCCCTTCAGTTTTTGATAACCAAATGTATGGCATTCTTTAGCTGAATAACGCCAAATTTATGCACACACTTGTTTATATAATTTATAGATGGCAAGTCAGAAGTCCATCTTGACATCAATACTGTAGGGAAGCCTTCAGTAAAATTCTATCAAGTGACTTGATTTTTCCACCCAGCTGAGTGAACTGAGGGAAAGGAAATGAGCTATCCATTGCAGAACTCATTGCATGAGCTAGAGGTCATTTCAGCTGTTTGGAGTGCCAGTTCCTGCTGCAGCCAGCACTACAATGCTGGCAAAACCTCAGAAAAGACACGTGTACACTCTGAAGTGTGAGTTGTAATCCAGATAATGCCCTTGGAATCATGATGTACCAATGAGTGAGAGTGACATTCTGCAAGAGCTACCATTGTTGTTATTATGTCTGTCATGGCAGTAGTAAAAAGAGCCTGTAAACAAATTGCCCAACAGATCTCACACACACAACCCTGAGAAAACAGGACTGTCTGTAGAACACCACTCTTGAGAGTGGTTAATTCTCTCAAAAACCTGAGTTTAGCACAGCAATCCATTACTGTTTCTCTCTACTGCACAGGTCCATTGAAAATGAAATCCCTGTTGAACATACTAAAAAGAAGCATCACACTCTCATTATTGGAACTGTAATTTCCTTTTTCCTTTTTGTGTCTTTAAAAAAATAACAACCTTCCACTCTCAACCCATAGAGTACCTTAATGCATTACATAATTGTTGTCATCATTAGAAAGACTATTATTCATTGCAGATCAATGAACGAGCCAAAAAAAGAAAACACATACTGGGAAGCAGAAAGGATTCATACTACAAGCTCAGGAAAACAATGTATTTTATGTCTGACCAGAAAATTGTGTTTTGAGGCCCTTAACAAACTAAACATCCAGCAAAAGCAACTTGTCTGCTGAGTAGAGAGAAGCAGACACCTCGATTCTCTATAAAACACCCCCTGTGATACGTGACCATCACAGGACAGGGCAGATTAGCAACAGGCGCTGTCAAAGCCAGGATCTGAACTCCTTCCCCTCCCAACTCTGTACAAAGTCAGTGCCCTCACCTCTTGCTGTCTCCTGCTCCACGCTCCAGAGACAGACTCCCTCAGGCAAAACTGCCCTTATTCTAGAACACATATACCACTTCTCTTGACTAAACAAGAAATACTGCCTTATAAATAAATCATACTATTTGTCACGACACACATGGGAAATACTTACAGCTCTGACTCGCAGAAGGTGTGATATGACAGACTGCAGTTCATCGCTGTAGTGTTTTAGCTCAGTGAATCTCCTGGGAGCAGGAAACAGATAGTACATCATTAGCCATCATGAAAGCAAGCTTTCACAGCATGCACAATAGAGCCACAACCCTGCAGCCAGCACAATGGAGCCTGGATTGTGTTGGAGTGGAATTAGCTGAAGACTCCTGAAGAAGTGACTGCTGAGTTTCATTTCCCTAAAGCGAACAAACATCCCGACACTTTCATGACTGCTGTTTTTTTAAATTCAAATGTTGAAGGCTCAGATAAAATTAAGAGATAAAATTTTATGAAATAAGAGTAGTTAGCTGAAGTTTTTACATCACTGTTTTGTTGTTAGGGCTTTTTAACAGGATTTATCAAAGCAAGGGTTAGTGAATAGGAAAGCTTTAAACAAATACAAAGCCAAAATCTGCTGAAGCACATTTCTCAATAAAAGCACGTTTGCATTTCTGACCTGACAAAGATACTTTACTTTCAAGCTGCCTCTATCCAGTTTTGGGCACAGCTTTTCAGGAGTTCAAGGAAGCATTCACCTAAGGCTAATCTGTACAGTAACTGGAACATATGAAAACCTATTGAGACTTGTACCTGCACAGGAGCCAGGTATGGCTGAAGGCCATCAAATCACTACATCTCAACAAGGTACCAGACAGGGGAGCCATTGCAAGGGACGTGTGCATGCTGCTGGCTTGTCACTTATGGAGAAGAGGCATTTTATCAGTCAGCCCAGTCAGGCTTCAGAGGCAATTTAAGCTGATACCTTTAGCCCTTGCTAATAACAATGGTGAATCGTTTGCCACAGCTTTGCTAGTGACAGGTAACCAATTAAACCACAGCAACAGCCTCTTGTGTACACACAAACCCTCCCTGCCACACACAAGTCTAGCTCATGACCTACTTTGGTACACAGGAATGTATTTATTTCATCCAGATGGGAAGCCAGAAACAGCTTTACCTGAATTACTACACAATGATCTGAAAATAAACACAGAAGAATACAACTAGAATTAAGGAATGGGAGATTGAGATTAGTGTTCCAGGTTGATGTTCAAGAATAAAAAAAACTTCATCCCTCCTGCCACCGCAGGCACACAGTCAGGCTTTGTATTTCAGAATAGCTTGTACCCAAGAGGTCTTACAGAAATGAGTTGGGTCACTTGTTTTGGGTGACCAAGTATGAAATTCCAGGGTTTTTCATTTAAAACCTCTTCCTTCCCTGCCAGAAAGTCTTCCCCTAAAATATTCCCATCCTTACACTCAGGAAGCAAAAGCTTTATTATGACTTCTCATATTTTGATTTCCAATAAGTATTTTTTATAGTATTTGACACACACAGGGTTAAAGTATATAAAAAGATTTAAAAGTTAGCACAGAAACTGTATGGGGAAAAAGAAATGTAGTCACTGATCTGCACAGTGGGATTTAGAGAGCAATCTTTTCAGTTTACACTTTATAAAATATGCACTAGGGCTGCATGTCAGACAGCTGCAGACACGTACAGTGAAGATATTTGAAATAATTGAACTAAAAACAAAAGATTAAAAAGCATGCCTGCAGCTCAGGAAGACTCCCCTTTCCACTCCAGAAATTTATAATGGAAAGTCTTATTTATCCTGTTTTGCCACAAGAAATCTTTTAGGAATGCTGTACTCCCTTAAGGCAAGAGTCAGGAACCTAGAAGAACTTTCAGTATCCTGGCCTCCAGCTGCAATACAACTTCTCTCAGACCAATTCTTCCTCAATTAAAAAATTAATTTTTAAAAATTACTACTTCAGAAACAAGCTGTCTTCTATTTTGTCTCACAAAAGCTAAACCAAAGTACTGCTATTTTTTCCCCAATCCTCTGTGAAGGTTGAAAATTTTACAAAAAGAATTTTCAGGAAAAACTGTTTTTAAGAGACTGGTGGTGTTGCAGATCAAAAGCTTATTTCTCAAGTATTTGCTTAAGTCCTACTCATTGCTCATGTAAAAAAAAAGTTACATAATTATAAAGTAATTTCCAAACAGAGCTCAGTGAGGCACACAAAGGGATGTTTACTTTGCAGTGTATCCTAACAGCAGAAGTGTGAAACAAGACATAGTTTCAGCACTCAGTGATTAAGGCTTTTTAAACTAGCACATTTCACTTGGTTTTACTGGTTCTGCAACATTAAACAGTCTAGGTACTTAGCCAGCTATTAAATAAAACTTGAGACACAAATGAAGAACTGAATGGGTCACACTGGTGTGGGAACACAAGCAGGTCTCTCAAAAACATCTTTTATGATACTGGCAAAGAAAAAAAAAATCTTTTACAGTAGACAGCATTTCAGTGTAAGTTATTTACTTTGTGCATTTTACTCAGCAGTAATCCTTCCTACATCAGGGAGGATTGTCTTGCAATGCATTGTCCTGTTTTGTGAAGAGAGATACTACAAGAACAGAACTGTTCACTAAAAAACAAGCCACTTGTCTGAATAACCAGAGCAAAAAAAAAATAATCAAAAACAAAACAAACAACAGAGAGCTACTTAAAAAAAAAAAAAAAAGCCTGCCTTAGTAAAGGCTTTAGTATTTTCTAAGGAAATCTTCCACCAAAACCCAAAAGCTATGGTTTTGATTAAAGCCCAGAAAGAGAAAGAAAGGATGAGGCCAAATCAGAGAGGTCTGGAGCAGATACAAATTTATCTCTGAGTACTAGAATGCCATCTTTTTATCACCATTTAATTCTACCATTGAAACTATAAATTGCTTCCCACAGGAGAAGGTTCAGTTTGCAGTCTACATTTGACCTTGAAGGGCAGCCTTGTTTCAGCTGCATTAAACGCTTCATGTTGCCAAGCTGACGGGTGCAGCTCTGTGGCAATCCTGACTGAACCTCTCCTGGCCCAGGAGCCTGAAAGCCTGCACTCCACACAGCAGTCACACCTTTTGTTTCAGCAAGGTGAGCTTGCTGAACCACTTCACCAGCCAGCCACACAAAAGCACCAAAGGTAAAGCAGAGGGGCCAGGCATCACATTCCAGGCAGCTCAAGCATAAGTGTGCTGGGCACAGCAAGGCACTGTGACTCCTATTAGAGCCACACATACTCAGCAAAAAAGCAAAACCACCAACAACTTCTGCTCATCAGTTATTTATTAAACAATTTGTATCCCCCAGTGCAATTTGCAAGCTACCTAGCTGGCAGAATACAACAGAAAACATATGCTATCTCTCAAGTGCTGTGAAGGCTCTACCAAGGCACACACACTCAAGGACTGTTTTTGTTACAAGCCCTTTCCTCATGTTTTCCTTGTATTAACCCTTTTCCTGCTTTTTAACAAGCTACTTCTCACGACAGCTTTGCTTTCTGAAACACTGTTACCTCAAAAGATAACAAGGATGCTCCTTAAACAGTCTTGCCCACCTGTGCCTACAGTCAGACTTCTGGCAGGGCACCTGCTGTGAGAGCAGGCAAAGATAACTCCCACTGGCCACAGAGGAAGATGACTGAGGGTGAAGCATTCAAACAAGGGACCATTTTCACCTGCAGATACAGAGAATTGCTGTCTTCCAATCTCATTCATGAATGTTATCCTTTATACTAAACCCTGGCTAAAAGCTTCCTGGCTGAAGAAGGCCCTAAAAACAAGCACAATAAAAAAGGAGGGACTGGACCGATTCACAGGTTACATCTACGAAGAGGTTCAGAAAGGTTTGTACCATCTAACGTGCTTGACACAATACCCACAGATTCCATGGAACAGACAACACAAAGCAGTCAGGCACAAGGGCTGTCCCCAGGGAGCATCTCCTGGTGCCACTGCTGGGCACCCAGAAGGACACTTGGCATTGGTCTCCATGGCCTGTGGATGGCAAACAACATTTCTTGGCCCCATCGCTGCACACTCATGCTTCTAAAACTACTGCAGAAGCAGAAACTCCCATTTCATCCTTCCTGCATCACCAAGGGTGTGATGAACCTCCCCTATAGACACTGACAATTCTGAGCAGTTTTTCCATCCAGCAGATTGCTCCAGTGCCTGTCCCAGAGCTCTGCAAACTGCAACAGAGCTGAACTGACCTCTGGACTTCCAAAAGTGTCTGTGAAAATTGGCAGCCTGGAGAGAACTATGAACTGCAACACCAGGGTGTGTGCATCCAGAGCTGTACACTAGCAGGCTTTTGGAAAGACCTACTATCAATCTGTACTCTGTTCATGCTTGGAAAGATTTCTTGAAAACAAGTCTGGTTTGGGGTTTTTTTGTCCCTTTGTTTTAGTCCAGCTAAAATGAAATACTTGCTTTACATAAAGTGATGGAATTTTTCTGAATGCTTCCTGCTTCTGGAGGCAGGATTTCTCAAATCTTTTCACACTACTTCTTTTCTGGGCTTTTGTTAAGATCTGAAGTGTAGAAAGATAATTTTTCTTTACTGAATTTATACTAAAGAGATAGAATATTCTGTCACCTGAAGTTACAGTTGTAACTGAAAAAGGGAAACGGAGGGAAGAAGGATGTGGAATCTTACTTGTCTGGGTTTTTCACTCTGAATGTTGCATTAAGAGCTTTTAATCTGGAATCTGCCTGAAAAAGGGGAAAAAAAGCTTTGTTAATTTAATGCAATTAAATTCCAGTGACAAAAAAATCTCAACCTTCTGGCAGCATCATTAGAAAAACGTCCAGCCTTCATGGCATATTTAAATCTTCAAACATTGAACAAGTTGACACCAGCTGCCCTGAATGTCAGATATTTTAATAAAAAGTCAAAAAACTATGCTATTTTTGTGAATATGATGTAAACAGTAATCACTAAAATAAAGCTGGTATAATCCAAGTCCCACAAAAATAGTCCCTTCTTAAAATGCTGCACAAATCATGGAGTTAAGATACACAACCTCACATTCTTTTTAGATGAAGCAATTAGGTAACTTAAGACCATATGGACAAGCTATTTTATATTTCTCAAACCAAATAAAACCAGTGGTAGAGTGACCTCTATATGCTCTTTATTACCAGGAACAGTTCCCCAGTGAAATCAAAATCTTATATATGTTGTTCTCCTACTTTTTATGACTTGCTTTACAGAAAATATGTAATTTGTATATCAGAATAGAGCCCTTTTTAATGCAATGTTCTTCTCTACAGTAGAGCATATATAAACCTCTACAGAATAAAATTCAATATCTAATTAAAAAGGTAATTAACTGCTTTAGTTTTTGAGATGTTGATTCACCAATTACTGCAACAGTAGTATTGAACATTTCTAAGGAGATGGACAGTTTTTTTCCAGTTTATTGAATATTAAACTGTGCAATGAGAATTTACAGATGAGAGATCCCAGCCTCATCCACAAGGTCCACATAGCACAACTCTTCATTCCTACAATGCATTTTACACACAGCTCACTCAGGGCTCATCTATACTAAAGAAAAATGCCAAGTGTGGGTAAATGGCTGGAGTTTAATCAAAACATCCTTCTCTTCAGTAAAAGGAAAATAAATCAGCACACCTTGCAAGATGTATAGATTTCCTATAGTGTACTCCTTTAGCTAACGGGCTGGGCCACAGCTGCAAGCAGTAAGTTACTTCAGCAGTACTTGTTAGAGCTGGTATATGACAAAATATTTTGTGCCCTGTTACAGAAAACTCAGAGCCTGAAGAGCTGTTTTGAATTTATCAGTGAAGGGAACACAGTGTCTTCCCAAAACAAGAACAGAGTCCATCCTTCAGGGTCCTGTAATAGCCTTTACAGATAAAACAGGCACAGTCTGAGACTGTTTCACCTCCCTTTATATTCAGGCTGAGCAGAAGATACCCCATACATAGCCTAGGGAAAAGGAGGCTCAGGGGAAACCTTATTGCTCCCCACAATTACCTGAAAGAAGGTTGTAGTGAGGTGGAGGTTGGTCTCTTCTCCCACACAAAAAGCAGTAGGACAAGAGGAACTGGCCTCAAGTTGCTTCAGGGGAAGTTCAGATTGGATGCTAGGAAAAATTTCTTTACCAAAGGATTGTCAAACACGTGCTCAGGCTGCCCACAGAAGTGATGGAGTCACCACCCCTCGATGTGTTTAAAAGATATGTTGCTCTGGCACTTGGGGACATGGTTTAGTGGTGGACTGACTGGTGGCAGAGTCAGGTTAACTTCAGCTGTTCTTCCAATGACCAAACCACCAAAACAAAGCATAATCCACAAACCAAAAGGTAAGGGAACAAAACCCTCCTGAGTAAGACTGACTGAGACTGGGAGAAAGCAGGTTCATTGTCACCACTGCATGTGACACCTCTCTAAGAATATCCTGCAAGGGGAAGACAAGGCAGCATGGGGAAGCATGTCCCAGATAGCACAAGGAACACAAAACACTGCAGGAGCTCCAAGTCCCAGCCTTTATGCTTATTCAGAGCACTTCTGAAGCTTGTGTATTCTTGGATCTCCACTGCCATATCCCAGCAAATCAGTACACAAGCCAGTTATGTTTTGGGTTGTTCACACACAGCTGCAGGTACCCCTCACATATCCTCTCAGAACACAAACATCACCTAGATACACTGACATTATCAGAGTCCTTCCCTCTGAGCAGCTATTTCCCAAAACCCTGTAGTTATACTGAAACAGCAGGCACCAAAGCCATGATTCTGTTGGGGCAGCAGGCACATCCAACAGCTTCACACTTGGAAAGGAGAACTTCCTATTTTTGTCTTTTGTCACAGGCACATGTAGTGCTCTGAAGGAAGAGTTCAGTAGGTTCATACAAGCACTGTCAGGCAGGAAGCATGATCCTGACAATGCTCAACCATCTCAGGGGGGCTTTTTCCCTCTTGCCACTTGCAGCACAGTAACTCTCACACACCACTTCTGAGCATTTACACCAGAGTTAGGCTTCTAGAGAAACATCTGTCCAGTCTTAAAACTGATTAAAGAGTAACATGCACAAGCATTTTAAAGATGAACCACCCATCAAATGAGCTACAGCTAGGAGTTTTCAGAGAGTTAATGCCTACTATGATCCTATAATCATTTATGTAAACTAAGAGAGATGGGAATTTTCTCTTTCCTACAGGAAGGGTTAAAGTCCCAAGTGACAAGCCCCTTAAATTAAAAAAGCCTTAAAAATTAAGTGGTGGAGTTGGGAAGGAGGAAAGGCATGATTTAATGATACAGCTGGCAGAATAAACAAAGTCTCCAACATCAACATTCAGCTATAGCATGCTACACTACATTAATACCTAATTTAAAGTTTAGTTAGAGACTTCAAACCCTCTCAGACAAAAAACACATCCTGCTTAAATGCAGCAGAGGCAGCAGAAACATAAACAAATGGTTCTAATTCCAGTCTAAAACATGCACTGAACAGAGGTTTTCCTTCCAGTGCAGTGCTAAATATTGAGATTTTATACTTCAGATGTAGAATAAAGGAGAGATTCTTTTTACCAGGCTTTTGAAAAAGTTATTTTTCTTTCCTAAGGAAACTGGAACTGTAAAAGGGAAAACATACACAATCAAATCTAGAGGGAAAACAAGGCTTGCTCATCTCTCATTTAATCTACAATGTGGTTTCAGGGAAGCAAATATTCTCAGCATTCTGCTATGAGTTTTCTTCCATAAACACACCACTGTGTGCTCTCCTGAACATACCCTGCCAGTACAAACTTTCTGAACTCCTATGAGTGTATGCAGCTTCAGAGCTTTACATTGTTTGCATTATGAATACTAGTAGTATGCAAACCCAACTGTGCTGGAAGAGAATTATTGTCAACTTAAGTTATCAACAGTAAGTGTCAGTATCAAAGCCCCTTGGACACTGAGGATAAGAGCACCAGGGATTTTCTTTAGCTCTCACTATTTAGAATAATTCTTCATAATCCACCTAGTTTTCAGTTGTGATTTCGTAAGAGCAGATCACATTACAATGAAACAAAAAGCTCAGTATTTGTCTCCATATAGTAATTCTTCCAGACACAGCCCAGCAATCTATCAGCTTCTCAGATTCTTGACCTGTACAGACACATGACCTCAGATCATTTATTTCTGCAAGTCTTCCACCAGTTTACCCAGCCATGAACTCGCTGATGTCAATGGGGATAGCATTACTTCAAGACACATTCTGTTAAACAGTTACGGGGCACCAAATCCATCTGTCTTAGTCCCTTTCACCAACTGCTCCTTGCAAAGAAGTCCTACAATTCAGACCTCTTTGCTTACCTTTTTTTGACACCTTGCATCTTCTACCAGACTAAATCTGACATTCCACCTTTAAAAATGCTAAACTAAACAGAAAACACAAAAACCCACTGCTGTGGCAGCAAGTTCATTACTTTTAAAGCTTATAAGGATCATACTTCTATATCACCAGCAGAATTACATAGGCACATAACGAGCCTGCTAGAGAACTTAACTGCACTCCTACTTATCACATGCCAAGAACATCATTGTTTTTTGTAATAACAAGTATTCATAAAGCAATGCCTTTAACTCATTCTTACAGCAAATATCCTTTCATAAATAGCCTAAAACATGTTTGCTGGAATATGTCTGTGTCACAGTAATCATGAGACAAACAATTACAGTAATTACCTTCAACTGAAATCCAGTCTCATTCACCATTTCTTTCCATCCACCTTCCTAAAAATACAGGAGAAGAATGTTCAGTTAGAGTGATTTAAGAATGCTGCAGCTTTTGCAAGCCTATATCAAAGGAGCTTCTCCAGTATGCCTCGCCTCTGCCTCCATTACCCTCCTCATGTCCTTTCAAGAAGCTGGGTTGAGAATAACCAGTCATTACGTTGTGCTTACATACTATCTCCCCCAAAAAACTCTCTTCTCTTCTCAATTACCTCAATCTATCAGCTGGGAGCAGGAGTCACACTGTTTTGTGTAAAGAAGAGTAGCTAACACATTTTGCCTCTGAGATTACCAGCATCTCCAAGACTCTTGCTTAAGGCAGAGAGGATACAGGTGACAACAGTTTGCAGTGCACATGTCATCACCTGGCTCAGGTTTACTGGCTGGTTTTCCATTGATTTCAGCTCCCATACATTGGTTCATCCACATACTGTACCATGGCAAACATAGCTGTTCAGTCCAGTATTTGGGAATCTCTCATCAAAGCACAGAAAAAAGAACTATCGAACATCTCCTGAAGTTGAAAGCTGGAGAATGCAATGCTTAAGCTGACAATTGGACCACAACTTTTGTGACAATGTATTGTAGCACTTCTGGACCAGGACACATGAATGGATCATGATCCAAATCACAAGGCTAAAGAAAGCATGGGTATCTGAAGAGTGAATTGGAAGCCAGTGCTGTTCCTGCAGTCAGCAGTACAGCCCAGTGGCTAGCTCAGCTTTGGTCCTATGGAAGAGCTCCCAACCAACATGCATTAAGTTTCCAACAGGCTGATCCAAAGAGATGGAAATTCTCTCTTAGCAGCCTTACCACTTGACTGGAAAAAAGTCAAAGGTAGGTTAGAAGGGCAACTGTACAACTGCAGGCTGCTCTCAAGAAGCTTTTAGCTGGACAAGCCTTTTCCACCTCGAGTTTATTCACATTGTCTATCTTTCCTTCTGACACAAAAGAAGTTATGGGTCAATAGAAAAGATCAAAAGGACATTATCTAAATTAAATAATCACTAAATAATGTATTCAGAAGTAGCTTTACTATACCTGCATTAAAAATGCATAAAAGATTTTGTCTTGGCAAAGAACAGGATGTGAAGCCACACGTAACAAGAAGTTTTCCAGACCAATTCTTCTTCTTTCCACAAAATCTGGATCCATATTATCTGCTGATAGCTTATGCCAAACAAAGTCAGCCTAGTTAAACAGAAGAGTGTCAACAGTAAAATAAAAAGCAAACAAAACAAAGCAAGCCACAGTTTCGGTTTCCTTACCCTTTTTTCTGGCAAAGGTGGGACAACAATATGTGGGTAGGTAACTGACAAATAATTTCTCAACAACTCAAATTCACTGTAACGTCGCCACAGGGACTCCACTGGGGCACACTGTCCCTCACTCTGGGACTCAACAGCTCTGAAAGATAAAGCAGCAAATATGAACATCAGTGAGCTATCACCCACTCCCTCAAAAACCATCAGGGCAATTAGACCAAAGGCCCCAAGAATAGTAGTGATTACTGCATGACTTGCCCAGAACCTAAAGCAACATGACTTAATTTCATGTCTACATACTTAATTTAAAAATATTTATAATTGCTGCCTGATAGCACTTGAATTTACTAGGAACACAGGAAAAGTCAATGCACTTACACATCAAAAACAAACAGGTAGATCACAATCAAGTAAAGAGACACAGGTGGCTTAGTCCACACCATTACAGAAATGGCCTATTTCTCTTAGAACAGTGTTAGGTTCAAAGCCAGTAAAATTTCTTGAGTACCTGAAGGATACAGAATATTGTAAGAAGAAATTTACTATTTGGTGGGAAAGTCTTCACTTCAGAGGGTAAAAATTGTCTTGCATACAACAGTTAGTACAGCTACAAATATAACTTTAAAAATATTAAGATATTTTAAAGGATATTCTTAGAAAAAGCGCAAATTTCAAAGTACTTCCCATTTTCTTTTTTTGTTCAAAGTGATACATTTTTATATTTAAGGACTAAAAGCATAACAAAATAGCTAGAGCAAGCAGGTACAAAATTGATGTGTCTGAAAAATTCGTTGAAGACTTAAAACCAACATGACCTAGCAAGGTAATAAAGGACTTTATGTTACTATAAAAGGAGAAATCATTGAATATTGTAGGATTGGAAAATAATAAAAAAACTTAATGAGAAAAGTCATTTTTCATACAAGACATTCAAAGCAACAGAAATACTTTGCAATATCATAAAATAAGCATTGGGTAGTAACACTTCCAGCAGATAGCATATGCCAGAATAAACACAGAGAGAGAATTCATACTAGGTACTCAACAGAAAACAGTGATGTATATAATCTACTTTATTCTTCATTTAAGTGACTAATTGGCACATAAAGCACTGGCATAAACCCACAAGGAACTCACATGGAGAACTGACTGTTGAGTTTGGAAGGGACCTCTGCATGTCTGTGATCCAGCTCCCTTGCTCAAAGCAGGATGTTCTGAGCCACATCCTCTAGGGTTTTGAGTATCTCCAAGGACTGAGACTCTACTACCACACTGAGCAACCCTCTCCTATGTTTGACAAACCTCACAATAAAGAGGTTTGCTTACTTTTACGTAGAATTGCCCATGTTTGAATTGCTGGGCACTGCCTTTTGCCCTCTCTCAGCATCACCGGAGGAGTCTGACTCCATCTTCTTTACCTCCCCACTGGGTACTGATCCACAACTGCTAAAATCAGCTGTCTCTTGCACAGGCTGAACAATCCCATCTCTCTCTGCCTCTCCCTGCAGGTCAGACAATCCAAGCCCATAATCATCCTCACAGCCCTTCACTGGACTTGTTTCAGTAAGTCCACATCCTTCTAGTGCTGGAGAACCCAGAACTGGGAACAATGACTTATGACCTACAAGTAGTTACTCATATCTAACTTAGTAGAAGAGAGTGCTACATTATTTTTTCCAGCAAAAGTCAGACTTTACAGTTCTTGAATTCATAAAAACTTTCTGAAGTTTTAAAACATCTAAGTGGCACACAAATTATTGATAATTTTTAACCTATTCTTAACCTATAAAGGTCAGATTTCTAATGATCTTCCTGAAAAGCAAACAATCCCACTCCAAAGCAGCCCCAATTATTTGATACATTTAAATTAAATACAAGGTGCCTCTATATTTGTGAACTCTCATTAGAGAGGAACAGTCTTGCTATATGCTTTGGTTTAGTTACATCTTAAGGTGGAATAATGTCATACAGAAGAATGCAAAATACACTTTTTTAACTTAGTAAGCTGGAACAATTTTTATCTACCCGTGCCTTGGGGAAAGGACATTCATTACAAATGACTGAATTTCTAGGGAAAAAGAAACTTCACAACTAAGAAGAAAAAAGAATAAATTCATAGCATTCAACACAAACTGCTGCAGATTAAAACTATCTGAGAGTGACTCAAGAGAAAAAGGCAAGCACACTGCTGACAGCCACTATTCACACTGCCAGCATCCCACAGAATTCTTCCCTATTAGAGTATTTTAATTCAATGAAGCTGCACCTGCAAATACTGAGTTCTAAAGATGTTAAGCTCAGCCTAGCCTGGACTGACAGGCTGTGCAGCATTCCTCCCCATACTGACTGCTGCACCATTTAAATATTACAAGAACACTTCAGCTCAAAGCAGGTATCTAGTGTGATTGAACTATTGATGAGTAAGAGGTAAACTTGAATAGATAAGGAATTGAGCTAGTATACCTCAAAAGATTAATTGCTGAGTCAAAAGCTGAAGGCACAAACATTATATTCCTAGAGGAGAAACTCCCAGCAGGGTTTGGTAAACAATCTGGCCATTCAAGACACTCACATAAAAGTACTTCAGAATTAGAGATTCTTTTTGTCTTCAGCCTCGGCAGCCTACCAACCAGCTGCACTGACTTACACCATGGGATTCAAGACTTCCACATGAGTTATTGTCAACCCTTAAGAAAAACTGCTACCATCAATGCATGATAGTATTATGGGCACCCTGCCTGAGAACAGGCTGCACAAGCACACATAAATAGGGAGACAAGAAAAACACAGGTCAGGACTGCCCTGAGAACCCAGCCACATCCCAGGAGGACACATCTGTGCTGCAGATACAGATGCTGCTGTGCCAGCCTTCGGACAGGAGAATGGTCCACTCTAAATAATGCCTATAATGCTCTGTAATTGTTTTGCAGAGTTAATTAGAAAGCAGGAGCAGCAAAGGCCATGCTGAGTCTTAACTGTGGGAAAAAAAAAACCCAAAAAAACCAACCTTTTCTGAACATGAATGCTTATCAGCTTTGTATTTACTGCAGTTAATAAGAATCCATCAGTTATTTTAAAAAAATAGTAGTAACATCTCAGTCCACACACATTAAGCAGAAAATATTGATAAAAAATTTTAAAATCTGGGAGCATAACACTTCAGCAGGAAAGGACCACAGCTTTATAGAGAAGCCTAGTCCTACATTAGCACAAACCACTACCTTGTTACTTGAAGTTTTATGCCCACAAAGGGCCTCAAGAACTCCAGGAGGAAGGAAGCAGACTGCCAGACCAGTTCATACCACTCACTGCATCTACCCTGCCACTGAAGATACTAAGGAAGTTTACTACATCTAAAGCCTGCTGTCAGTTTATTCTGACAAAGCAGATCTGTGCACAACAGCTACCAGTCTCAGTTAATCAAGCTTTACAACCCTTGTAAGGGACACAAAAACCTCACACTATACCCTGAAGAAAAAGATTAAATTAGTACCAGTGAATCTTGAAGGTCAAACCTGCCTTTGTAGTTTATTCTTTCTTAACTAGACAGCATCTGATACAACCACCTCACCACAGTGTGTGTTAAGCAACCTGACATTATTCTCATCTCAGACCATACTTGTTTCCTTTATTCTAACATTCGTTTATTCTCAGTGTCTCAGAAGTGCAAACATTGCCCTTTACAGCTGCTTTTATCTTCATCAGGAGGGCACTTACGCAGCCCTAACAAAGAAGCCATGCTTCTTTAATTGTTTTGAATACATTTAAGACATTATGGAATTATTTGTATCAGCCGCAGATTCCCCCTTACACCCAGGCTTACAGTAAACCCCCAGGCCATTTAAACAATTAAACAATGCTGCAGAGTTGGGTGAAGGAGGGGAGCAGCAAAAAAAGTTCTTTGCAAAGCTGTGGTGGGAAAGCACTGCACAGCCCTCAGTTAGGAGTCTGTGTCAGCACCATGGCGTTTTAAATGAGGTAGTAAGAGTTTGAAACCGCATGGACAGGCAACCAAGATGAGAGAACTACTCTTTTTTTTTAATCACACCAAAAATGTCTCCACCTGGTTACATATGAGGTCATAAAATATCACCACTTACAAGAGCATTTCCTCCCCAGGAACACCATTTCAGAAAGGAAGTAGAAATCCACAAAGGTACTCATTACACTTAATACCTTCACTACCATCTAATTTTTTAGAGCACGTTATGAACTCCCCCATTAAATGCAAGTATTGCAGACCAGTTTCAATTAAGATTATAATCACTTGTTGACATTCAGTCAAACTTCTCAATTTGTTTTGGTTCTAAAAACACAATATAATACTTATGCAGTCTTCAGGCAGGAAAACCATATGTTTCCCCTTTAAGTATACTTCTAACAATGCAAGTTATTCATTGAATGAACCAACCTGCCGGAAAGAATTAAAAAGACAAAATGAAACCTTCAGCTTTTACATTTATAACTGATGTTATCATAACCAATTCAAAGATTACATTACTCTATGTCTCATTTATTTGACTTAATTCAAAGTGTCAATGTGAAAACTTTAGTCCATCTAATTAACCTCTTCTCACTTCCCATTTAAAACTAATTATCTTAAATGAGCCATTAAATAATTCCAAATGCAATAAAAAGACGAATGGCTGTGAGGTATTAAATCAGACAGGAAGGAAATACACAGGTTTATTTCCTTGTAAAAGCAATCACCTCTTCAATGGCAGAAGCAGTAACTTTGCTTTCAACCTTCGACCTTCCAGTATTTAAGAAGTGACACTTCCATTCCCTGTAGTGGGCAAGGTCCACTCCTTGTGCAGAGGAACACGATTTTAGAGGAACGGGCAACTTTTTCCAACAGCTATTTAGAAATAGTCTCTGTATTCAGGCCTCTCAGACAGCTGATGTGTAATAATTGCTCTTCTACCTAGTATGCTGTATGACAAGGAGGCATTTCTCTTGCCAGAAGATTTTTCACAGCCAGGTGATTCTTTGGTTTTTTTATACTGTCACCCAGTTTACAGTTAACTAAACATACATAAGTAAAACATACATTTGTCAGGAAGATGAATGATTCATGGTTTAAATAAAGTAAAAAACAACAGAAAACTTGGTTCTCAAATCCTCTGTCTTCTTTCACCTCCCAACTCACCCCTGTTTAAAGCTCACACTGAATTAAGATTTTTTCCCTCATACCTCCTTTGAAATACTTTGGACAAGTCTTCCTGACTCCCGTGGGCCAAAATCTGCCCTTTAGTGTTCTATCAGAAGACAACATCCCTCTGTGGTTATCCACCCTGTGCCCCTTCTCAGGAAACCCATGCCTGGGCTTTTCACCTAGCTCAGTGTGAAACAGGAAACTTTGAGAAGGATACTAAACAAAATCTAACAAAGGAAAAGCTCCCGAAATCCCACAACGCAGCACTGCTATCACTGAACTGTGGCCTGGCCAGCTACTGATTTCTAAGTTCATTTCTCCCACAGAAACTTTCTTTAGAAGCTCTCACACTTTGGATGGGCAATCCAAGGTCTTAACAGAGCAGCAGGTAACACTCATACCACAATTCAACTAGTGGAAAATTTTCCAAATACTGAAAACAGAAATATGACTAGTAACTTCCCAGCCCTACTGTGGGAGTAAAAAGGAAATAAAGTGAGCCCCCTTGTCAAATTACTGCAACAGGAAGTGAAAACCAGTAGGGCTGGAAACCAGGGATCCTGCTATTAAGTAGTCAAGATACCAGGCTGCACAAACTTGTGCCACTTTTTCCTAAAGCCACATTTAAAACAGAACAAAAAAAAATACATGCTAGTCATCATATTGTTTGATTGAGAAGGCCAGGATAGAAATCTTATAGTCAGCAGGGATGAAAGGAAAGTGAACTAAATGGAAGTGTCCTACTACTACAGAAGAAATTGTTTACTTTAAAGGCGACCAGGAAAAATAAAGGCATTCCCTGTATGTCCTATAATTAAAAGTGCAATACCACAGAGCACTTCAGAGGTGCTCTGCATTCTGATTAACTTTCAGCTCTGCCATGAAAAATAACAGTTATAATGCCAGGAGTCAGACTCAGGGGTTTATTCTACCTGAGTTCTTGGAGTCTCATGCACACACGATATAAGTCTTTCATGATATAAGACACAGCTGCCTAAAATTCTAACAAGCAAGTCTGGATTTAAGTAAGATCCTGGATATTTGCTACTTCCCTTACAGAAAGCAAGTGATATGCTGAGCACATCTCAAGAAGGAATATTCAGCTACACATCTTAAGAATTTGTACTTGCTTTAATGCCATTTCCCACAAGTAGGTAGAAGTGACCTCTGTTCTCACAGGGAGAATATAAAAATTGATTTATTTTTAAATAACTGCAGAGTTTAACAGAAGCTGTGAAATAAACTGACATCATGACTAATTGAATGGAAATAGCTCATCATAAAATAATCGAATTAGCTAATGCCGAAAGGTCTAAAGCAAGACGATACTTTCATGGAGCACAACCCTTAGAACTGGCTGGTGCTCTGCAGTCTACAGCAATGGAGTTTGTTTTGTCTCAAAGAAATATATATCTACATCAAAGTATAATATCACATTAATAAAAACAAAAGTTGCACAAAAGTGCGAGCATAGTAATAAATCTTTTCATTAAAAAAGAAAAAGTAACACCATCACTTGCATTTTGAAAACATTTTCACCAGCAGCAGAGAAACTTATGTGTTAAAGAATTAAGCACTCTGCTCCTGTTCTATAACAAATATACCATGGTCGTAATTGTATCCATCTTGTGTCTCTTAGTCCCCCAGATAGAATTCCTCAATTCAAACTGAAATTAAATCCTAGATAGTAGTAATGGCAGAACCTCAGTTCACATAAACATAATGCAAGTATTATTAAGTGGTCTTCCCTTTATATTACTATAAACAGTTTTATTCTTCAGCTACAAAATATCTTATTACCCACAGACAAATTACTGTGAAGCCCACCTACAGCTACAAGCACAGCAGGAAGCACGTTTAATAGCCACCAATTATATTTAAGCAAGAAATTTTGCCTTCTCAGCAAATGGAACAGAGAGCCTATTTTATTAGAGATGTGACAAACCCACATTTTCGATCGCTCTGTGACAAACATGTAATTGGTCTTGGTATTTGCTGACCACAGAGTAAAATAAATGTTAATGAAAGAACACAATCTGGCCAGCAAAGTACAGTTTTGCCACTACGAAAGAACAACTGGGAAACACCAGTGGGAGCAACTCTCAAGTAATGCAAGGATGACTGGAAAAGGAGATGCAGCCAGCATGTTCTGGAGCTGCATAAATCTGCCCCCAGAGCACACTTCATATCACAGTTAGGCCACAATGATTCCAATTTTCTTCTCTTTTCCTTCAGAAATATCATTACAATAAAAAAATCACTACTTACATGAGAAGGTGTGACCTTTAATAGCTATAAAAGTATTTTTAAGCATCTGAGCAACCGTCAAAGAGCTACAATATTTGAAAAATATATGTCTACTTTGGATTTGTTTTAAAAGTTTAGCAAAAATACAGTAACCTTATCCCAGCAGGCCTGCAGTTGGTGTGACTTGTGTGTCCATCAGCTAAAAAGCTAAGAAGCCTTTAACTAGCAGATACAAGGCCTATGTGACACCATTACAATTTGAACTCTTCAGAGCCTTTGCAAAATGCAACTGCTTTGTTTCAGAAGGTTTTCTCTCTACAGCAGGTAATTCCAAAGGCAAGGCCCAAAGGTTAAAACCAGTAATATAAAGGAGAGCTAAACAAAACTTGTAACAACACCTAATTTTGAAATTCTTGCTTCAGCTGAGTAACATGATCCCACATAACAGGAGTCATCTGTTACTGTTTGGGAAGTATGGATAAGTTAGTAGAGATGTTAAAGTTTTGCTCAATACTCAAAACTTGGTTTGTGGTAGTGAGAATGTTTATCATACCAGTACTATTAATCTTGTCAACACAAGAAGACTGAGAGCAGTAAGTTCCCCAGTGAAAGTTCAAGCTAGTATGAGGAAAGGAAATAGTTAACTAACTCTAACCCTTAAACCATCTACATGGAGTATGTGGTAATCAGATCAAGCAAAACACTTCAAATATAAACTGAGCAATAAATTTTGACCACATGACATAAGTCATGAGACTTCTCTTTCTTGTCATCTCAAGCAAGCCTAACAGTTACTTTAGACCTCTCATACAATCTCACAAATATGTGCATAAATTTGTCCAACTTACATCCAAGAAATAACCAAGCACTTGCTGACACAATTTTCATGCAACAACTTTCAAGCACACATTTTTCCACCTAGCTCCAAATGAAGAATTACAGTACACAATTACACAAAAGCAGCGCAAGTACTGAACTGGAGATCAGCTGCCAAATTTTCGCAGGAAAAGATCCTCCAGAGTGGGTTGATAAACACATAACAAAGCACAAAACAGCTAAATCCTCTCATCAACTGTACCTGATTATTTTTAGGGGTGGAAGGAGGGAAAATCTGTTTAGAATGGCACATCCATGTACTCTTGAGACTGAGCTCTCATCACCCACCTAGTCTCAATGAGGTAAGCAGTGTATGTTTCTTGTATGTTCATGGCATTCCTCCCAGTCCGTTTTTCAGCTTCTGAAACCGTGATTTCCATTTTCTTTGCCAAACAGTCTTCCATCTTTTTAGAAGAAGAAAATAAAGATTCATGTAATATTAACCACAGAAGGCAAAGGCTACTAACCTTGCCTCCCCTTCTCCCACACCACATTTGTTTAAATAACACAGGTCTCTGTGGGATAAAGGCTTTGACAGGACTTTGCTTTATACCTATGTTCTGTATCACATCTGCAAGTGGAAACTGGGAACCTGCTTCAAGGCGAAAACAGAAAAGTCAACGAACTGACACTTCAGGTACCAAAAACCACCCTGAGCCAGGAGGACACAGAGACGAGAAGTATTTTCCTATACAGGAAAGGTAACAAAGTAACATTTTTTTAAAAAAAACAAATACCCTAACCCCTTTTCCAAACACTTCCCAACTATCAGCGAATTCCTCCTCAGGACACCCGGGACACATGTAGTCACCTCTCCCCTTTCACAGGAAACAGAATATATCCGGACCAAGATGTTTTTCTTTTAATGTCTCAGAGGAGGCTCGTTATCTTTTATACACTGGCCGCCAGAAATCAGTAAGGACCACACGCCCACCATAGTAAGGAAGAGCTGCACTGAGCAGGGAGGGGGAGTCACTTGTGAAATTAAGGGGGGAGGGGGAGACAAAAACATAACTGATAATAATAAACAGTAATCTGGCATTAAGGACGAGAACAGAGGGTGCACAAAGCTCTCTGACAGCGGCAGGATGGGGCTGCAAAGAGAACCCCGCAGCTCAGAGGGGTGCTGCACAGCTCTGCCCCGTGCTCCACCGAGCAGGGCTCGGCCCCGGGCAGCGGAGGAAGGGCTCGTCCCACCTGTAGCCCCTTCCCTCGCAGCGCTGGGAGAGCGCCCGGACCCGGCCCCGGCCCCGGCCCACCGAGCCCCGCCGCCCTTCCCGCCCGGCCCGGGCAGCGCGCTCAGGAAAGCCCGGGGCTCGCCCGGCGGAGCAGGCCGTGAGCCGGGGGAGGGGGACGCTGCCCCTCCGCCACCGCCCTCCGCACCCTCACCGCGGCCAAGGGCTGCNAGCCGGCTCTGGCTCTGGCCCTGGCCCTCGCCGCCTCCGCCGCCGCCCGTGCCCATGGACAGGCTCGATCCGGGGGTGCTGAGGGCGTCCTGCCCGCCCTGGTGCCCAAAAGGGGCTCGTCCGTGGCCCTGTGCAGGAACACCCCTCGCTGTGCCTGTGCTCCACTCGCCCTCGGGCAGCCTTGAGCCTCCAGTCCCTGTCTGGGGGGCAGGAGGCTCTTCTTCGCCGACCCGCACTCTTACAGCTGTAAATGCTTATTTCTAAAATTTGTTTGTGTCGTCGTTCCCTTCTTAGTTCTCAGGTCACCGAAGAGTTTGTCATGCCACGCTTCACACACCTTTCCTGCTTGTTTGGTTGGTTCTTTGGTTGGGTTTTTTGATGCCTTGTGGTGTTATAGTAAATAAACACATCTTAAACAAAAACTAAATTCCATATTAATGGGAAATATTTCAGATGCTTTCTCATTTTTCGTCTATAGCAGGATTTGTCACTTTCCTTTATTGAGTCTCTTTCAGCAGCCATTAACTTTCCCATGGGATGTTTGTTGGTGTTAGGCAGCTTGGGTTATTTTTTTAAAGCCCACCAGCCTGCTATTTCTCCACTCACTCCTTTAGTAGTAGTGAAGGACTCGACCGGGCTGTGCTTCTTTTGCCCCACCCTCCTGACTGCCAGCCTTTTCCGTCAGCTCCTTCCCAACAGTGGCTGGACATTCAGAGGTGCATTCTCCTGCTCATCCTCTCTGCTGGGAAACACCCAAGGATGTCCCATCCTGCCACACTTCCTCAGGAGGGACTGGAGTAGGTAAAATCTGACAAGATCAGCTCTAGGGAAGCCTCTGACATAATTTAATGCGAGCCCCAGCCATCCCATCTCTTCTCATTGAACAGGAACAAGCCTCCCTGTGCATTTCTGCCCATTCCCTGTTTCTTTTTTGAGAGACATTCAGAAAGTCCACCCTTCAGCTGCTACACAGCATCACACACTGTAGATTTATGTATATACATCTTCACTATTGGGTTTATTCCCTCATGATTCCCTCATGGTTCCTACACAGTCCCTGTGGGACTAGCAAACTGGAGGAAGAGGTTGTTCCTATTTATTCCTCCTTCTCCAAATATCGTTTTGGACACTCAGGAACACTGCCATTGTTTCCTGGTTTACATATCACATCAGCCCTTGAGATTTCCCATTCTTGCAACAGATTCATGTCCTTTGATTCAAGGACTACATTCCTTATTATTTTTACATAGCTTTTTTTTTCTTTCTTTATTCTTTTCAAAACCAGGTTAAAGGCCACTTTGGGGGATTACAGAGTTGATATTATGGGTTTCTTTGCTTTCCTTTCTTCTGCTTTGTGTAGGAAATAGGGGGTTTTTAGTGTTGACCAGAGATGAATTTGCATACATTTTTCATCCAAAAATTAATCTTTTTCTTTCAACAACAATTAAAATAAATCTCAAAATCCCCTTTGAAGACCCCATGAATTAATATTTGGCGTCTGGTTTCTATTCTGTTGTCTTCAATGTTTATTCAACTTTTTCCTCAGATTGTTTGAACTGATACCTCAATCTATCCTTTCCCACCCCTCCACCACCGTAGCTGTATGGAATTTCCCAAGCTTTTCCACAAAAGGCTTTCCTAAAACAAAAGTTTTTTACAAGTATGTGAACTGTGATTTGTCCTCTGAATAGGACTGATTTAAGATTTGTTTCCTAAACCCAAGGTCCAGTTTAGATGTAAAGCACGATTGCACGTTGTAAGACACATTCTGTTTTTCATTAAGCTATGGTTTTCTTATGTTTACTCAAGATGTACATCAAGATACATACCTTGTATCAATTACACTTGCATTTGCAGCATGTGCATACTGAAAATTTTCTGATCCCTATCAGTTATATAATGGAAATATTTATGTGAAACTCATGCAGGATACCATACTTTGCACTAAACATTTTTGTTACAGAAACAACAATATTGATAAAGTACAGTAATATATTGTAGGTCTAACATTCTATGGTTCCAAAAACTATTTTCACCTTAGAATTTTCTTCATACTACTAAAAGATGTGGAGAAGAGTTAAAACATTACATATATAGGACAAGGGTAGTGATAGAAGTGCCTAAATCAAGATGACTGGGTAGGCCTTATGTATATTACAGCCTGGAGAGTTCAGAGGAGTGTGAGATGTCTTATAAAAAACAGTGTGCAATGGAGAGATTTCTGTAAGCACCGAAGTCTCCAGCAAAGTCTTCTTCCTGAGCCACATTTCCCTACCTCAGCCTGCAAAGTGGGATAACAGTATTTTCTCGCAGCACATTGCTGCTCTTAGAACTTCCAGGACTTGTGCTACTTTGGTCAAAATAAGCTGTAGTGCTTCCCCCCTAACAAGGCCCAGCCACTCATGCACCCAGGGTCTCCTGGACCCCCTCTTGTCAGGATGTGAGTCCAATCTCCTGCAGGTCAATCAAACCAGGACACTCTCCTGCCCTTCAGCGTCTTCACTAGGCAGCATGTCCCTTGTTCTTCAACTTTAAAAAGGGAGACTTTACTCAACTTCCTACCTACAAGTACTTTTAAACTCTGGAGCTGCTTTGACTCCCATTACAGTCTCTGCAAAACAGGGAACTCTGCCTTTTCTATTCTGTAAATCTATTTGTTTTAATCCTACTGTTACACTGGATAAACTGCTTTTTGATGGAAGAAAGCTAAGCAAGGCATATTACCTTATAAACTGGCTTTCTGGTGTTTTTTGTAATGTTATGTATTCTTATTGGACATTTCAATAACCTGTGTTGCTCTAGCAAATAACATACCTTAAAAAATAGCCATATTAATGGGAAATATTTCAGATATTTTCTCCTTTGTCACAACATTATTTATCAGTATCTTCGAGTTCCTCATCCTTCAAATTCTTAGAAGTCACTAGATTTAAAAGAGAATAAAACCACCACCACCACCAACCATCGTGCAGAGAAGCAGAATGAAAACACCTAAAGCATTGGCTCTGCTCTACATCTATCCTGCAACACCCGCAGCCTTTCAGTAACCTCAGGAAGAGAGAGTAAACCAGCCAATATTCCTGCTGA
Organism: Bombycilla garrulus; assembly: GCA_013400315.1. NCBI lineage: Eukaryota > Metazoa > Chordata > Aves > Passeriformes > Bombycillidae > Bombycilla > Bombycilla garrulus. The sequence goes on from VXBU01003596.1 coordinate 223,467, forward strand.
CTGTGTATCCTGTGCAGGATCTGGCTGTGCCGGTGCTCCAAAGCAGGGAGGTTCAGGACAGAGTAGATTCATTGAGCAACACCCTGGAGCTCAGAACTCACACCATCCACACCACACATATTTTAGCTGATAACTTTTAGGGCGCCTCTAGCCCACTCCCAGGGACTGGCTACCCTTCACAACTTCCAGTTTAGCTGCTATTGAAAAAAACCCATGTGTGCCTGCCTTAAGACTGCCTTGTAACACAAGCCAAAGCAGGAAGGCCAGGAGTTTCTCTTCAAACGCACATTCCTGATCCATGGTTCAGGCTCCTGGATCCTATCATAGTTTCACTACCAGTAATAATAATACAAAGATCATGAGTCAGGCTGTCAAACTGCTCCTACTTCCCTCTATAGACCTCCCTCTCCAGAATTGAAGGTATTTGCTCTCCAGAGGCATGTGGCAGCCAAAGTGATGCCAGGTTGTGCTGTTGGTCTTCAAAGGCTGATCCTCACTGAAGACCCTGGCATCTGTCTGCCTTGATGTCCTTGGTGTGTGACAGATGCAGCAGAAAACAATGCTTGCGTAGGATTCCTAAGAAAATACAGAAGAGGAATTATTGTCAAGGAACTGTCAGTAAAATGCATGAGTAGCTGTTTCAGCATGGCAGAGTGCAGACGGAAAAGTAGGTGAATGAGTTCAGGCTCCTCATAGACATATTTCTGTCATCTGAGTGAAATGACTTCTAAGGTGTAGGAAAATCAGCATTTTGTTAATTTTCCAGAGAAAGAGTGGAAAAGAGATAAGGGTGACTTTAGTGGTGGGGAAAATCATTCCGTTTCACTCAGTCTGAAATTGGTAGCAGTGGTTTCCATCCCTTTCAGCAACAGCATATCTCAGTCCACAAATAAAAACAAGAAAATCAAAACTAATCCACATTTTTGAAATAATTTGTACAAACATATCAACAGTATGAATGAAAATGTATTGAAAGTGGCTTCAAAAGCAGCTCAAAGTAAGCCATGAGAAAACTTCAAAGGAAGAAAATCAGATAATTTGTGACAGAATTGAAGAGGAAAAAAACAAGCCAATTCAATAACATTGTAAGTGGTAGAGATGGATAAACCTTTACTTAATCCTGATGCAGCTTAGGTCAAGGAATCTGTAACACACAGTCTGTGAGAAGTTAGAACTTAGGCCAGTGTATCTGGACTATGCAAAGACTCCAGTAAAAGTCAGGCATCTCTTAGAAAATGCAGTTTTCCTGTGTGGCTACTGAAACGAGCATTAGCTGAGAGGCTGGAGCACAGGGAAGTCAGAAGGGGTTGTGGCAAACCCCCTGTGACAAAGCCACCTGTGCCCAAAGGAGGTATGGCTGTGTCCCTCAGGATGCAGTGCTGGCTTTGACTCCTCACACCATTGGATCATCAAAAGTTACCACACCACTGCTGGGACAAGCTGTAGCAAGAGAATGGAAAATGCCAAAGGTCACCAGGGTATTTTTCCTTAGGTGGTAGCAGGGACCACAAGCTATAGCATCACATCCAAGAGCTCAAACATCAAAACCCTGTGAAACTGAGGCACTGCAAGGTAATGAGAACTTTTCCCAGAGAGTGATGGGCACCCTCAGTGCCACCAGGCAATGACATTTGAATTTAGTTGACACTCCCAGGACTAGAGCTAATGTCCTTGTGAGTGCAGGGTGGAGACAGCAGCTGGATTGGATCCACACAGGGTGCACATCTTTCTCAGGCAAGTGTTGCTGATGGCACAGTGCTTGTAAGATGCAGAAGTGATGACATTTCTGGGGTTCAATTTACTGCCAGGACAACTTGGTGGTAGTACAACATGAGCACACAACATAAAAACAAATCCATACTCCTGGATTTTTGATCATTAGTAGAAGCTAAGACCTGATCCTATCAGCTACATATTTTCCTTAGACCTATCTTTTAATACTTTAAAGTATAAAACAAATTCTCCTAACAACAAAGATACTCACAGACCTCATCTGAAGCCTAACATCACTATTGACATAAACAGATTTAAAAAGAGCAATGCAGATGCATCAGATGAGTCCAGTCATGTAATGTGAAGGCAATTAAGAAGGCTAGGATATATCCTGATTGCACAAGTAAACCTAACTCCTATTGGTGTAGTCAGTCATTTTATACCCAGTACCCTGCTAGGACCTCTGGGGCCTAGAAAGCATGGAGGAGGTCCTGAGAAGCTCAGGAGCATTGGCCCTTACATTAGCACTGCCTGGGGCATGGTTACATGGTTCTTCTCTTCTCTTCTCTTCTCTTCTCTTCTCTTCTCTTCTCTTCTCTTCNCTCTCCTCTCCTCCCCTCTCCTCTCCTCTCCTCTCCTCTTCCTCTTCCTCTTCCTCTTCCTCTTCCTCTTCGCTTTCTCTTCTCTTTTCTCTTTTCTCTTCTCTCCCTCCCTTCACGCTCCCTGTCACACAAAGCTGATCTTCACTCCTGGGAATTATAACAGGTTTGGCTCACCTGGGCCTGGCACATATCCACCATGAGGTTACCCTGTGCAGTATTTAGTGTCCATGTTGGGAGCTTCAAATCTATTGTGTGATTGCTGAGCCTGGCCTCTCACAGTGGAAACCCAGGGTGTTTGAAACCCTCATTTAAACATGTGCTATATTGTTTCAGGTGTCCAAAGTTTTATTTTACTTCTCTAGTAAATATCTTCCAGCTCCTAAATGAGAACTTCAGGAAAACTGCTCCCACAATGCAACTTAAAAATCACCCTGCAGAGACCTTACGTTCCTCAGCTTAAATCCTGCCTTCAGTGTGTCTTGAGTTATGAGGCTGTCCAGACCACTAATAGAGGAGCAGGGGAATTTACACCGAAAGGAATAAACAAGCCAACAATAAAAATAACCATTTATCTCTTCTTCCTCCCCAGTGTCTTACTCAAAAGGTCACTGTGTTCTTTCATGGAAGCAAAGCTCTATAATGTGAGTTTAGGCACTTTAGGCTAAACCCCAGAGTACTCACTTTTCCCCAAGTAACGTTTGGTGGATTTTTAGTTTGAATTTTTTCCTTGGATAAGGTCTAAGAAATAACGAGGTTTTCCTGAACAGAGCTGATAGTCAGATCAGTGGGGCACATGCTGAGGGGCTCCTCAGTTGACCTGGGGTGATTCATGGCATAGTTCCAGCCTCACTTCCCTCCTCTGCTTCAGATGGGGTTTCCTTGCAATAGCCTCAGCTCAGGAGACTGAACTGCAGGTTGCAGGAAGGTACATCCACCTCTGTGCAATCTTACACAAGAGCTGAACAGACAGGCAGGTTTCCCCTGCACAGAAAGCAGCTGGCAGTGCCCAATGGCCAGATTAGGAAGCAAACCTCTGCCCACATCATCATGGCAGCTTGTTTCGCCAAGCAGAAGGTCTAACATCATCTAAAAATACACATAATATTTTAGGAAGAACAGGACATGCTTTGCTCCCCAAAAGTTTCCTCTTGCACAGCTTCCTATAGATATCCAGCTGCCTTGTAAAGATGCCATAGGACAGGACAGCAACTGCCATTGCTCTCATTTCAGTGAGATCTCGCCCCAAATCTCTCCATAAGACTATTTTGCAGACAGGATGAAGCATTTTATATGATTCAGTTTGGCTCAGAAGCTGTTTGGGATTGCCTGGAATTTTGGAAAATGCAGATCCTGCAGCTCAGGGTCCCTGGCTGCAGTGACATTGTGCAGGCGTCCTGCTGCCTTCCCAGGTTTTACTGCTAAAAAAAATAATATCCCATGCTTCTCTTGCACTTCCAAACCATACAGCATGCTTTGTCAATGTCCACCATTGTTTAATGCCCCTCTGGACTCCTGCTGGGGACATTATTTCTCTCCAAGTTTCATAGGCAGCAGGGGTTTCTTCCTGGTTTTAAAGGGGGCTCCCACGGATCATGAATAACCTGTGATGTTGCTAACACAAGCCTTATCCAGTTGTCTTGTAACACACACAAGAGTTCACATCTGAAAAATCCAACTGGTGGTCTGAGAAATTCACGGGCATTTTGGAATGCTCTGAATCTGAGAGAGGAGAGTTGGCAGGTCACTCCAAGAAAGCGCCGTGCACAAAGCAGCTCCCATATGAGCAGTTCCAATACATTGGTTGGAAAATATCATCTTACTGAAAGTTTGCTGAACATTTGCTCATTCTTAGTCCTCAGAGACCACGTTTGATCTGTGGTAGCTTGGGCCAGGGACATGCAGGCATTTCCCATGGAGGTCAGGCTGAGCTGAGCTGAGCTGCACCTGGGCACCTGAAGCAAGTCAGAGCAGACCAAGCAACCCTCTGCAGAGGCATGCGTGTGTCACCATGGCATGAGATATACACTTTACATTTATCAGCTGTGCTTGTGCCACATCTAACATCCCCTCTTTTTCCTTTTTAAACACAGAAAAAGGGAAAAGAGATACCATCATTTAACACCCTAACAGAATAGTTTACATTAATAGTTTTCAAAACAAGTGGGTGCAAATTATCAGCAAGATGAATACAAAGGAAGGGCTTTCAAGTCCAATGGAGGAAAACATTCACCATAATGAATACACACACAAGCATACATAGGTATGCCACATATTCACCTCAAACTGATTAATGAACCAAAGAATGAATTGTAAAATGGGTAAATAAAAAGCTGGAGATTCACTGAATTAGAATACAGTGTATGCATTAAAATTAGTCAATGTATTTTCAGTAACTATAAAATATTATCTTAATTTTTTGGCTGCAAAAGGCCTTAATAACGACATCTCTTTCTCTGCTATACTCAAATACATTGATCTGAAGGATTGAGGTAGATCATAGGGCAAGAGTTTGAGGATTTTACTCCTCCTTTTGCCACTGATTGATTGTGTTAACAACCAAGGCAACTCAGAATTCTGCTACATTTCACAATTTCCCTTTTGTAAGTGGGATAATATTTCTTACAAGTTTTTGCAGAGCAGTTCGAGATCTTGCAGAGAAAGCTGATATTTAAATGCTCTGTGTTATTATTTTAGGCCCTGATTCAGGAAAACATATATGTTTAAATCCTGCTGCTTTAATGGGTTGCAAGCACCTATTTTAGGCTAAGCTCACATTAATGTGGTCTTCCTGAAAAAGCTGCCCTAAAACTTTTAATTACGCCTATTATAAATATAGCCCGTTGAACCTTGTTTAAAAGATAATTTCTAAAATAGAGGGGGAAAGTAGTGAATTAATGCCAGCTCAGCATATTGAGGCATTACCTTTTGTGCTTTATTCAGATGAAAGACTCATGCAGGAATACCCATGCCTTTTTGATTAGATGCATACAGCAGGCTTTAGGTCCCCTTCAAAGATCCTTGGGCCGTATGGAGCCAGGAGCAGCTCCGAATTGACATCGGGAAAAAAAAATAAAAATCGAACTCTTTTTCTCTGAGCCTGATTTCTTCCCCCAGCTCCCCCCTCTCATATCTGTATATATTTCGAGAGGAGAGTCAGGCTTAGTTTGTTCATAAACTGCAGTTCCTGGGCGGACCCCACGCACAGCTGGGCTTTAGCGGCTGGATCCGCCTTCCCGGCGAGCCCGAGCCGGGAGCCTCGCGAAGAGGGGCTCCGGGCTTGACAGCAGAACCGCAGGAGACGGGCTCCACCGAGGGAGGATGAGCTGGTCAACGCCGTGAAGACAGGCTTCTGGTTGCCAGTGGGATCCAGAAATGGGGTACTGGAGGAGACCGGGTCTGCTTTCCTTACTGCTGCTCTCCTTGTGTGAGTAGAAAAATGTTTCTGGTCAGGCAATGTTAAGCAACATACTCAGAGAGGTCGTTCATTTTTCCTTCCTCCAGCAAAACAGCTAATCTTTGATTTCTCCCCTGACAGCAATTAGCCAGAGGATTGGAAATAGCAGAGAGTTTAGTTGAATACTCTGCCTACGACTGCATGAGCTGCGTATTTCTCTTATGGCGAGGGGCAAGCGATTGCTTGGTGGAAAGTGCTGTGTGCTCGCTTGGAGCAGCTCGCAGATGTCAGTGTTTACAGTGCAAAAATATATATAGGTCAGCATTACTTGTTGGAAGTTTTTATTTTATTGAGGGAGATTAAAAGCAACTGAAGTGCACCGCTGAACGATCTGGCTCCGACAGTGTCCAGATGTGGTGAAGTTTGCAGCTTAGAACTTTTATCAGCCTGGTTTATGTGCAGAATTAATCGAACTATTAAAGAAGGAAAGGAGTGGGGAGAGGGGGAGGAGAAGTGTCTTTGCAACAACATCTGGTTATTCGGCAAACCTTTCCAGCACTTACGTAAAGATTTCTTTGTAATAAGTGCCCTGTTTCAGTTTGATAGCACTTCTTCAATACTGTAGATAAAACCCTCCAGCAGCACTTGAAAATGTGCCCATCCGTGGTTTAACTTTTTCTTGTTTATATCTTGATGATTGTTTCATAACAGGGAATGGATTTGTGTATAAGTGAGTGCTATATACACATCTCCTAAGTATGTGTGTGTGCCTTTCTGTATATACAGAGTCTATGTATGTGTACACAGGCATATATCCCTACAAAGCATATATTTATATATTTGCATGGACACTACTTTTTAAGGTGAACTCTTACAGACCTGTTGCCCTTGCTATAGAAATTTCAACGTAATTAAAATCACTTTTTGCTCCAAGTGATGAAGGAGAAGGATTGTAATTCCAGTATTTTTGCATCCAAATGAAATCACTGGGGGCAGGGATATGTATCTGCATTCATTTTACATGGGATCCCCTATCTACAAGACCAGAGAATAAAAGAATGATCAGTCAGTAATTTGTGTGTAGGCAAACAAAACCATGGGTGCAACTGTTGAAGCAGAGAGAACCTGATGGGGAGATTCAGGACATAGAATCTGGTTGATTTTTCAAAAAGTTACAGAGATCTATAGCATTCATTTTTGTAGATAATACCCTAAAGTGTGGTTTGAACTGTAGGATGCTATAGTGACAACATCCTGCTAACTTAATCATGTTTGGAGCAGGAATTACTACAAGTTATTATTTAAAGCACGGTTTTGGGTTGTTTTTGGTAAGAAATAAGACCACTAATTATCCTTCAGAAATACCTAATTTTGGAAGTATTTAACTTATGGTTTCCTTTTTCTGAAAGGCAAGGTTTTAATCTGAAAGAAGCCAAACCAAAACATACCACGATTACTAAGTTCATCTGAAAGGTTATGTGAGTGATATGATGACAAAATTTGCCTCTGTACAGGGTAAAAAAAAATAAGCCAGGGCTTGCTCTCTGTGATTCAGCTCACCAGTGATAGATGTTTCCTCGGACTACATCCACTTCCTTTGCATTTAGTGTTAAGATTGACCCTACAGTCATTCTGAGAAAGCAAAAGTACCCAAGGAGCCCACTTCACACTGACATTGAAATAGAAGGGAAGAGCTAGTTCCCCAAATTCCCCAAACTCACAGAATATACAGCTTCAGCTGTTCTTCAAGCAACAAATCATACCACTCATCCAGCCTCTCTTTAAAGAGTGACAGTGCTGGCTTGGTGGCAGCAGCAAAGTGGCTCCTCTTAGCACAGAGATTTAAGATTTGCCATAGAGAACGTGGCCCAGACTGTGTCTCTGCTACCCCAGAATAACTCCAGCTGACTTTGTAGGAACCCTGCTGCTGTCCCTAAGATTTTACCCCATGGCAGCAGAGATCCCAGCCCGTGCTCCATGCTGCCTGTCTACGCCTTGAATCCCCAGCATGACTGAACAGCCATCACACAGCACTTCTGATCATCTCACTTCATATGCAGTGGAAAAAAGGGCTCTAGTCTGGCAGAACACTGAAATTCAGCTACTGGATTTCCCTAATTCTCCATGGCCAGCCCTACCAAGGCTTCAAAATATCCACCCTAAAACTTCTCCTCGGTGGCAGTGCCTGCTGGAGGGCAGCATTTTTCCACGGCTTTCTCAGCAGAAGGTGAAGACAGGAGCTGTAGCTTCACCACTGCTAACACAAACTCCCACACAGGTGAGCAGAGAACCCTTCCAGGACAGAGAGCTGAGGCAGTCCTGGACTTACCGGGACTGGGACAAAAAAATACAAGGATCATTCAGAATTGGAAAACTGTCACACAGTGGGTGGAGGGGAGCTGGAGGCTTTCAGTGTATTTAGGTTGGCCAGGAGAGAGCCAGGAGGTGAGCTGGCCATCTGCAGCCAGGTCCTGGGAAAACATTTTCCTCTTCTATGGAACAGAGATAAAAACAAGATGTACACACTGGAAGCTAAAATGGGACACTTTTTGTGTTAGAGCACAACAGAGTAAAGTTGTTCCAGCAGGTAGTTACTCAGGCTCGGGATGTGGTGGGTATTTGTTTCTCAAAGCTTTCAAGACTACAAGACTACCTGCTTGGAACTCCATAACCTGTACAGAAACAACAGACTGATATCAGGATTACTGTATTGTGCACCTGGAAACACTCTGGCCTGAGAAGTAGGAATTAGGACTTTTCCTGCCCTGTTTCCTATGAATGTTGGGGAATTATCCTTTGTGCTCCATCTATCAGAAACAGTGCTCACATCTAGACAAACAGGCATGGGGCTGAGCTCAGCCTCATCTCACACAGGGGACAGCAAAGCACCACAACCCTCTAACCTGTGGAGACAGCCCCAAAACCATGAGCTAAGTGTGACTGGTGTGACAACAGCTCTCAGGGCTGTGAACAGCCCCAGGGGCCTGGCAGAGTCTTTGTGCATACAGCCTCCAAAAGAGGATACGAAACTTCAAATCTGCCAAGGCACGTAGCACTTACCAAGGGAGAGCAATCTATACCCCTTGGGCTCTGGTGAGCTTCCAAACAAAAAGAAAGAAGATTTTTGAAATGAGGTGAGGTTACAGGTCTGCTACCCCAAGTCCAGAGCTCACAGTTCCTGGGGTTTGAGCCTGCTTCCCCATAACTTGGTTTCCTGTTAAAAATACTGGTCCGCTAAAACTTCCTGACATTTTTTGTCAGGTCTCCTGGGCTCCCTTTGCCATGGTTGATGGCTCTACAGAGAGTGCTTTTGAGGGGTTATCTCCTGGTAGATGGTGGCTTTCTGAAGTCACATTCTCTTTCCTGCTTGCAAAAACTGTTCCCCCACTGAGCCTCTTCAGCTAAATATATAGAGCGTATAGAATTCATAAATCAGGACAGGGAGCTCCAGGGCTGTCAGAAAAGCATCTCTGGCTTTTGATCTGCTCAAGAAATCTCTGACCTATCCCAGGCTCCTCAGGCAGCTTGTTCAAGAAGGCCTCTTATTTCTGAGGTCACCAGAGCTAAAACCAGAGATTGTAATGCCACCAAAATGCCAGCCCGCTCCTCATGCAGAGGATCTTTTGGGATTGCACCCCAAACTCAGTGCACTCAAAATTTAGGAACACTGGGTCAAGCCTGAGCTGGTGAGAGACAAGGGAAAGGAAAAGAAAGAGTCACCCTCCATTTCACAGGCATTTGCAGAAAGGAGCTTTTTGGGTCCAAGGACGAGCTGGAGCAGCAGAGCAAACCTCTCTTCCCAGGCTAAGCAGCATGTGGACACAGGGCTGCAGGTCATGACAATCCGTGTCAAGTCAAACCACGCTTTGCTCTCATATTGAGTTAAGACAGCCAAAACACCAAGGAAGAAATCACCACCCTCAAAAAGCTCAGAGGGGCTACTAGAGCCCCACATTGGCTCGGTGTAGGTAACTGGGTTGGGAGCATGCCAACATGAGGCTAAATAAGAACAAAGCTGCAGCAAATTCTCCAGTTAAGAAATAAAAATGGAAAACACAAGAAAAACCCTGACAACGCAGAACTGGAGTGCTCTGCAATGTTGCAAGTGCCGTGAGATTCAGCAAGGAAAGCAATGGCTTATTTTCAATTCACCTTTACACATCTCCAAATCTGATGCTACAGTTTCAGTCCTTGGTGTGAATTAGATTAACTGAAGGTTAGGAAGAGTGGCAGTATACAGCTATGTGAGATAAATGAAAACTGGGATTCCCTCTCCCCTTGCACCTCCAGCTTTGCTCAGACTTGAGACAGGCTAGTCATCAGTAAAGCTGACCATCAGTAAGGCTTCACTCTGCATTTTAATAATTTAAAATGTAATTTGCAGTATTTGTGGAAAGAAGTACTTTTTAAAATATTACATACAACTTGAAATTAAAACACTTAATTGTCTAACAGAAAACCCGAACAACCAACACAAAACTGATGTTTACTGGTATTTTACTGGTGTTAACATTATTTAATGAGGACCACAAAGACATTTTTGTGTTCTAGTGGTAAATAAGTTCAGCCAGCTGCAATCATGATACTTGTTACTCCCATTAGAGACAGAGTTATGGACAGATGTATCCCCTGTATTCACTGAATATGCAGAAAGCAAACATTGGCATTCAAAATAGGTGACTGAGGCCTTTTATTCTGAGAAAGAATTCCGCTCTACTGCCTGTACTCCACAGCTTTATATTGCTCCATGATTTGCTCTGTCGAGTTTATTTCCTCAGGACATTGCTTTCCTCTCCCCTTAGTGATAACTCTTTGCAATAACATTTGCTTTCAGCCAGGCTCCACAGTGTTGCAACTTGCCATAAACTAATGAACTCTCCCATAGACTGCCGTGTTTTCAAGGAAGCACAACATCTGATCCTTTTATTAAAAAAAAACAGTCCCACCAAGGAGACAAAATCAGCAGCTCCCACACACTCTGCTCTTTTCACATCCCAAGTTCAGCGCTGTGTGCCAAGTGAAAGCCTCGCACTGGAAGAGGCCTCCATGCAGAAGGGAGATAAAACCACTGATGGCTGCCTGCCCTATCAAACCTACATTATGTCCATGCTGGACCCCAACTGTGGGATAACATTTCCTTAGGGATCTTTGGGGGGAAGTAAAGAAGTGGCTGAAAGCCATCTTGGCCCTGCTTGCATGCACATCCCTGAATTCAGAGTCAGTTCTTGTGATCCTGCCTCTGGAAATGATCTGTAGTGTCCATCAGAGTCATATTTCTTCTTCTTCAGCTGGTTCATCTTTTTGTTACATCCCATGTAGGGCTGAAACTCTGCTGCCAGCTTCTGGTAATTGTCAAAATTTTAGGAGAAGCGGGAGAGCCTGCTTATCATGTAACCCCCTCTGCAGACCATGCTTCTACCAATTATGAGGCTCCAAGACTTAACCTTTCATGGAGCTGTTGCACTGCAGTGTTTTCCTTCCCATTGATAAGCCAGGAACAAATGACAGCTGATTTATACTACAGCAAATTCATGGTGGCATGTGGGTCATTAACGTGTCCAACTGTGACTGCCGAGCTGTGCTGGATGGAGGGCTATGGCCCCTGTGGGCTCTAGCAGCCCAAGGACATGCCTAAACCCAAGTGCTACCCTGGACTGCACAGGGTTATTTGGAGTCAAGATTTTTTTTTTTTTTAAGGACCTTATCACTATTTGAGCTGAGTGATTTGAAGCAATCAGCCTGAGCATGCTGCAGTTGGGGGGCTGATGTGCAATTCCAGCTGTAGTGGGGAGCTGAGGTATGGTTCCAGCAGTGGGAGCTGCAGATTGTCACTTTGCAGGGTCCTGTGCTCCAGTTTCGCCTGTGTCTCCCTCAAAGTGGGCCACAACTCTCAAAGTAGTTGAAGCAGCATCATACTGGACACACTCTGCCTGCAGGAAGACCTCTCACCTTCCCACACTGTGGATGGAGATGTTCCCTTTATTTCCATGTCAGTTACTCTCCACTGGACACAAAACTCCGGTCTTTCTGGATAAATAGATGTTGCCAGCAGCTTCCACCACAGCTCCAGACCCAGTGCTGGTGAGGTGTGAGGATTTCTGAAGGAAATTCCGTAATGCTTCACTCAGCCTGCAAAGAGCTGTTGTCCTGCCCGCGCAGCACACGAGGGCAAGCCCTCTGGCCATGCCTTGGAGCTGGAGAGTCCAGGCCTCCAGGACCATCACACAGCCCCTAATGCATGCCCTGCACTCAAAGAAACACAGATGTGCTTGTGCCAGCAATGGGAACCAGCACAGCCGTGGCAGCCGGCAAACAGGGCTGGTTTATGGCCCTGCTTTGGGGTCCAGGCAGGACAGAGCTCTGAAGCAATCACCTGAGCTGACATCCACTGATGTCTGATATTGCCCCACTATCCAAATCTCTCCTAATCTCTTCAGTTCCTGCAACATCCCTGTGAAGATGTTCCCTCTGGGAACAACACACATCTTTGCATCTGGAAGGCCCAGAAACATCTGCTGAAGTTCCTGGCCACTAAGAGAGGCCTTTTCTTTACATCAACAACTGTGGGATTTTGACACTGACCCCTTCTCCCTTCAGCCATCCCAAACCAGAATGCTTAGCTTTATCCTGCAGCGCCATAGTTCATCCCATCAGATGTTGCCAATATGGATTCATACCACGACCAGCAGGTGTGAAAATTCAGAGAAAAATTTCTTCACTTTTCCTGCAAAAGCAGTAATTCCGACCCCTTCCTGGAAAGGGTTCTTGTGAGTGCCACGACTGCAAGTGCTTCAGGTGAATCTACAATGAACACTGGTACAGATATTTCTTTTAAAGGATCCTTTGCTCTTTCCAGGTGGATCATTTAATAAACTGCTGTCCGTGCAACATGAATGCCTGTGTCCCCCTCGAGTGTTTGACTGAGCAGGTTGCCAGTCAATGCAGCTGGAACACGATGAGGAACATCTGTTTGATGTTGCTTGATAAAACTTCCTGCCTTGGAGACTCTAAACACCAGCATCCAGCATGAAAGAAACTGAATCAGCTGCTGTCTTGCTGTGTAAAGCATTTTTTCCGCGCTAGATCTATCCCAAAATTAGCCCCAACCCGTCCATGATAGCGAACAAGACCCTTCTTCTTACAATGGGAAGTGACACACAGAGCCATAAGCTCAAGCAGTTGAATGAATCATCCTTCTTCAAATAGACGCAGGGTACAAGCATCCACAGAAATAAGACCAATGGATCCCCCGGGGATCTCAGTTCCTGCCATGCCTTTAATATGTCAAAAGGCACTCAGTAGAAGAAAATGCAGACATTCCCACCAGAGGCAGAAGCTATTAGCTTGGGGGTGAGGTCTCAGCAAACCTTTACTGTGGTTTTGTATATGTGCCCTGTGCTCACCTGTTTGTAGAACAGCATCATCATGTATGAGCCTTCCTCTCAGCCTCACCAGGGCTCTGCAGCAGGCTGTGGCTTGGGGGGCAGCTCTTGGGCAGAAGTACTGCTCAGCATATTCAGACTGTGGCACGCCTCAGGAGGTGTCCAGAGGCAGGATGCTGAGTTGAAAAGACAGGGCACTACTGCAAAATGTTGAAGTTGTAGAGCAGGAGACGGTGAATAGAGAACATTCCCCACTTTGTCATTTCTTCCATGCTGGAAGAGCAGCTTTGCCCCCCAGATCTCATCTCCCCCAGCTGTTGAGTCTCCCTGGAGCTGTGCTGCAGCTGTGACCAGGGGCTGGGACGTGTGGGAACCTTCTCCTTCTCCTGCAAGGGGGATCTCTTGAGAGCCTTGCAAAGACACACAAGCTCCTGTTCCTTCTATGCGTGAAGAAAAAGCTCTTCAGGCTCTGTCAATAGGACTTTTGGTTCTGTTCCTGAAAACTATTCCTTTCAAAACCCTGGTCCCCTTGCCTTCCTGCCATAGCTCTCTTCTGCTTTAAAAAACGGAAAATATTCCATTTGAATTCAACCCTACTGGGCACAGTGTTTTGGTAAGTTACAACAGAAGTTCCTTAAAAGACAATTTTTAACAGGTGAAGAAGGGTGTCAAAGAGAAGAACACACCATCTATTTACACACTAAATATGGGACACTTCAGGAGAAGGCAGAAAGATTTTAGCATCTGTAGCTCAGGCTAGCCTTAAGCTCCCTCTGACAGAACACATTACTTAATTACTGTTAGATCTGGCCTAAATGAGGGCAAAATTCAACTCTACATAATAACTTTAGCAGATACAAAGAACTGGCAGTGTTGGAACGAGTTGACGACAGTACATGGATGGAGAGTTCACGGAACACCTCTGCCCCAGCAGATTGTCACACAGTCCCTTGCAAGCCCTTTTTTTCCTTAGTAATCAAAATAATACAAATGCAAAAATATACAAACTGGTCAATCATAAGAAGTCCACCCAGAGATGAAGAGCAGCAGCTCCAGTCCAATGTCTCTTTGTGGGCTCATCAAAGACCTCCTAGCAGATGGGAATCCAAATGTGTGCCAGGAATTTCAAACACTCCTCAGGAAGTTCATCTAAATCATTACTAACGCATTTGCACTTAAAACAGAGCGAACCCTGTTGCCCAAATGTGACCCAGATAATGTTTCTGATGTGTTTACCTATTTGGATGGTAGCCTTCAATTTCAATACCATCCATTCATCAAGATCCAGGATTCATGCAGAGCCTGAAAAATATACAGAAAATTGAATTCCAGAGCATAATATGATGATAATAATGAAAAAAAAAAACTTACTTCTGCACAGTAGTTTTACTTGAATGGCAGTAGTTTAGGCAGAGCAATGTCTGCTACCGACTTGCAGCTCTTGTGTTTTTGCTATGTGCAAAATGCAGTTCATTGCTGCTGCTGCTTTTTCTATGTAAGAGGGGGGACTCATGGTTGCTGCATCTGAGAATGATCTGCAAAAGCTGCAGTTAATTGGGATATAGGATAGACTGTTGACGCAACAAAACTGATAGCAGGAGCAGAGTGGATTTGGTTGACTGTTGCATTCTGCCATTCAGCTCTCCTAAAAGTGCTCTAAAATCCTCAGCAATTTCTGCAGAAACTTGCAACAAGATGAGCTCAAACCACCCATGTGTGGCCAGGCAGTGACTCCTGCTCCCAGGCAGTGTGGGAGGTGGGAGAATGGATTTAATTTTAAGACAAGAATTCAGCCAAATCCGGACCACTGCAAAGTGCTCTTCAAAGGGCTGAAATCTCAGATCCCTCTGAAAACATGGCATGCAAATCCCCAGTCACTAGAAGGCAACTTCCACTGGGCATGTGCCAACTTAGCCCTCTGCAAACCCCACTGGCAGCCCACACAGCCCAGGCCATGATGTGCTGATAACGCATTGCCTCACCCTGCAAGGCCCCAGATAAGCAGAGGTGCTGGCAGAGCTGCTAAAATTACTTATGAACTGCTGAAATTCAGCATTTCCCCATCTCCTCAGACCCTGAATCAGTTGCTTTGCTTTCCATCTGACAAAGAGGAATGGCACGTTCCCCTCGCGTGCTGTCTGGGCCGGTGGGAGTTGCTGTGGCAGTGGGGCCATGCTGTGATGCTGGTGAAGGTCACCACATTGTATCCATGGTTTTCTCTTGGGCTGACGCCTGCCTGTGGGTTTTTTTTTCCCTTCCAGGCACTTCAGGCTGTGCTGCTGGCTTGGCTTGCTCTCTCTAGGCTTTTCCAATACAACACAGGGTGGAAAGGACAGCAGAATATAGGGACAAGAAAGAAATGGGGACAGAGGTCCAATGAAAAGGACCTGTTGCCAAACAAGGTTGCACCTTCACACACAGGATGGCTGCAAAACTTGGTTTATGTCCCCTCATCTGACACTCATAGCCCAGTAGCTGACAAATGTCTAAAGGGATAAGTACAGGTATTACCAGGCAAACTCACATCTGCTTTTGTCTGCCAGGGAAGCTTTTGCCTGGCCTGGTCATGGCTCTGGAGGTACTGGCCATAATTACACAGTGACCCACAACATGCAGCAGGTAGTGAGTAAAAAACCCCACTCTTAACCTGCTGTCCTGGGCAATGTGAGGGATTCCTGTGCTAACTTTCTGTTCTAATCTTCAACCCTCCTTTGAGCCGTCTTTTCAAGGAAGGATGCAGACCATCCCTGCTCATCTCACAAAGGAATAAACTAGCCTCCAGAAAAGGGGGCAAGCCCTAACTTTTGAGTTTTCTCCTTGTTTTAGGATAACTTTCCTCCTCTAGCAAGTCAGCACATGGATAGGTGCAGTGGTAACACCCACTTGGAGCTGTGAGCTTGCTCATCAGCATTGCCCCCATGACTGTCCCATCCTGCCCCTTCACCATCCTCACCTGTCCCTGGATCACAGCTTGGTGTCACCTTTATGTTCAAATTCCAGCCCAGGAACTGGAAAATGATGTTCCATGGTCCATGAGCCCAGCCAGGTCTAATACAGCATTTCAGCTTAGTTGGACTTTTAGCTTCTTGCCCAGGTGAAGCAGGTGTTTGGCTGCCTCAGGGACTTACTGAAAAATAATGCAAATAACATTCAACAAGGTAACCCCCAACCACCAACTTTACTGATATTTCAGTGAAGTGTGTCAGCAAAGTGGATCCAGAAATACACACATGATTTTCAGACATTGCCGAAAGTTTCAAAGACACTGAGAAAAACAAATGAAATAGTGCAAAGCCACTACTGATTTATCCATGTTCCCCCATCCTCAGCTCAACGTCTCTGAATGCAAGCTGACATTGTTGAGAAAGATGTTTCCATGACACCAGAAAGCAAGTGCTCCTGAAAGAACTTCAGTTCAGAGTCTAATGGGAGTATAGTTTTTGCCTCACCTGATATTTATAGTCCTTCCAAAGCTCAGCAAGGGCAGAACACTTTCCTTGTCATTAGGGCTGGGTCCTGCTGGGCTTTAGGACCTCAGGACTGCAGGGTTGGCTTGCCTGGTTTTTCTAAACTTAATGCCGAACTTTCTTTGGTGAGTAATTTTCACATTTTGAGTTCCCCAGCTGAAAGGCAAAATATAGGCAAGTGGTATACAGATCAAGGCACAGGAGAAATCAACAAAATTGCTTAAAAATATTTAAGTAAAATAAACTTCATCTTAATAATTTTTCCTCATAACACACTGTCATCTTCTATGTGCAATTTTTCCATAAGTCTTTTCTAATGGCTTGCATGAGAGCTTGGATGCAAATTAACCACAAGGAGATGGGAAAGATCCTCCAGGAATTGCTCTGCATGTGGAAATGAATTTCAGTTTAGCCACTTCAGAGCAATTTTTTTGTTTACTTTCCATTGCCATGAAATCAGCCAGGATTGCATCGCATGCGGGATTGGTTAGCCAGTTACATAATGCTTAATAAATCCAAGAGAAATAATATAAAACACATCACCCAGTCTGGGAGGAGGAACAGTATCTCAGTCAGTGTCACCAACCCGCCCGGGCCAGGCATCAGTGAAGCATCTGAGCCAATGCTGGGGGGATGCAGGCTTGTGCTGCTGCATGATAAATGCATGATCAGGAAAAATGCTTGAAGGCAGACAGATTGTGTGTGCTGGTAAGGGTCTATCAGGAAGCAGAGCTCACACCCTCGCAGGGAGTGCAGCTCACCCCATCCTCCGGGGCAAGGCAGGCACGTGTTCACACACCCAGCTCCAGCTGGATCTGCTGCTGTGTAAGGTATTACCTCACCCCAATAACGCTCCTCCGAGTACTTCGTAAAATCGTAACGGCCCTGTAAACAGAAAGAGCAAGATTAGGTGATTAATTATTTACCACAGATTATTTCTGCAGAGGCGTGTGGAGGAGAGAGAACATTTCACTGGTGGTCCCTGGGGAGTGGGAAGGAAAGGAGGAGACCCAGGACACGGCTGCCAGCCTAACACAAAACGGTGGTGCTGATTTCAGCTCCCAAAAAAGGGTGGGGGGAGTGTAGGAAGACCGAAGGTACCTCTGGCCCTGCAGTGCCAGCACTCTGGCTCTCCCAGGAAAGCTGTCCAGCCCACAAGTTATTGCTCCAGGCACACACCACTGCTCTGCCCGGAGCACCCCTTGGCCTCCTTTCCCACATTTCCCCACCTGCTCTGCTCCCCCGCTTTGCTTCTAGTCCCAGAGGAGACCTGCTGATGCCTTCACCCACGCCATGGCTAACTTCCAACAGAGGAAAAGCTAGGGATGAAGGGGTTAATTACTACAGGCACAGCACAAGCCAAGCCTGTAAGTGACTCCCTATTGCTATTTCGAAAAGAGGCTGCCTGGAAAGGGAAAGGAAAAAAAAAAAAAAAAAAAAGAGAGGTTTACATTACAACCATCATTATTTCATCTGCAGAGTTTATACAATGGAAAATAAAAGCCAGGGTACGCGAAGCCAAATAATTTCTGTTTCATTAACGGTATGGAAATCGTTTTGTTTTTATAGGGGAAAAACAAATGGGAACTCGATGTCTGTGTGTGTGTGTCTGTGTGTGTGTGTGAGCATGCAACTCCCTTCATTGCAAAGGGCAGAGCATGAAATCCAGAAATAAAAAATGACTCAGAGGCCGTAGGACCTATGAGTCAGTTGAGCTGTTGTTGTTTTTAAACACAAGCAAGAGCACAATATGGCAAATAATTGCCCCTGCAGCGCCCCCGGCACAGGCACCCCCGCTGGCGCAGCCGTCCCGCGGCACGGGCTGCCCCCTGCCAGCCCCCAGAGCTGGACACCGACCGCACCCGGCATCCCCTCCCCCGGGACAGGGCAGGGGTTGTCCCAGCAGGAGCAGCTTGGGGGGTCAGAAAGTGAAATCTGTGAGAGAAACTTCAGAAGCAGTCAGAGTGGATGGAGCAGACAAGTGGCTCGGAGGGCAGATGGAGGAGGGCAGAGCCAGGTGCACTCCCTGTCCTCACCCAGACATCGACTGACCAAAACCCAAGGGAAACTGCTCTGGCCAAATTCCTCCTGCCGAGTGCCAGGCACCTCCTCGCTGGCCCCTGGCATTCCAGCTTGCCTGGATGCTGCTGGCTTTGTTGGGGCACAACCCTGGGGCACCTCAGTAGGAAACATCCCCACGCCCCAAAAGCAGAGTCATTGCACTGATACACAGAAAAGTTGAGAAAGGCACCCGAGAAATACCGGAGATTACCAAAGCAGAAGGACGGACAGCAGTCTGTAGAGCTCGTCCCTCCCCTGGGTGAAGTTAGATCATGATGTAATTTAAGCATCTGAAAGAGACTGGAGAAGCCTGCTGTTATGATCCATATCCAATTTACTTTGTAATGGGACTAAGCAGTATTTGCTAAACACTGAATTTAAAGGGATATTTTCACAAAGGAAAAGTAAGTGATAGAATAAGTCTGTTACCAGCCTGTTTGAAGAAGGTCCAAGCAAACCAGAAATGTATACTGCATGTCTTCCTGGCACTGGAAGAACTGGTGTCTAACACAATCAAAGTCAGTCCTTTTTTATGCACCAGGAAAAATTTCTGGCTCATTTCTTGGTCCATACTGTATTCTGCCAAACCCAGCATTTATTATGCAGGACAATGTGGGACCACATACATGAGGGTGGAGCCTGGTTTGGTCCCCTGATCCAAATGCGGCACTGATGGATTTCCTGGGAGAGCCGGTGGCTTGTGCCTTGCAGAGGCAAAAACTGGGATATTAAGTTTTTTCAGCTCCATTTGGTCTGCTCCACCTCTCCTATGAAGATAAAGATACAGTGTAAAACACATGGATGGAGAAAAGCAGCCTGACACTAAAAACCTCTTTGGTTCAGCAGCTGAAAACACCACCAGACCCCACTACTGGAGAACAGGAGTCTGCTGGAGGAAACCGAGCTGCCTCCAAAATAGAAGCACAAAGCTTTGAGGTCTGGTTCTGGGGAGATTCTGCAGCACAGCAGGATGCTGCAACAAGATCAGGTGTTTTTCGAGAGGTCAGATCTAGCTCTGACTGCAAGAAATCTGGGATCACTGTTATACAATTTCCATGGGAACTTCTGACCCTGCACAGAATCTCCTGGAAATCAGGGCATAGGAATTACCCTGATGCCCATCTGTGGCACTGGTTGTTGCATCATGGAGGAGGCAGCTCAGGAGTAACCTGGTGATGGGGAACACCTGGTGCTCTCATACGGGTCAGTAGAGAGCAGAGCCCATCAGCTCTGCTGTTGGATTAATCTTAAAAACAAAGTACTGCATATAAAAGGGAAGGAATTTGTTTGTTCTCATAATAATTTTATGAGAGGCTCTGTTATTGCGTACTTGTGTCATTAACTGTGGATAAAAGCCCAAAGCAAACCTAATCCTAAACTTGGCAGCAGAGGCAGGACTTGCCACGGAGCCCAGGCTCACCCAGGTGGGAGAGCAGGTCCCAGTGCAGGTTGTGTTGCCATCAGGGCACCTATCTGGGGGTTTCCAGGAATAACAGGGCTGCAGGGTTGAGTTAGAGCTGCTCCCCAGTCCTGTGTTTAGATGCACTGCTGATTAGAGAAAGCTTTCAAATCTCCCTAGCCCTAGTCTCTCCCAGGGCAAAGCCTGAGGATTACAGGTTGACTGACCTGCATGGAAAAGATGATGTAGGGGCCCAGAGCCACTGCAGTAACAGCAATCTGGGCAGCGCTCTGTGACTGCTGCAATAGTGTCAGCCCCATCCCTTGGAGATACGCAGAAAAGAGGGGCCTCGCTGTAGAACATTTATGACCTAAAAATTATCAATTTTTCTTTGAGAAAAATTTTCTTTTCTTTTTTATTCTTTGAGAAATACAAACAATGTAAGGACAGTTATCACTGCCAGACAGAGCATGATCTGAAGGTGCTATAGTGGAGGTCCTGTGTAACAACAGCCTTGGTCCCCTTCCACCTTGGGAAGGGGAGAGCTGGGAACAGGGATAAGTGCCCTAGCATCTCATGCCAAACACATTCCCTTAAGCCCATCTTGGTGTTTAGCAGTCCCAAAGCAGCATGTCAGGGAGAATACCTGAGAACTGAAAGTGTTCATTCTTCCCCTCAGTGAAAATGCATTTCCTGCCCTTGCTTGGGCTACAAGGTGCTTTCTCCTTGCCTGTAACAAATGTGCTGTGCCTGCACCCCCAGGCACCCCAGCTTGCTCCTTAGGGGCTCCTCCTCCTTGGGGACCACAGTGTGGGGAAAACTGGAGCCAGGGTTAGGTGCTGGATGACCCACCTGCTCTCTGGGGCTGCAGTGGTAGGGAGGGGCTCACAAAATCCCCCTCCATGTTCTTCCAGGTGCAGTCCCTGCTGGCAGAAAGCTCATCTGCTGCAGGTGGCTGCTTCTGTGAGCGCAGCGATGGGACTGGGGCAAAATTCTCTCAGAGAGCTGCTTTCAGAGACTCCTGTATGGGGAAGAGGATGGGTTATTGACTACAGCAGTGGTGTTTCCATGGGCTTTGCAGGTGGCCAAGCAGAGGTTGGGAATGCTCTGTGGACAATGAGAGGCTGGAGGGCTGCCCTGACACAGGAAAAATTATCCCGGTGTCCTTGGGTGGTGGTATCACCCCTGCTGCTATTGCAGGAGAGACACAGGCACTTCTGGCATCGTTTTTCCTTTATTCCCTGACTTGAAAATCATCTCATATTCTCTCAGTAACCTCTCTGGGGTCCCAGTTATAGATACCAGAAGATTTGATCCTGCTCTCATGCACAGGAGAACAAGCCTTCCTATTGATGGGAAGCCAAGCTCGCTGTGAGCCCACCTATCGGTGACTTCAAACCATCTTTCCAACTGTCGTTCCACAATAACTTTGACTAACTGTACTATTTATTGGCTCACATCACATCCTTATGGCTTCAATTTATTTTTGGAAAACTCAATCCACATTTAATTGGTTTATAGTTTGTTCCAAGTTTTGCTTATCCAGCCTTTTTTTTCCCCTAGCTTTTTTTTTTTTTGAAGTTTGTATTTTGATGTTTAGCATTTGCCTTGGCAACATCTGGAACCCGTCTATGGAAGTGTATTGTTACTTTTACTGCTTGTGCAGCTTTATTAAATCATCTGACTATTAATATTGAAAGTGTTCATCTGGGTCTAATCAGGGCCAAGATGAGTGATGTGGCAGTTAAACTGTACCTAGGAGCTAATGGTTCAAGGACACACAGTCCTGAAGAACCTTGCAGTGGGTTTTGTGCTCTTCTTTTTAGCTTCCTAGGACAAGAAGGAGGTGGGGGGAGAGAAAAAGAGATATGTTCCTGCTCTGACCTTTCTTGCAGAGCAGATAACAGAATCACAGCCTGAGTTAGTTTAGAACAATTTGTCTCCAAAGAATTTTGTCCGGTTACTGCTGTATTTCTGGATCTTGTTTCCATATTTAACTCTTTCATCTGTCCTGGCTTCCCCTCTGCACAGCACAGCCAAGCCAAGATCCCCACCGCACGCACAAGTGCGTTACTGGCGAGTTTGATGTTCTGCTCTGAGATCTCAAGCAAATCCTAGAGAGAAATAAGTAAATAACATACCTGGTGGGTGTAAATATATAAATAACCAACCTCATTCTGCACCAGCAACATCCACAACCTGGACTTGTCCTTGTGTTACTCCTCTGCAGAGCCTCCAGGTACCCCTGGGGTGATGGTGCTGAGCCAATGCCACGCCAGCCTGCTGTGAGCACAGCACGAGCCGTGGCGTGGATGGGTTGAGCTGAAGGGGTGAAAGAGCAAATACAGCGTTGACACCACCAGAGCACAGGCCTGGGTGTGGTAGGGCTTGGTTTGGGGTGAGAAACCAGTTTACCTTCAATTCTCTCTTCCCATGAAATTATACAAATGGAGTTTGTAGGGTGCGGTGGCTGTCACTGTAGGTTGAAGGCTGCGCACAAATGCTGGGCTTGATTTCTGTTCCACACCCAAAACTCTCATCCTCCAGTGGAGTTTTGCCTCTACAGATTCTGCAAGCCCTGCTCTGGCAGAGCAAGGCAGGGAGGTGAGGGTAGCTCATGCTGGCGGGAGGTGCTTCAAATTCCAGCTGAAGCCATGGTTTCAGTAGCTAACCCTTGAATGGATGTGGGTAACTGGATCTCTTGAGGTCACCCACAAAATCCCAGGGTGTCCCAGCAGGGCCAGAGCAGCCTCATGGATGGGGGGGTTGCTGAACAAGAGGTTGTGAGCACCATCTTCACCTACACTGCTCCCTGCTCCCCCAAAACCTGGCACAACACAATGCCTGCTGAGCTGCATTTTAAGCCTGGAATGGGTCATTTAAACCAAAATTTCCTCCTTCCAGCCTTCAGATGCAACAGGATTTTCCTCTGCACCCAGGTTTTCCCCCCACCATTAACCTTGGCCCTACATACAAGGCCATGGGAGCTTGTAAATGGTTTATTTCTGAGTGGGAGCCTTCCAGCAGTTCTTTACGACTGTCACAGGGAGGGGAGTCTGGGCTGGTGAGGGAAGCAGAGCAGGCACGTGGGATGCTGTCAGAGCAGGCTGCATGCCCTGGATTTGGGGAGCAGAGAAGTTAAAAGCTCCTTTTTGCTGTTGGGTCAGAATATGATTTAAAAGGGTCCATGGGCTCACTCAGCTGTGGAACACAGGCAGGTCACAGATGTGACCACCACAAATGCAGGAGTTCCTGCATGTTGCTGACAGACCTGGGGGTGCCCATGGCTGTGCTGGATCAGCAGGGCCCTGCTTGCAGGGGCTGACGCTCCTAAGCTATAGGCAGGGATTTTGCAGGTTTTTTTCCTTCAGACTTACAGCTGGTGATGGAAAACCCTGTGAGGGCTGTGGCAGCACAGTGAGCTATGACTGCCCTTTCCATAGGGGCTGGAAGTACCCAGCACTGCTGGGTGGTTGAGGGACCTGGCAGCCAGAGAATCATGGATGGCCAAAACTTTCAAAAAATTAGCTGCTGTAGTTCAAGTCCATACCTGAACACTTTAGAGGGCATATATTAAAGAAAAAAAAAGTATAAATATATATCTCTACATAAGCCACTCAGTGGCTTTTTTTTAAAGGCATTTAGCAGCCTTAAGACAGGAAGTTTAAATTTAGCTGGGATTTTATCCCTTAACCAAGCATGGTTCATGCACCCTTTCTATAAAAATAGAGATAATGTTATGCCTGTGAGATACAGGCAGAGCAGCTCCCCACAGGCAGCAGTTATTGCTGCTGCTGTGGCAGGTCTGGGGCTCCAGGGGCAGGAGAGTCTCTCGTGCTGGGATGGGGCACAGTGGGAGCCCTGGAGGGAGCAGCCCCTGTTGCCCCAGAGCAGGGAAAATTTCAGCCACAGATACTTGGGCAGTGAGTAGCGTTTCACAGCTTGGCCTCATTGAATAGGAAGGGGAGGACGAGGAGACAGCAGGAGAGGAGGGAGCTGTCCCAGCCTGGCCGTGCTCCCCCCCCAGCACCTCTCCTCCTGCTGAGAGGGGAATAAATGAAGTCTTCAGGCGTACAGAGAGCCGGAGATGGCCCTTTTCGAACACCGAATGTACTCGGGATGAGGAGAAATGCCAATTTCAGCCTGGGTTGTAGAGGAAGAAGTAAATTTCCCCTTGATGATAAACGGTACGGGAAAAGCAGAGTGAAAACGTGACTCTCTGAGGGTTCCCAGGCTCCTGTCCGGCGGGACCCGCCGGCAGCATTCTCCCATCTCCTCGAGGCTTTGGGATAACACAAAGCACAATTGACTGGGCAACGGAGAGCAAAAGCTTTTAAAAAAATGCGTGGAGAAATGGGGTCAGCTGAGGTTCCTTCTCCCCCGGCTGCGTGAATCGCTGGGAATGGTGTTTGATTTTCTCCGCTGAGGGCGAGCGCGGCCGCGCTCACCTGCAGCCCCTCTCTGCTCTCAGCCTGCAGCGCCGGCGCCCGCCGCAGCCTCAAGACCAACCTGTGCAAGTGGTGCGACTCCACAGCCCCAGCCTGCGAGGAGAAGGTGTGCTACAGCAACTGCAACCTCAACTCCTACTGCGAGGACCCCTACGAGATCTGCGTGGCAATATGGTAAGAGGAAATTCCCTCCCCAGGGGGAGGAAGGGGTTCCTGTGTGTACCCTTGTGCTTGTGTTATTGCCTATTGCAGTAATTCAGGACTTTCTCTTCCTCTTTCCTTGGCTCCATTATAATTAAAATTACAATGCACAGTAAAAAAAAAATCATTTGGCCTGCCTTGTAATTAGTACCAGTTTATTTTCTAAATAAATGAAGCTTTTGAGTGCCTGACACAAAGCGTGGCAAGTTTGCTGCAGGACCCGTAAACTCCCATAAACCTCTGAATTTAGCTTTACAAGATGAACCCGAGGGCAAACCAGCAACCCTGACCTCCAAACCTAAGATGTCCTTTTGCATCAGGCGGGTGAAACCTCAGTTCACATGCAGGGGTACAGCCAAGGTCAGTTCCCATCCAGCACACGGACATCTGAGCTGGCACCACACTGGGGTTAACCCACTGGGTTTAACCCACCTCTTTCCCATCCCCTGAAAAAAGTCCTTTTCTGCTCCTGAGAGGTGCCTGGACAGGAAACACAGTCTTGCATTTCAGGCCAGGCACACAGTGCATGGTTTGGCCCGGAAGAGTGCCTCCCCCAGCTTTTTGGACCCCGTGAGCAAAACTAAAAAAAAACATCCATTTTGAGTCTGCCCAGAGTGATTTTCCTCCACTTTCCCTTTTAATTTGGCTGCCAAAGTGAAAGCCAGCCAAGCACTTATCGCTAGGCTTTATCTCAACCTGCTAATTAGCGTGAATGATGTATGCCAGCTTTCAGTAGGAGTTTGACTCAACCTAATTGTTGCATTATGGACTTTTAAAAAGCAAAACATAACAAGAAACCCAAACAAACAAACAACAAAATCCACCCCCTGCCCCAAATCCCCCTACGCACACATGGAGAAGCCACCTTAAATCCTGGGTAGGCAATCCAGCATGTCGCTGGGTTTTTCCCATTTGCAGCTTACATATGCTGGGAAAAGAAAGGCCCCTGCAGCAGGAATCCCCATGCCAGGGAAGCAATCCCACTGCACAGGATGGAGCTGCACCCTGCATCATGTATTGGATGGGGTGAGGCAGCTATAGTCACAAACAACCTCCCAACCCCTCCCAGCATCTCCCACCCCATTCTAAGATTCATCCAGAGAATAAGATCCCTGAGGCAGGGCTCACCTCCAAGCCAGCCCTGCTGCTTGCTGCTCACTTGCAGAGGCAGATGTGGATCATCCAAACTTGTCCTGAGTGGGTATCTCAGTCACAGCAGCAGCTTTGGCCTTATGTTCATGCCCTCCAGAGGCCCGGCCTTGGCAGGAGGGATCTCACCCTGTGAGGACTCTTCATCTGGGAGCTCCTCTGTCAAATTACCTGGTAGCCCCCAAAAAATGTGGGGAGTGCTGAAACTGGGGGACTTCACCAGGCAGAGGGTGATGAATTTAGGTTCTTGGCTTTTATGTCTGACTTCCTAGCTAACCTCAAAGACATTGTGAAATCTCTCCATGCCTTCATCCCCTCACTTTGTACCACCAGGTCAGGAGGAGGAGGCTGTTCCTGGAAAAGTAATGAATGGTTATAATTTCTTTGAATGCACCCAGGAGTAGCTGCAGTGCTGTAGCCTGTTCAGGGCCGGTCATACCTATCACTGGTCTTAGAAATATATATAAGTAGAATAATACCAGAGCCACTGCAAACAAGTTATTCCCTACACTGCCTGAAAGAAATTATCTTAGGCCGGGTTTAAGGTGATGCACAGGTGACACAAGAGCCAAGCTGCCAGGCTGATGCTGTGTGGGTTCATTTGTCACATGCAGGAGGCAGGACAATGAGAGCATCAGGATCAGCACGCTCTGCCACAACCCCCACCGCCCCATCGAAAACCTCATGGTCCCCAACTACAACACCTCGCGCTGCATCATGAGCCACCAGCCCAGCGAGGACGGGGTCATCTACATCTGTGGCTGTGTGGATGAGCAGGAGTGCAATGACAAACTCATCTTTGAAAACCACACCAATGGTGAGTGCTTTTGTTAATGTTATTTATGGGGGAGTATCACCCAGCAGCAATGACAAATCCCTTGTGTTTCCTGCAGAGTAGGAGATGCAATGGCAGAGGAAGCTCTTTGGCCATATTCTTTGACCTCCCTATATAAAAGCCAGTTAAAATCTCTACCCTGTTACTTAGCCAAGCATTTTGTCTGTGACCAAAGCATTGCTCGCAACAATAGCGATACCTCCAGCCTTTGTCTGGAAATATCAGGTCATGGAAAATCCACCGTATCTCTCAGCGGGCTGTGACTTCAGCACAGGATGAATCAACTGGGGAACCCAGGAGCTGGCGTAATCTCGTGCAGTCACTCAGAAAGCTTTGAATAAATTACGTCAGAGCAAATCCCGCCCTAGAACACACCCACAGGAACTGCTGGCGTCCCCCACGGCTGTAACCCGAAGAGGTGGTGATGCTGGGGCACAGGGCTGGGCACACAGGAGTGCCTCCCTCCCCTGCTGCTCTCCTGGGAACTCCTGCAGCAGTGTTCCTCCCGTGGGGGGGGCACCCGAGTCACCCCGGTGCTGAGCACACACGTGAGCGTGGCTTGGCACGCTGCTGCTCATGGCTGGAGATCCAACGGGAGCTGTAAATCCACAGGAGGGAAAGCTAAGCAGGTGGGGAACTTTTCCCACAGGAGGGAAAACTACGAGAGAGCTCATTTCTGTACCGCAGGAGGGTCGTATACTTTGGAAATATTTCCAGCCAGAGCCTTTGGGGGCTTGTCTAAACCTCCCCAACTCCAAGTGGACCAGGTTTATCCAAGCGTCCATCAAGAATCCCACCCGTAACAAAAGCAAAATGAAACGCCTCCAGTTTTCCAGAGGACAAGGAGATGCTGAAAAAGAGCCTAAGCAGAACCTGCAAGCCAGTGGCATAGCTTCTCCTGAAACATAAGGAAAACAGAAAAACATCACATGAAATGCAAATTCTCTGAACAAACAAGCCACTTTAATGGAGGCAAACGATTCTAAATTTGGCGGTTCTTTGCTGCTTCCCCAGCCAAACATAACAGGTACACACACTTCTAGGGAGAGATTGTCAAATCCCAAAGCTGATGCCGGGATATGTAATTTCACACAAAAATGACAACTGGCTCATTGGAAATGCCACCCCCAGGAAAGGCTCCATAAGCAGCCTCCTCCTGTCAGCTGGTGTGGAAAGCGCTGGAAGTCTGAGGAAGAGCAGTGCAGGTCTTCAACAATTCTCTCCTCTTAGCTATGGGCCAGGGGAATAAGCTTAGGCAAGCCCCAGGCTCACAGACCCCACTCTTTAGATCCTTTTCTTCTGCTTTAAGGGATCATTTTCACCCCAAATATTAAATTATTGTCATGTTCAATGATATAGACAACTCCTGAGCAGAGAAATATCTAACAGAGACAAGCACTTCTCTGGCAGCTGAAGCAGATTTTCTTCTACTTGATTTCTTAAGCTCTGCTTTTAGTTCTGGGCTGCTCGGTGGCATTGCCCTCACACTAGGGGTGCAGGGGACTCCATCAGAGCTCAGAGGCCATGCTAATGAACACACAGAGCCATCATTTCCTAAAGCTGTGCATGCAGAGACCCAGGTGAGACCTTGGGAAGATGCTAGGTAGGGTGGAGCATGGCAAGTCCTTTCCACCTGTGCTCCAGCTGAACCCCTCAGCAAGGATGGAAAGACCCACGCAGCAATGTTTGACAAGGTGTGGGTTTACAGGCCTGTGGTTATTGGCAGAGCAACTACATTTGCTCTCTGCAGAAGGGGTCTAAGCCCTGCTGCAACCCCTGTGTATCAAAAGACTTCCATCAGGAAGGGGCATCCTCACGAAGGAATTTCCTGAAGTTGTGGTAACTTCCCCTCCTTGGGACTTGTGCACGCAACTCCCTTAAAAATATCTTCTTTTTCTTCGGAGTTTCAAAGATGGGATCCAAAGCATCGGGTAAATCCATTAAAGCAGTAGGTGATATCCAAGCCCAATACTTTCCAAAATAAACATATTCCTGAGTTAGTTATTGATTTATATCAGTTTAGGTTGATCTTGTGGTTTAAACCTGATGCCTATTTTAGAAACGCTTTCACAGCCTTGCAGAAATTAGCTGCAGCACATTTTTTTGAAATTTGCCAAGGAAAATAGCTAAATGCTCTGTTTTTCCAGAACCTGAATTATGATCTGCACACACTGAGGTCAAGCAGCAAGAGTTTTGCTTATGGAATGATTCTTATCCCTCTTCCCCTGGGTTATTATACTTGGCAAAAAAACCTCTGAGTAAGATTTTACTTGAATATCTCTACTGAAGTCAGCATGTTTATTCCAGGAATCGCGAACATCAAAGGACCAGGCAATTATATGTTGTGTGAGGGTTATGGCTTTGTGTGCATGTCCTCCCCCTGACAATCTGAAGGCAAACAGGGGGTTTAAAAGACATAAAACAAATGCAGCCATGCCCTGGTGATTGTTGGGGTTGCTGTTGTAATGGCCTGAGGAAGGAGATGCCAGCAGTGGCAGACAAGAGCTGAAATGATGTTCCTGTGTAATAATTATCCTGCAAAGCATCCAGGCACTCCCCTGGGCTGGGTGGTCCTGCACACTGCCCACCCCAGCATCCCTCCTGGCTCTGTGTACCACAGGGGTCCAGAAAAGCTTCAGCCCCAACCCCCCT
Organism: Bombycilla garrulus; assembly: GCA_013400315.1. Lineage (NCBI taxonomy): Eukaryota > Metazoa > Chordata > Aves > Passeriformes > Bombycillidae > Bombycilla > Bombycilla garrulus. The sequence goes on from VXBU01003596.1 coordinate 252,770, forward strand.
CAGAGATTTTGCTGTGTTCAAGCCTTGCCTCGGATTTATCGTTCTTATTTCTAGCCAAGTTCCCCTGCCACAAGAGCAAGCAGCACTTAGTACCCCCAAAAGGCTCTGCGCAGTCTCTTGTGCCACACCATCCCATCTAAGTGATGCTGGCCTGTGTCTTCTGTTGATAAATGGAGCTAAATTTGAGACCAAAACCGTTCAGCCCCCTTGCTAAGTGCCTGCATCTGGGTTCTGTGTGGGGATGAGCCCTTGTGCGGCCCCGCAAAGGGCTGCGCTCCATTAACAGCTTTGCATATTTTCCTCCTCCGCGCGATGAAAACGAGCTGTGGCAGACCCGCAGCAGCAGCACACCTCGCCTTTGCTTTCTTTCCCTCAGGCTACTCCATGCTGCAGAGCAAAGAGGTGATCCCAGTGGCTGCCATCAGCCTCCTGCCCCCGCTGCTGGTGGCGGTGATGATCACGGTGATATTTTACCTCTGCCGCACGCAGAAGCGACGCAAGAGAGCCAAGGCGTGGGGTGGGAAACAGGGACAGCCCCCGGCGCTGCCGGAGCCGGGGAAGGCAACCGAGCGGGAGGAGAAGCTGTCCGTGCTGATGGACGAGAGCCCGGCCGGCAGCAGCCCCGGCTGCGCCAGCAGCCGCCCCGCCGAACTGCTCCCCATCGAGCTGGACGAGATGGTGGGCAAAGGGCAGTTCGCGGAGGTGTGGAGGGCCAAGCTGAGCCACAGCCGCTCGGGGCAGTACGAGACGGTGGCCGTGAAGATCTTCCCCTGCGAGGAGTACTCCTCCTGGAAGAACGAGAGCCAGATCTTCACCGACACCAGCCTCAGGCACGACAGCGTCCTGCAGTTCCTCACCGCCGAGGACCGGGGCACGGGGCCCCGCCGCGAGTACTGGCTCATCACCGCCTACCACAGCCGGGGCAACCTCAAGGACTACCTGTCCCGCCACGTGCTGAGCTGGATGGAGCTGCAGAAGATGGCCGGGTCCCTGGTGAGCGGGGTGGCCCACCTCCACAGCGACTACACCGCCTGCGGCCGCCCGAAAATCCCCATCGCCCACCGCGACATCAAGAGCACGAACATCCTGGTGAAGAACGAGCAGGAGTGCGTGCTCTGCGACTTCGGCATCGCCATACGCCTCGACCCCTCCCTGACAGTGGATGACTTTGCCAATAGCGGGCAGGCAAGTATGACCCAGCAACCCTCTCTGCCGGAGCCTTTGCCAGCCAGCCCTGTGTCCTGTGCCCGAAATCCTCACCCACCCCTGCTAATGCCTCTCTCCTCTCTGTGGCCAGGTGGGCACTGCCAGATACATGGCCCCAGAGGTCCTGGAGTCCAGAGTGAACCTGGAAGACCTGGAGTCTTTCAAGCAGATGGATGTTTACTCCATGGCCCTCGTTTTGTGGGAAATGGCCTCCAGATGTGAAGTGGTGGGAGGTAGGAGCATCGTGCCCAGTTGCTGTGTGCCTTTTTGCTCCCTTACTTCCACATCCCAGCTGATGGCACAAGACGAGGTGGCCCAGGTTTCTGCAGGTCCAGGTCCGCCACTCCTGTTGGTGACAGATTCTCCTGTTCTATGTGCCATGGCTTAAGAGGGTTGACTCAGTGGGGACAGGGCCCCATGGGGACATCTGGTCCAGCCCCTGCTCAAAGCTGATAAGCTGCCAGGTCCCATGGAGCCTGTGCTGGTGATACAAAGCAAACCAAGCAGGAAGAGCCAAAGGTGCTTCCCCCTCCTCAACCATTTTGTTCCTTCAGACAACACCAGAGATAACACCATAACACCTTATGTTGCAATGGGGACTCAAAACCCCAGCCTCTGACAGTATGACGTACCCTGTCACTTCCCAGAGCCACATCCTGGCATCTACAGTTGTGTGTAGCAAAACATTTCATTAACTGCACTGGAGTTAGCCCCTGTCTGCTTCCATTTACCTTCCTTCCCTATCCCACCTACTCACAATACAAGCCTATAGAACTGCAGGAACCCCCAACCCTTGGCCAGAAAGCTGCTCCAACTGCCCTGCAAGCCCCATGGTCGGCAGTGGGAGGCCCTTGCCTGGCTCAGATGCCCCATGCAGCCTTTGGTCCCAAGCCAGGATTCCCAGGCCATCTCTCCCCGCTCACATCTCACCTGCACTCACAGCCAGGCAGGAGCTGGCAGAAATCAGGGTGGCCTCTTACCTGTGCCAATAGTCAGTGTCTCCTTGGTCTTCCACAACATGGGCTTGGCTTTTCCAGAAGGGCCAATTCTCCTCCAACCCATTCCCTGCCTGTAGCAGCACTCTGGAAATTCTCGTGTCACAGTCACCTCTCTCATCCTTCAAGAGCACAGTACTGTCTGCCTGCTCAAATTGTCTCACCCACAGACAAACCAGGTCCTTTGTACTTCATTTTTGGGCTCGGGGAGGAGGTCAGATGGTTCCTCAGTGTTGTCTCTGAAAAGAACCTCTATGTGAAAACTCAGCACTGTATTTCTGTGTTCAAGTTCTCGATTTTTTCCAGATCTGCTTATTTGTTCACAGACTGTTAAAAACAAATCCATTCTCATCTGGTGGGCCATACCAAAACAAAGCAGGGAATTCATTAGAAGCATCCTGTAATGCTGCTGTTGCTTCCTTGTAGAGGTGAAGAATTACGAGCTGCCTTTTGGGTCAAAAGTCCAGGAGCAGCCTTGTGTTGACACCATGAGGGACATCGTGCTGCATGGCAGAGGCCGGCCCGAGATCCCAAGCAGCTGGCTGGTGCACCAGGTAAGCTGGGAGCAACTGGCTCAGAAAAGAGCAATGCACATTGTCCCTCCTCACTAAACCAGCCTGAAAAATTATATTTATAGTCAAAGGAAAAGTGGGCAGAACTCCTGGGATCTACTTTTAGCTCCACTGTGGATGTCTGGGCCCACACAAGTCCCACTGGGCTCATTTCCTTGTTGCACAAAGGTCACCAGCCATGGGCACAGCAGAATGTGCTGATCAATAGCCATGAACAGGAAGTTGTGAATGGCAGGTGATGGGTTTCAGTTAACCTGAGGGTAACAGCAAAACGGAGCACTTCAGTGCAGTTCTTCTCATGAAACAGTAGATCACTGCATCCTCACTTCTCCCCTCAGCACCTTGTCTGGAAGGCTCAGAAACACGTGGTCCCTCACACACAGCCATTCACAGCAGGGACAGAGGGGAAGGGGGTGCATCCACCAGCCTTTCTGCCTGCTTGGCTGGGGAGGGGTAAAGCTCAAAATTACCTCTATCATGAGAGAAAGATTTCCATTTCCACAAGGAAGAGCAAACCAGGAAGCATCTCCTTCATGTGAAACACTCAGGAAAAGTGAAGCTTGCTCTGCAAGGCCCAGGGCTTATCAAGGGAAGTCTTTCACCAGCCTTCAGAGGGTCTGAAAGCAAAGTGTGTCAGCACAGAGGGCATCACCCAGTGTTCTAGAACAGGAACATTTCAGCAGTGACAAAATGTGCTCTGTTCAAACCACCCACAAGCACACACCCAGAGGAACCAGCTACAGAAACAGAGCTCCCCTCTGCCCCTCTGCCCCAGGCCAGTGCTTTCTGCCACAGTCTTAAGGACACAACAGGTAACAGGCATGCTGATTGCAACTTTCACATCTTGCCTGACTTTGGTACGTCCTCAGTTTCACATGTCTTATGGAAAAACACCATCTGCTGATCAACACTCCCATTCACCTGAAAATCCAGCTGGAACACAGAGCCTGCTGGCTTTCAGAGCCTTGCAGTGTTCAGTGCATCATTTTGCAACAGCCACCTGTAAAACACACTGCCTCCACTCCCACTCTGCCCTGCTGGCACACAGAGACAGGCTCTGCAAAAAGAACAAGATAATTTTTCAACTTTAGGAGGCCACATGTCGCCTACAATGTCTCCTCTCAAAACTATGTTTGTCCAAAGACTCACAGCTGACCAGACTGCCCAAAACTGCAAATGGCATCAAATGAATCTGTGGCTTCTATGGGACCCCTGGAGAGTTTATCAGTCAGTGAGTCCATTTCTGGAGCTCACTCAGCCTTTTTCATTGACAAAGGCAAATAAAGGAACTTCAATCAGTAGTGCCACATATTTGAAGCCTTTGAGTATTCAGCTCAGACATTCACCTCACAGGGTCTCTGAAAAACTTTGAAACCACAGAAAAAATATACAGAAGCTTGGGTTGTCTAAAATCACATTTTGATAGAGAGTGAGCATAACTCTTCTGTTCCCAGGGCTGAAGGGAGGCTGACTGCAGTCACCTCCCAGAAAAAAACGTTGCTGTAGTTGGGCTGGTGTAGCAGGCAAACAGAGCAAGGCTTATAAAGTGGGAACTTTTACTGGACGACCTGATGGTCACTGGGGGTGAGGAACAGAAAAGCCATGTCTGATTGCAGAAAGTTTTTCTCTGACTGATCTCTGTTGGTCTAATAAACATCTCCTTACAAGCCTGGCTTTACAGCATTTTCTGGGCATTTTGCAACCGTTCTCCCTAGGATGAGGAATTGGGCAGCACCATCTGCTGGGAAGCAGCAGAAAGCCATCGGCTTGTGCCACTGCGGGGGTCCAGGCTGGCTTCCTGTGGGAGGAAGCACTGGGTGACATCGAGAACGGGTGACAAGTCACTCACTGAATGGGAGGCACCCAGAGATGTTCTCACTAATGAAAATAAATTTGCTGAAGAGCTCCAAATGCTACTTCCACGTTTCAACCATCAGGATTGCTGTCAGTCAAGTGAAGACCATGGTTTGATTTTCAGCAAGTGTCAGCACTGACAGGGCTGACACAATAGCAGCTTCAGGGCAACTGCTTGCAAGGCCCCACAACACAGTCAGTTAAAGAAATTCATCCCCAGCTCCCCATATAACTTACAGACCTTTTAGGTCCATGCTTCTACCTTGTTTCACACCCCAGCACATTAAAAAAAAAATAAAGTTTTTTTAGGCCAGGCAAATTCCTGAATCTGGTTCACAAAGCAGCTGAACAGACTGATGTACTGGCACAGCCAGAGGCTGGAACAGAACAGGAAGGAGCAGTGCAAGCTTAAGTCAATATTGCCACTAAAAATACACTTGTACAACTCAGCATCCTTTGGAATCCTAGAAAAACAGATATCAAATATAAAAGCCAAACTAAGTTCATTTTGTAAGCCAAACAAGATGTCTCAGTTATACCATACAAAAGAGCATCATCACTACAAGGCAAACTGCAAATAAATGTTATGATTTCAGGGAAAAGTAAGTACAGAAAATCTTGGCTGTCCTGTTTGAGAACAGGATGACTTTAAAAGCTTCACCTAAGCTAACTCATTTTTGCATGCAATCAATTACCCTCAAATCCTTTCAACTAAGCTAATAAATGAGTGACGTCAGAGGTGCTGAAACACACCATCTGTCAGTTTTGCTGTACAATCCTGTTCTCTCCAATCTGTGTCTACTATGGAAGGTTTAGCACAATGAACCTTAGCAGTGAGTTCTGAGTAAGGTGCAGAAGGGCAGATGGAACTGACCCTATATCTCTGTAGGACTTGGATTTTCCTCCTGTGTGGGTCTATATTAGGGTTTAGGGTTCTCTTAACTACAAATTAAGAAATACATAAAACCCACTGAAAAACATGAAGCTTTATTTAGAATAATGATTTTTCCACTGTGTTCCAACTTTAGTTGACAATGACGCCAAGACCAATAGCACATGATGGAATTACACGGGCGAGGGAAGGTTCAACATAGCTTCTGGTGCTAGCTGTGTTACTAGCTAAAGAGTGGGAGAAGTACCAGCTGAATACTACCATTTATTTTGTTTCTAAGACCAAAATATTGTGACTGTTTTCAGAGCCCTATACAACTGGACAAAAAAAAATAAAGACATAAGCATTGTACCTGAGAGGAACTCCACGTGCTCTGGAATAAACTGGGAAGCACCTCAGCCCATATCAACCAAAACACTGTTTTGTGATAAGAGAGCAAGGTTCAGCTGTACAGTGCAAATGAGTATTTGGCATGGCACACCTTTCAGAATGCCACTAAAACAAGAAGTCAGATTTAAGAGATTACTTCCAAACCTACCTTAGGAAACCACCTCTTCTCCCCATCATCTCCCCCCAGGGCACAGGCAGGTCACAGCTCAGACCCAAAGGGCTGCCAACAGGTCACTGCCCACACCTCTCCTGTCCCTCCTGATTTTAGGATGCTCTGATCCAAATGGACAAGGCTGAGACAGGAAATAAACAGGGGATGAAAGGGAACAGGCTTTAAGTCTCACAGTCAGCACAAGCCAGTCTCCAGAGAGCATGGGGAATGTTTGGGAGCAGAAGCTGTGAGAGCTGAGGCTGCTACTCTAACACAAGCAGTGCCAGTGGAAGCATCGGCACTTCCACAACTTACCGAGGCTGATTCCTCTGGAGCTTAAGCTTGGCCAAAACCAGCCTTTATGCAGGAGGCTGGCAGAAGTGTGGTAAACCACTGAGACTGTGTTAGATCCTTTTCTTCCTGCCTTCTGATCCTAATTTCTTCCCTTCTGATGCAGGGAATGCGCTTCCTGTGCGACACCATCACGGAGTGCTGGGACCACGACCCCGAAGCTCGGCTCACCGCCCACTGCGTGGCTGAGCGCTTCAACCTGATGGCACAGATGGATTGTGATGACATCCTCAACAACAACATGGACAATGAGGCCAGCAAAACAGCTTCTCCAGCTGGGGAGCACCAGGACACTGACGGGAGCAGAAACATGCAGTGACGCAGCATGCAAAGTCCTCGTCACGAGGAACAGGAGGATGAGGGAGAAGCATTTTTAGCTCATGGGGGAAAAAAAACCTCACTGTTTTTGAAAATGGAACTAAGATCTAGTACATAAATTATTTATAAGATCTGCTTCCTCCCACAGATACAGTGAACTATGGAATCAATATTTTGGTTAAAGTGAAACATTATGATATGAACTGACTTTGTACTTACTTAAAATGTATAATGATGCAAAGCATTCATTTTATTATTTTTTAAAATAATGTTTAATCTTTTATTAATAAGCACCTGAATTCCATGTCTTTTTTAAGTCGTTCCATATTGTCATCGTGAGTTTTTTTTCTAACTTATTCTGCAGTGATTAAAACAATTTTTCTCTTTTTAATGGCCTACACACACACACACACAAATCTGTTGTAGCAGGAAAAAAAGACATAATGAGGTGTACCACACCCTCCATGAAAGAAATGTTGACATCCAAGAAAATCACTCATGCAACATTGTACAAAGATCCACAATAATCCAGCTCATAAAAGCCTGATATGATGCAATTCCAACATAGCTTTCCTCACTGGGAAATTCCTGGGTCAATTGATAGTTCAGGTGGATGTGTGAAGCTTCTTTGAGAGAGAAAAAAGAAGTCACCATGCAGACATGGCTGCTTCACGCTAAAAACTCTCCATGTAGGATATGTAGACAATCCTTTCCCCCATCAGACCAGTTTCCAGCCACCTCTAGCCAGATCTGTGCCACAATAACAGCATCAACCCAACAACAGGGTGCTGGCCCATTCTGGAAACTCTCACACTCCCCTGCTGGGTTACCCCACCTGGGGAAACACGATCAGACTGAACTGAGACCTTTATTCCCACAATCACCAGATCAACCCAGGCTGCCTCCATTCTGGAAAGCAATTAAGGAAAGGTAAGTCACACCTCGCTCTGAACCCTGGTACTGTGCAAATCCCTCCACCCTTGCGAGCAAAGACCTCAGGTGCTCCTAAGCCCTGCGAGCCCATACCTGACACACAGAGGTTACCTGACCTGCAGAGAGGTGTATTTTTCGGGATAGCATTTCAGAGGAATACATTTCTTGCCACCACACAGCTGCAAGGATCAGCCCAGAAAGAGGGGAAGGGAGCAAACCACGCCACAGCCACAAGTTTTCTGCAGCTGAGTCTCCTCAGTGTGGAACAGGGAAGCAGATCTGCAGGGCTGGTTGGGTTCTCCTAAATGCTCAGCTATGACAGCACTAACCTATATAAAAATCTTTTCTGCTCTAGCTATTATTTCCACCTCCTTGAACTGTTTTTATAGCTGCTAAATTAAAAGCTTGGAAACAAATTGTCTCTAAACACTTCAAAGGACAGAAGGGAACCAAATCTAAATAACAAAAAAATTTTCTTAGCTACATATGACATCTGCAACTGTGACCACACCTGTCATTCTCACTGACCTTCACCTGGCTGCTACCTCCTGACACCTCATAATTTTTCAAGTTAACCCTTTTCTCTCAAAGCACACCCTCCCTAGTTCCCCACATATACACCTTTTCCAACCCACCTGCCTTCAGCCTCATTTCTTTAATATATTAACCACTGCTCTGGCACAAGAGAAACAGAGCATGGGACAGCTTTTCTGTCATGGAGATAAAAAAACTACAGGAACACACCAAACTCCCCCCCCAGGCTGTCCAACCTTTCCTTCCCATAGTATTTTGTGCAGAATTTCCATACCAAGTTCTGCACCAAGTTGTTTGGACACACTGATGAATGTGTTCACTTGTTCTTCCAAGCTCAAAAGGATTTCAAAGACTCTGACCTGTTCTTCCCACAGGTGACAGGGACAGAGGAGGATCAGCCTGTGCAAAACTAGACACTGAAGGCTGCATCTCTGATTCTGATGGATGAAAACCTAATTCTCCTGGGGAGACAGACTTCAGCCTAGGCTTGACAGTTCATACTATAAATATGCTGAAAAACTTTATTTTTTCCCCTACCCATGACTAAAATCTTGAACAATTCAATTTGCACAGTGTGGTTTTTTCCATAAAACAAATCCATCAGGATTACACACCTGAACGCCTGTGTTAAACAGGGCTCACTTGTCACACTCTGTTTTCTGTGAGCAGCAGCAGGTTGCATAGCACCTCTAAAGACAGCTACTTCTTTAAGATCCAAGATCTGTTTATGATTCAGGGAGCCTAAAACCACTGAGATCAATGAAAATTCTGCTCTTGATTTCAGTGGGGCCCAATCAAGCCAAGCTATTTTGCCATGCTCCCTGTTGAAACACACTGTGGTTCTAGCAAGTACCTACACAGGAAGCAGCACTGAGCCCTTCCCTTTGCTCCAGAAGGTACAAGATACAAACAACATCAGTTATGCAAGAGAATCAAATCTGGTCAGAGTTAAAAATATACCCATTACTCTGCAGGGTGTTTGCCACTCTCAGAAGAATCACAATTACAATTTAAGCTGGATATTCAGTGGCTAGATTTTTTTTAAAAAAATGGTTTAAATGGTTTTCAACGATGTCCTTTGTTTCTAGAAGCAGATGCATCATAACTAAACCCATATCAGGAAAAGTTCTGGTGGTCACTTGAGCAAGGGAAGGCTTTACCTTCTTTTTTTTTTCCTAGAAACATCCTCATGTTAGAAGAAATCACTTCATGTATTGTATCAAAGTATTTCTTCACCACTAGGTCTATTTTTACACAACAAAATCAGTAACAGCTTTCTTAGTGCAAAACCACAAGCACACCAGATGAGGGAGGAAGAGAAATAACTTGACTAATGGTATTATATAAGGAACACAAATGGGTTTATAGTCAACATGGGAGCTTTTCAGTCTCATTTACAGCCATCACCTTGACAAATCCCAAATCAAAATTTTAACCTGAGTTTAGTGACTGAGTTGTAAGTCTGTAATTCAGTTAGTTTAAGTTTGATCCCTGGAGTGTGCTCAGCTGAAAAAGGTTTGGGTTTGCCCTGATTATTGGAATATTAAAATCTGGGCCTTGCATTACAGCCCTCGCTGTTTGTTTAAAGCAAAATATGCCATGTGACACAGGTAAAACAACTATGAAATGTATACAGTGTTTATCTGTTTCTCTACCAGCCCCATTTTGGTGCAGGTACTGATGAACCGTGGAAGAAATTCACACGTTGCCACCCCGATTCCTACCCCAAATCCTGGAATTGGCCAAGGAGCCAAATGTGCCGCAGACCAAGAAACAAGGAGGAACTAATCCCACTATTTTAATTTTTATTTTTATTCCTGGTTAAACATGAAAATGCCCAATGGATATCCAAAACTATCACAACAGGATGGTTGTATAGAATATCACAAACAAGTAGGGCCTAAAACATTCTTCTGCTGGAAAATAGTTACCACTCAAGCACATAGTGCCAAAAAATCCCACTTTTGGGACCAAGGAAAGCCCAGACAGATCTCCAGCATGAAAGAAAACAACCACCTACTCTTTCCTGGTCACCTGATCTCTAGGAAAGCAGACAGAACAAATGAATCATTTTGTAGCTTTATTATCCCCCCCCCTTCTCACAAACGGACTATGACTTGCATTGAGATCTCAGTGCATTTCACAGCAAAAAAAAAAGATGTACAAGAGGATCAAAACAGTTGTGCATAAACCCAACTCTTTTTTTTTTTTTTTGCATGATTTACAGTTTGTGTTGAAAGTTAACATGGTTATTTAAACCTTCTGATGCATTCTTACACTTGCATCTTCTCTATGGAAAACATCTTACCAGATCACACAGTTGTGAGTTCTCATGATGCTGGATCAGGTGCAGCCAATGCCATGGCTGGAAAGTGGCAGATAATGTTATATACACTGATTGGAAGACTACATCAGAAGAAAAAACAGATTAAGGCACCACTGTTGGAAAAATTAAGGTAGCTTGTAGTTACAACAATAACGAAAGCAATAGTAAGTACTATTCTTAATTGCCAGCAATTCTTAGACTTCAATAAAATAGTTATAAAAAGGAGAAAAAAAAAAAGGATGTTTGTACCTGAATACAGTTTCCTGATATCCGATTGTGTTTCAAATCAATACCCAGTCCTCAGCATAATCAGATGTTTGTTTGGATTTCTTTATGGTAAGATGAAAAACCAGGACCTACAGTCCATGTATTCAAGGTCACATTTCACTGCTTTGTTCTGAACAACACCACAGGAGAAAAAAAACGAAACAACCCAAAAGACAGTTTGTAACACTGATACTTCATCTCTGAAACTATTAGATGGGCAGAGAAATTTAAATACAAAACTGTATGTTTTCTGTTCATTTTGAAAGCCTTAGTCCTCAGGAAGAGAAGTTGGAGGAGAAAAAACAGGCCAGATCTCATTATATTATAACTTGAGAAAAACCAGTCACTCAAAGAGATTTAATAAAATTAGAGTTGAAAAGTGTTCAAATTACTTTTTCAATTCAAGTCAATTATTTCAAGTATATTAAAACGTTTCAGAGGAAAAATTTCTCCATGGTTACACTTCTAATTGCTTTTATAAATCTATAAAAAAGAAAAGCAGTCTCTACGTACATCCCATACTCCTCCAATGCATGCACGCGTTCTCTCCGAAGAAAAGGTCGTCGTGATCCAGTTGTTTCTTAATACTGATTTCAGGCACATCTTCCAAACACCCTTCCAGTTTTTGCCAAGAAGGTTAATTACTGGGCATGAAAGCAGCAATTTTCTGTTGCTGTTGTCTACATGTGTACTGAGGAGGTTTCAGGGATTAAAGAGCTTGACACAGATTCCGAAAGAGTTCCTATGTCACTCTAAAATCCAACAGGTTCCTTCTTCTCTCAGGCAGCTTTTGCAATCAGATCTACTTAGAAGAATCTTACACAATGCAGATAAAATCTCTTGGATCATACAAAAAAACAAGTTGGTTGAATGTACCTGGCAGGTTTGTCTCTACAACTTGGATTTTTACCTTTTTTTCTTTAAATAGCTTTAAAGTGCCCTAGTATAGTTATTTCTTTATGCTCATTTAAACTTGCACAATTACATAAAAAGGGGACACTCAGTGTGATTACTGTGTTCTGAGAGACAGAGGAAAAGGAGAGGAAAATCAGAAAACTCATCTTAAAGCAGCTTTTTTCTAGTTATTGTCCGTTTGCTGAGTTTGTGCGGCAGAGACTGTTTTCCAGAGGGGTTTATGGTAAACCCAGCCATCTCCCTGCGATTTAAAGAGAAAATATGGTCATCGTAAAGACACTGCCTTCACACAGCTATTAAACTGATGGCTGTGAACAGCAGAGGGACAGAGCTGGTATCTAACTCCCACAGACTGAGGCACATAGATCAGCACTGCAGGCTGCTGACACTGCTTCAGAACACGTGCAGGCTCCTGCCGAGCCACCACATTCTCTGGGAGCAGACTGCACTTGTAATTAATCCAGTCAAAAAGCCACTCTTCTCAGCTCTGTGATCCAAATTACTTTCAGAAGCCAAATAAGCAGCCAGCTGAGGCAGTTACCCAGGATTACCAGCTCTGCCTCATCCCAACTCTTACCCGGAAATGCAGTGCTCAGGATCACATTTAAACATTTTCTGAGTACATCTGTATCCTGGACTAGAAACAGAATTTAATCTTTTGCAAATCTAACAATAGTAACAATACAACTATCTAACTTTGAGCTAATCATACTAACACAGCTATAGAGAACAAAAATCTTCATGGGAGCTAGTCCTGAACTTAACAAAACAAACCTGGAATATGTCCAAGAGAAAGAAACCTTTCAGCCTATGTTCTAAACCCTTGCTAGATCACAGTTATGGGAAGAAGAGGGGGAATTACATTACTGCAGTGTAACAGATAAAGCTTTCACTGCACAAAAAATCTAAACTACTACAGCATTAATTTTACTCAAGAACTCTCCTGTTGCAAAGGACTCACCAAAGGTCTTCATACAAGCAAGGTCTCATCACATGGATCACAAGAAAAGTCATTTCAAAGTTATCATAACATCGTTCTCCCATCCTCCTGGGCAGGCTGCACTTCCCCTTGCTAAAAGTCTTACTATATTATTACTATTACTGAAGTACAGGTTAAGACACTGAACAAATAAGCTCTATCCAAAATGCAATGTTGAAGAACAAAAAAAGTGGTAGGTTGAGAATGAACTCACATGCAATCTTGCTAAAAATAGTATGCTGGGTACATAAACACACAACCTCAGCAAAATTAGTACTACTGATTATTTTCTTTGGGTATTTACTGCTACAGTCTGCTTACATGTGTATACGCAAAACTATTTTCCATGGGTCATTGAGGAAGTGCTTGGTAAAAGAAACAGGACCAGAAAACTGGAAAAGGTTCTGATGCAAAATCCAAGCAATTACAAAGTGGAGAATGAAGTCACACCTTTACATGCTTAGGAATTCTTATGTCACCTTACACCTATGGCTCCCACAAACTGTAAGATCTAAGGCTAAATACTCTATTCTGATAGGACCCAAACTCGTATGTGCCCCTGCTTGCAAAACAGCTCTGCTTCTGCCTTCATCAGTAGCAGATAAGTGCTTGGAAACTTACATCTTTAAGGAAGTATTTAGTACACCAAGGTGTTTCTGTTTCAGCACGCAGTCTCTCTTCATTCCTCTGCCGTTCTTCCAGGGCTCGCTTGTGCTCCGTAGCCTTATCGATGTCTCCATCCCGCAGAGACTCTGTCACGTGCTGCCACAGCCTCCTGCAAAATAAACTGGTAACTCCACTGTTCCAAAGGCTTCCCAGCCACCACCTCAAACTGCAGGATCACCATGGAACAGGAGCACTCTCTCCACTTACACATGACAAACCAGCCCAGGTCAGGGCATTGCAGTGCAGGTGAGGGCTCACGGCCAAGTCTTAGAGCTCCACCAGCCACTGGGAGCGGGAAGGAAGGGCTCTGAGGTTCTGCCAGTGTCAATCTCATGTCTGTTTGCAAGCCCTTTAAAGCTGCTACTGGAAGTGTTATTCAACAAGCAGCTTCTTGTGAGGATGTCAGCAGCTGCCCTGCTGTGTAGCAGATGGGTAAAAACAAAACTAATAGGGAGATTCTGTTCTCTGGTAAGCACTTTGTGAACTCAAAACCCTCTCTGTTCATAAATAGGAGGCAAAATAAACAACCATGTGCCTGCACTAGGGTTTTGCCTTTTTTTTTTTTCCTCTTAATTTTTATTTTTAGAAAACATAAAAAAATTAGTATCCCTGCTGCTAAGTACTATCCACATTTGCAGGTTTTCCTAAGGCACTCACCAGACTGCTTAGGACAAAAAGGTCAGACAAGAGCAAACATACTCTACCTAGATTCAAAGGGGCCTTGCTTCTCCAGAGGCCGGACTCGTTTTCTTGTCACAGAGAGCTTTGTCAGGTCCACATATTTGGTCTCCCCGTTGCTGTAGGTGAACTCAAGCACACTGTTCCACTCCCCCTGCACTCTGCACACCACTGTGTTCGTCATGTTCTGCTTCACCTCACCTGTGACTCTAGGAAAGAAATTTATTTTTAAAAAGTCATGGCTGAAGAAACCCAAGGACTATTCCTTGCATAATCCTGAATGAGTTGCAAACTTGTCACACTGCCTTGAAAAATGTTTAGTTATTTGAATTGCATTTGTGTGAAGAAGCTCAAAGAGCAAAGTGACTTTCACTCACTGCTCTAGCTCTCTTCATGATACCCAGGAAACTCCATTTTTGGCTTCAGCTTGTTTCAAGCCTCTTAAGGAAATTGGAAATGAAAAATAAACTAACACAGGCTGATCCACATAGAACAAGCAGTTGATCATTTACACTCAAAGTGTCACATCAGATTCGTAGCTCAGACTTAAAAAATAAAAACCAAACCTTCTAGCAAGAATATGTCTCACTACCTGCTGGCACTTCATCTTGCATCTTTACATTTCAACCTTCTTATGTATGTGGCCTCACTTTCATGTTGCTCACATAAGCAGGAGACACACAAAGGCAGAAAGCAAGGTAGGAAACTAGGAATCAGGAGAACTGCTTTTGTTCCCTGTCTCTTCCACAGAAACCTCTGCCAATAACAAGATAAGGAAAATGTCTTTCTAACATGCAGTATTTCATTCAAAGTGTTGCATAATGCTCAAGTATCACCATAATTACACACACTGATGCGTATTTTTCTCCTCAACTTCAAGACCTGTACAAATACCTCATGACACCCACTTCATCCTGACCTAGTTTTTGAGCATTGATTGGAAAGCAAATTGCCAATCTCAAACAGAACTTTTCTCCTAGAAACAAAGAAATAAAAGGGTCTGTGCACTATGCAAACCAGACTTTAGACGTTCTCACTTGTAAGGTGCTGCAGGATTTACAAAGGATACTATCTCTAGCTCCAATTAAATTGCAGTTACCCGTACACAGCCTCCCTAAAACTCACCACTTTCCAGCCTTCCTGCATTTCACCAGTGCTCACACAAAGCACAGGCTACATCTCCTTCCACACTTCCATAGTGTGCAGCTGAGGACAGCTAACTTGCACACCACCAGCTTGCTCTGATGTCCTTTGAACACCTGCATCCCAGAGAGCGGAAAGCAGCACTTCTGTGCTCCCACCTTGTGTGGTGCCACCCTCAGAGGAAAAGGGAACACAGGACACCAGTGCCACTTCCCTTCTTCCACACACACTGGTCACTTCCCACTGTGCCTGCACCTACCCATCCTCCCCAGTCCTGGAATCAAAATAGACAAATTTCTCTCTCAAGCAATGCAATTGCTACCACAGGTCAGACCTTCCAGCACAGAGATACTGGATGCCAGCTGAAGCAGACCTGCAGGGAATCTCCAGGGCAAGGGGGAAAGCCCACAGCCAGCTCACAGCAGGAGGCAGCTGCCAGAACTTCTGTCGCATCATGGTCCAGCAGTTCACACCTAAATTAAACTTATGAGAAATATCCTAAAAACCCAGACTGATATGTATGTGCTGCTCACACAGTTTTCCACTACAAAAATTTAGTATTTGGTGAAAAAACATGAGCAATAAAAGCACATTTACAGTTTTTTTTTTTTTTTTGGAAGTTAAGAAGCACTAACAATTACTGAAAACAGCAGAAAGAGCAGCTGACAAGCAAACAGCCTTAAGTTTGTGCTGCTTCTCATCCTGTGACTTCCGCACCTAACCAAAGCTATTACACATGGTGGAGTCCCTGTCCTCCCAAGAGATCTCTGAACAGCCTGAAGCCACAGAATGCCAGACATCAGCCTGGTCAGACCTTGCAGTTACTTTTTCACAATATTAACAGCTTGATTTTTTCCAAGTGTTGAGTGGTAACAAGACAATACTGACCTCCAGGATTTTAATATCCACCTCAAAATTACTGCCTCTGCTCAGCTGAAAGTAAACAAAGTTATATCACTCACTAGTGAGGTGTAGTATTGAACTGCTCCATTAAACCCTCATTACCTGTATTTCTCCAGGTTGCATTGCTCTGACACACAACCACTGCCAGAACTGCAAACCACAGTATCTGCCTGAACCTGCACTAGTGATAAAAAACTGCTGGCACTTATTTGTAATCTTGACATGACTGATAGAAGTCTAGCTGTCCATTATCATTATCCTCTATTTCATCCAGCTAAAGAGGTACAGGACCATGGAGCCAACACATCCAGCTGAGGTCTAACAACAAGGGTCATTCTACAAAAAAAATCCATACCATTGCCATAGCAACTCCTGTGTGCTCTGAGTAACCATGACAACACTGCTGCTTCCCATCAAGAGATTCTTCTGGCAATGTCCAATCATCACCACATCAAATTTTCAATACTTACAGTAGCTTGAACAGATCTTTTTTTAAAATGCCTCTAAATGTGTGACTAACTTCAGTGAGACAAATAACAAAACAGTTTCCAAATTAGACCACTGAAGTAAAACTACATCCTATAACTCATCTCTTATGACACAAGAGTAGCTATTGCAAAGGGGAAGATACACCGTGAGCCATGGAAAAAACCCCAAATGAAGCGTCACTTTCAAATTGCACCAAGCAAAACAGAACTACATGTAAGCTTCAGTTCTCCAAAAGTGAGATCAATCTTATTTCAAACAAGCAAAACGTTCTCACCGATGCAATTTGCCACCGTAGAAGGGCTTGGTGTGAAAATTTATACTTGCAGAATACCCAGTTTTTGCACAGTTAATGTTGACTTTTCCTCCCAGCTCTACCCAAGGAACAGTTAAAATTGAGCGGGCGTATGCGCAGGGCAGAGAGAAGGTGTATTCTTCCCCGTGTTCCAAGAGATGTAAGACACCTGTGTGAAGAAATACAAGAATCTGTAAACCAGTACTACTTCAGAAAAGGCCAAACAAGTTGTGGAAACAAGCAGTCAATACTACACCAGCCTACTTTTCCTCATAGCCCCTCACATAAAAAGAAAGAAAATTTTAAAAACCCACAAAAGAGTGACATGTATTAGATTCTAAATACAAACATTTTCCTGGAAGTACACTTGTGCACTTCAGTCTCTTTTGGTAAAAGACATTTATCTCAGTAATACTCTTGCATAAAGTACAATCCTATGCTATGCACACACTTTTCAGTAGTGCATTTAAGGGCTGGTCACTCTCTTACTGATGGGTCTGGAGCACAGCAAGACAAGACTTACACTGATAAAAGGAAATAACAAATGAATTTCCTGAACTGCAGATCCTGAGGAAGGCTAATACTCCTGCTTTCCCTTTCTGTAATACACCTTACCCAATCTGAAGACAGGTAGGAGAGACAATTCTCCTTACTGCACCTCTCTGCCAAGATAAATCCAACTTCTTCCTGACAACAACTTTTGCAATAAATGTCAAGAATCTCATTAAATACTAGAAGTTTTCTTTGTGTTTTAAGATTAGTGGGTTTGATTCCTATAAAGAAAACAAAAGCACAAGATCTCCCTCTTGCCCTTACAAGAATCCAGCACAACATCTAACTGCTGCCTGCCCCAGTGCCTCTGGAGCACAGTACCCCTGGGTGTCTGACATCAGCACAAACAATGGGAAATTCAGAAATAAGTCATGATTTGAGAAAGATCCTACAACAGATATCAGCTTCAGAAATTACCTGTACAGTGAAAGATGTGCCCTTCCCATACCCTGGCACTCCTTTGGTCATTCCCCTGTCCAGAGTATAGTTTACATGTAAGTGCCTGGAATCTCCAGGTACTGGACAAAATACACAGGGGACACTGAGTGGGAGATGCTGTCTCATCTTGTGCAGTAAATACTAACAACTAAAGGGTTTGAGGGCAATTTCTGTCCCTAAAGGATCCAATTTTTCCAGTTAAAGAAAATCAAAATCTGCATAGGAAGATTAAGTACAATACAGAGAAATGAAACAACGCTACTATTTAATAAATGTCTGATGCAAATTATTTCATAAATATCAGTCTACTTTGCAGTAACTGATCTTTGGCTTAGAAGTCAATATTTTATTTCCAAATATAATCCTGAGGTTTGGCAAAGCATAAACCTTTTTATTTTTTCCTCCCATATGAAAATTTGCTGTTTACAGTGACAACTTGTATCTTTTGAATACAACATCAAATGTACTACCAAAGTAACAGTATTTTAACAAACTTCTAAAATGAACAAAGGACAGAATTCACACTTACCCTCGCCAACCATTGTCACTCCTATTGACATTCCTAGGAATTTACTTTTTGTCCAGATGTGGGCATTGACACACATGTTCCTCTCCACACACTCAGCATAAAACCCTGAGACAGGAGGATGATGGGACACCTGCTCAGCTACAAATTTCACCGTGTAGCAGTCCGGCTCTGCTCGGCCTTCCGCATCTTTAGGTGCAGTCACTTGCTCCGCGGGGGAGTGAGCAGAGGAGCTGGTGCCAGCATCGGCGGCCACGCTGCTCTTGGGCATCCTCCAGGAGCAGTGGAAGGTCTCCCCGATGATGGGGTTGTAGGGTTTCTTGGCGATGGCTCCCTTGCGGCCCTCGTGGAAGGAGGTGAGGTAATACTCCACGAAGCGGATCATCCTCTCCTCAGGGCTGCTGCCGCTCGTGATGGCCACAAACAGGTCGGGGTGCGACATGAAGTCCGCGTACATCTCCAGCAGCGACCGCTTCTCTAGAATGAAAGTGGGAAGAACCACCTGAAAACAAAAGAAAAGCCCTAAGTTTTAATAAAAGAAAGCTGTAAATAAAAGAAAGCAGTAAATTTTTCCTCTTGTATGGAAAACAGAGACAGGCATTTCATAAGAGAAGTCCTTGGGAGGAGGATTCTGTCCTGTTTGGGACACTGCACTTTCTTGGTCCTCTTCTAAGATGTGAGCAAAATACAGCGATTGGAAGTTCCAGAAAAACAAAGGAGAAAAAAGCCTACTGAGTACTAGTAGGACTAAAGAGATTGAAAGGGACTGAGCATCACGTAAAAAAACCCCAAAAACATGAAGGAGCTGCAAGGAGATAATGTGTCCCATATACCCACAAAAGAGAAAACAAGTATAAAGGAACTCAAACTACAGCAAAGAAGGTTCAGAGCAGAAGTTAGGAAAGGTATGGTCAAATGGAGAGGAAAGCTGGGAAGATATGGCAGCTCTGGAGAGCTTGCAGAATCTCTCTCCACACAGCATCTAGGACAAGCATCCACGAGAAGCAGCATAGGATGGGTTGATCCTGTGCCTCTGAGCAGAGGTACCTTATATTTTCACAGTTACATTCAATATTATAAAAACAAACAATCCTGAGCCAAGGGCAATCCCCTAGAGTGAAAGGCTGTGGATATCAGTGTTTTCCTTCTCTGCAGTGGGAACAAGCCTCACATAGCTAAATCCACATAACTGACATAACTAACTGCTGTAAGCAGCAACACAGAGTATCTCAACCATGGAATCAAGACAATCCATTAAAATCAGCTGCATTCAAAGAGAAAAAGCACAGACATAAGACTTAACAGATATTCAAGTTAAATGAATACCCTTGCCATGTTTTTGCAACACCAACCTTGAGTATTAAGTGGCTTTTCACTTCAGTACCCTGATATTGAGTTCAGTACAATTCTAACAACTTCATTACCTGTTTTGAAGTCAGGTTTGTCCACTTCAGTGCTTTGTCTCCTCTGAAATAAAAACACTTCTCCCCACACAGCCAAAAGTCCCAGCTCAGAGACAGGATTGAAAATTTGTTTCAACTAAGAGAAAAAGAAATCCTAAATCCAATCTTCAATGTAAGTGATGGAGTGACTTGATCAGTTCTTTGTCAAGCACCAGGGGTTTACATCTGACCCAAAGACAGCAAGGCCTGTTCACAACACCTTTTCATTTTCTCTCTCAAGTTGTGAATCACAAGCTGCACAATACAAGTGTTTCTAGGGGCTATGTACCTCGTGCTCAAAAAACACAGGTTTAAAAAAAAATAATAACCCATAATTCCAAAAGAGAGTGCTTTCCTCATTCCATGCTACTGTAGAATCCATTTTTTTATTTCAAAGTGCCTATGGCAAGAAGTCTTTACAGGAATGAATTGAACATAAGCTGGTAGCAGCCTGATTTTCCCAGATTTGCCACCCAAGTTGTCTAATAGCACCTGCGGGTTAATTTTTCCAAGCTGCTTGCTTTTGAGATCTGTTACTCAAGTGTTAAATCCAGTTCTCTCCAGCATAACTTTGCTCTTGCCTGCTTGTGAGCAAACACAGAAATGAGAATAGGAAAGAGGTTTAAACAGCTATCTAAAGATACATAAGGGAGAAGCAGAAGAAAATTTCTTTTCAGAAGCAGCATGGACATAGGTGTAAGGCTATACAAGTTGTGTGGAAAAGCATTAGCAAGATAGAAAAGAGATCACAGAAGGAAAGCAGAAAGAAAAATATGAGAAGGCTGTAGAAAACAGCACGAAAATACTATGGTTAAAACAGTAGAAAGAAAACAGGAAAGGCAACAAAAACACCATAGAAAACACAAAGAGAAGATAATAGAAAAAGATAGAGTCAGCACATTTCACCTAAACCTGTCTCAATCTGGGACATAAAATCTTGGGACCTGAAGTTGCTACTGGCTACAATTTCATATTAAACTCAATACTGCTCAATACAGGAGTTGAGTTGTAAATAATACTCCACTTTTACTGCAGCCAGTCTTCACACTTCAGTTACTTACTCTTGTTAAGTCCATGCCAAGTTTCAGCTGAGACAAAAGATGTAAGATAACACTGCGTTGCTCTTCCACTGCTCCTAGATCATCTTCTTTATCATCACAGATATCCTCCAGCTCCTCATCTGGATTTATTTCTTCAGGTTCCTGGAACAAGAGCCATCAACTTAGCCCAAAGATGTAACTGGCCAGACAGTTTTCCAAAAGGACTTCATATTGTGTTTAACTGCCCATGTATAAAAAAAGACTAAATAAACTCCTGCAGAGAGCTACACAATGGAATTTACTCCCAAGTTAAACAACAGCTGAATAATTTGAATGGATATGAAGATAACTCAGTGCAGATTCCATCTGGAGGATTCAGGCTCAGATTTCTCACCCTCTCTCACATGGGTCACAGAAAAAAAAGAAAAAAGCTTAAAAGAAATTCCTGTTAGTTCTGTGCATTCACAGAATGCCAAGCATGAAAGACATACACAGAAACAGCAAAACAAAAGCTAGCAGCAATTCTAACCACCTCAGTAATCTCTCCATCTCCACACTACTTCAGCCTTTCCAGTGTTGCCATCACTACTCCAAAGGCTGTAGCTCCAAGTTCCATGTCTACCATCATGCCTGGTATCTACAAGCCCTGCTCCACAAGCATTATCATGTGGCTGTGAGTGCAAATATGTAACAGTGAAAGAAAAAAAGTAACTTGGAGTAGCTTCAATAGAAAAACAAAACCCCATGCACACAACACTGCAGGTGCTGGTGTCTGTGTAACTAAAGCAGCCAGACTAGAAATTCTATCTGCACCGTTTTCAGAACCACCACAGTGCAAGAAGAAAGTCAACCCCTTCAGGCAGTAGAGATGCTGGCATTCCTAGGGCTCCGAGCTGCATCCTCCTGGGGCAAACAGCTGGAGGGAGGCAGATGCAGAGGGGAGAGGTACTGAATGCCACGGGAAGGCAGCAATATCCCTCTGCCTAAGCAAAGCCCTTCGTCCTGGAGCAGCTCTCCTGGCTCAAGGCAGATTTATGAACACTCAGCCACCAAAAACAGGAGTCCAAGCCCTCATACAGAGCTCAAATCCTGATGACAAGTGCAGTATCACAGAGATGACGACTCCTTTCCAAGGATGCTATGCTGTTCTGCGCTCAGAAATAAGGCAGTTGAAAATACTGACGAGGAGCGGTAACACCAGTCATACCTCAGATACATTAAGTACTCAAAATGTGACCAGCTTAATTACTGAAAGGAAGGAATTAAGTGATTTACTT
The DNA here is from genome assembly GCA_013400315.1 of Bombycilla garrulus. Taxonomy (NCBI): domain Eukaryota; kingdom Metazoa; phylum Chordata; class Aves; order Passeriformes; family Bombycillidae; genus Bombycilla; species Bombycilla garrulus. Next base: position 274,899 of record VXBU01003596.1, read on the forward strand.
GAAAGCTCCTACTTTTGTTTCATCTTTTCTTTTTTTACCTTAATAGTAACTACTCTGACCCATTTAAAAATCTATAAACTATAGCAACTGAAAAAGAAATCCTTTCCATTTCGATTTTGCTCTAAGACAGCCCAGTGCTATCGCAGAGACATAAAACAGCACATTATCTTTTCACAGTTACACAGTATCAGCCAAACAACTGTATGAAACCAGCTAGCATAAAGAGGATGTAATTATGATTTTCTAGCTTAGTTAGGAAAACATGTTCTTCATCATAATCCCTGCTGGTTTTTTACTTGCTGGTTTTGCAATTCAAATCCGTTTTGTTAGTTATAATGATACAGACTGTAGCTGAAAATGATACAGACTGTAACTGTATTTCAAATACATTAGGCCACCCTGCAGTCAAACGATCAAAGTTGCTCAGATTAAGAAAAAAAGATGCAACAAGACCTAGAAAACAAAGGGAAATATAACAGCTGAAGACCAGCAATTTTGTCTTTTGTCTGCTTAGGCAGTTCTTCTTGGGCCTATTTTGAGAGTGTCAAGAATTTCAGTTAGGTAGTATTCACTTGCATTTTATCTAAAAGAAGTAAATAATAAAGTGCAAAAAATCTATTTCAATGCCTTGCATTACCACCCCAATTGGCTCCTTCCATTTGACAGCAAGTTACATAAAGCAGCAAAATTTTTTTGAATAAACAAGGTAGAGAGCTTCATTCACTGCAAATGTCCTCACTCCTCCCCCTACACAGCTAACCAAAGGTATGAGAATAACTGTCATTAAATCATTTTCACATAATATGATTGAAACATTTACAGGTATTCCTCCGAATAATTCCCCACAGAAATGGGATGTCACATTACCTTACCCTTGTTAGCTGGCAGGGCTCTGCAATGGACTGCTCTTCTCTGACAGATGCTGGCTTGTTTATCTCTGCTGGGAAATTCTGAGCTCCATTTTTGATGTGGTTTGCCAGGGAGATCTTCGGTTCCAACCAATTGATTGTCGTTCCTGAAGCAAAGGAAAGTTTACGCTGAAGTTTGCTCATCCTCTGCAAGGTCAGTAAATAGCAGTTTCCTACAAAAGAACTACTTTTTATGGAATAAGCTGAAAGCAGCCGATTCCTCCTGCAGCCAATGCCTCCAGCAGCCACTAAACAAAGGTGGTGCAATGAGACACCACCTTCAGTGATCATTAGCACAAACACTGGGATTGGTGAGCTGTAATACATGCAACTTGGACTGGAGAAACTAGTCGGTGTCATGAAAGGTGTAATCAGACACTACAGGAGGAGCCCAGTATGTTAAGCAGCCCTTGCACTTTTCTTTAGCTAGTACCAAAATATAAAAAAAAACCAGCTTTCCACTTATCAGCTTCTAAAACCCAGCTCTGTTCTAGAGTAAAAAGACCTAAACCAGAAGTTTTGTTGCCACTGTTTTCTCCGGAGAGGGTGCTTGTCTTTTCCCAGCTGCAGAGAAGGCAGGCACACACTACTAAATAAATAATGGCTGTCAAGAGAAAAAAAAAAACAAAACAAAACAAAAAACAAACCAAGCTGCAGGGTTCGGAAAGCTATTACCCACCTGATGATTCCAGCATCTCTAGTTACTCCCAGTTAATTTATCAGAACAGGTCAGGTTCCTCATTAATAATACAAATGTTCCATTCTTTTCAAAGGGCAATAAATTTACAGGAGATTCCAATAAGTTTTTACTGAAGAATACACAAACTGGCAAGTCATTTTGGCTGGGTTGCAAGCACAGAAATTATTAGGAAACCTGAATTTCTACCACCAGACAGCAGTTCCCTGTGCTATACTAAGACACCTATACTGTTGTCTCTTCCCATATGATACACAATCCTTTCTTTCCAGACCCGTGTTATCTGCAACGTCACATGCTCAACCCAAACAGGCAGAGTAACCTTAATTCAGACAAACAGCAGCATTTCCACCAGGAAAACAGTGGGGCAGGAAAAATATCCAGCTTTGCTATTGAGACAAGACAACTTTCCCACAGCCAGGTAGTTTATTTTCATAATCCATTACTCATTAATCCACTACATCATAAGAAACAAGAATTCCTGACCACACAAAATTAAAGCTACTTAAACAGAAGTTTCAAAGAAGCCAAAAAATAAGATGCTCCTAATGTTGCTATCACACCTTTTTGAAAAGGTTATACTTGTCTTAAAAACCTCTCCATGATATCTGCTTTCTAAGCTGTAACTTTCAACACATTAATCTCTAACTGCATGTTCTAGGCTGCATTAAATCCACACTCACTGCCTCTGAATTAGCTTGAATTTACCCAACAGCATCCCTTTAACATTTTCTAACAGCTACACCTAAAATAACCTTATTTATTACATTTTCTGTTTAATTTTTACTGTTAAGAGGGTATTTTTGAAAGATTTGAACTACCAGCTGTGTTTTAATCTTTGTGAATGGACAATATACCACCTTAAGACTTCTCTTCCACTGGAAAAGCATATGCAAATCTGTTGTCAGCTATTTTGCATAGGCACAAGCCATTCTCTTTACTTGTGACATCCTCCTGCCCTGGAGTCATCACCAATTTCTTTTTAAACAGTTGTCAGCACTTCCTCTCTGGTACAGTGCAGACCTCTTGAGTTTTCACTTCCTACATTTTTCTTCAAGAATTGCAAATTCTTGTTGCACACCACTTGTGACTGGAATTTAGGAAAAGTTAATAGGTGGAACTTTCTTGTTCATCTTTAACTTTGTAATTCAGAACACACTTCGATGTGTTGGGGCAGTATTTTCAGTCTTCTGATTGCCTTTTTTTTTTTTTTTTTGGTCATCTAACAATCTATAGCAAACTGGCATTCTTACATTATTTCTAATCCTTGCTTTTTAAGCCTGGCTCCACCAGCTGAACCAGAAGTATCCCTCCTTAGTCAAGAGGAAAAAACTAAGCTAAATGGATTAAAAAAATATATAATTAAAATAAGTTCTTGGCAATCCTTGAAAGGAACAAATATATTACACTGTCTCCAGAAAGGCCACAGCAGGGGGGAGATGGAAGGCTGCAGAAAGACATACGCACTCTTTTAATGGTCTCTTTTTAACTCTGGCCCCTGTAATGCATCATCCAATCTGCTGATTCTCTCTTCTCCATCCATCTCCCCAGGATATCACCAGAAATCTTCCAAGATTTCGACATGTTCAAGCAGTATTTTTAGATCTGGCCATAACAGGCAGATACTAAGCGAATAGCAGTCAGTGAATTAAGCTTTTCTCTGTATGGCTTAAAAAAAATAAAAACCTACACCATTTGCCAAAAATAAAAACCCCAAACCAAAACTATCTTTTTAAGTTATTATAGTAGTGCTCATTGGACCCTACTTATGTCCCCAGATACAAGTAAAACATCATCTTAGTAGTGCACATGTGAAAATGCCAAAACAGAAATAATTCTGATGTACATCGCCCACAGTTACACATCAAAGTCAAAAAATTCACAGAGAACAGGAAGAGTTCTTTCAGCACAACTTCAGAATTCAGACAAGTAACTCAAGAGTTGTTATCCAGTTTTTTGTGTTTAAAATGAAATTTTGAACTGAAATACACCCAAAAAATCAATTCAAGCTATTCACATATTCTTTTTTAATGCCTCTGGTGATTTCAGAATCACAAACATTTTTTATGTAGTTTTAATGCTTTTCTATAACATTTTTTTTCATCTTGGAAGATAAATCAATTGCAGCTCTGAAATAATATGCCCTGGCAAAGCAGCCATCACAAATATGAGAGGAATATGGGACAGGTAAGGGGAGAGACAATTTATGTGTGTACTTTGTTACATATTTACTATACCTACTGATTTGTTGTGCAAGAGAAGCACTGGAATATCCTATAAACCTCCCAAAAAGCCACAAAGTAAACACATTAAAAAAGGCACAATAAGATGCAGAAGAATTTACAAACAACCATAATCACATTCAGCTCTATATACTGCACTTGAATCAGGTACAACAATTCCACTAAGCTCTTACTTGCATAGAAGTGATCAATTGTGCAGACGTGGCAACATATTTGTCTGCTGCTGTGAATGCACATATTCCACACCCATGAGCAGTAGCATCTGGGGAGTTTTTGTTTGTTTGCTGGAGTGGTCAGTTGTTTATTAAAAGATATGTTCTATTTTTCCCAGCCTTTAAGTAATTTTCATTGACTTACAAGTCTGTTCTGGTCTCAGAATAGAATACAATACTTGTGTTTGGACCATGGTTTAGATAAGGCAGTAACTCAAAACAAGAATACTGATATTTAAACAGTATTAGAAACAACCAGTGCAAATTTAGAGTTTTGTATTTTAATGCTTAATGGAAATGGAAGCTACACACAAAAATATTTATAATAGGTATTCAGTGTGCAAAAAAAGATTTAAAAAGCATGACATTTGACAAAATTGTAGTCGACACTACATGTCCTAGAATCTGCAATCCCATAAAATTATAAAATTCCCCCTCCACTATTACAGCTATATCCCAAAGTCAGCCTTCCTGTTGGGGTGCCTTACATAGTTTATTCTGTTGTGAGATTTGTACAACAATTAGATGTTACATTTATGCAGCTGCTGCCACAGACTTTCTGATAGAATAAATGATCAAAAAATAGATATTCAACAGGCACAGAGTTCCACCCAACACAAACAAGTTGGGATCTGGAAAAATTCACAAGAAACCAGACAGTCAGCAGTTTCCTTTGCCCATGTGTTACTGGAACAAACATTTTTGCAAGAAGGAAGGGATTTGTATTTGTTACAGAGCTCTGCTCTCTGTGAGCACCTATACCCACCTGCTGGTAAGGATCCCTTTTGCTGAGAAGCATGTTGTAACTGGAGAATATGGAAACAGTCATTTAAGCAGTTCATGGTTGCCATGGAAGTTGCTTTGAGCATCAATAGGTCTTGATCCAAGGATGTAAGGTGACCGGAGGCAGGAAGGCATTCTATGCTCCTGATCAAGTCTCTCTGCTGGCCCTCAGCCTGAGACATCATCTGTCAAACAAAACAGTCACTTATCAGGTGGTAGAAGTGTTGTGTGATACCTGTTCAGCTGGGCACACAGAGGATCCTGGATGGTTTCAGGACAATAATAAAACTACAGGGTAACAGATATATGTAAAATTAATTGTACTTTTTTTCCTTGACTATGACTACTGCTACTACCACAGAGTCACCAAATGCATGATGAATCTACTCACAAAAATACATGGCACTTTATTAACAAGCAAAAGAATATCAAAATTACTTTAAAAAAAAAAGCAAAGAGGAATTTGAACAAGACACTTGTTGCAGTAAACATCAAACACTTACATGCCTAGCTGATAGTGGGGAATTGCAGGATTCCAAATATATGAAAAATATAAAAACTAAAACCCTAAGGCATCACCTATATGCACACTGCGGGAGAAGTAACTAAGTTCTGCGCTCTGCACAGCCTGGAATAGGATCTGCTGTCTGTGGGCACCAAGATTTTTTCACTCCCTACAATCAGAGATGCAGTATTTAACAGAGAAGACCTGTATTCCTCATTTTGGCTCAAACCATATAGGATCTTCATTTACTGTCTGCACTGACACCACACTGATTATCACTATCTCAGCATTTACTTTGCAGGGAGGGAAGAAAAGCCAGCAGGCTTTTCACCTTCACTCTGTGTTCAAACTGCAGCTGTCCTGTCCTGCTGTTGTTGTTGCCCTTGCTCTCCCCCACAAGCTCCTTTCCTCCTTCACACAGAGCTCCACACCCCTAAATCACAGAACCTGCAGCAGCACATCTGCCCACATGAGGTACAGGTACACCAGCCATCAAGAAGCACTTTCCTCTTTATACCCACAGAAACAAAACATTACCTGATTTTGAATCACAGGGATGAAAGCAAACTCCTACACATGCCAGTCCCTTTCTGGGGAAGAACAACAAACAGCATCCATGTAACTGGACAGCACTACTCTGCAATCATTATGTGTTCTGGCAGTGAAGGTAAATGTAAGATTGATTTAGCAGAGCAGCAGCAGAACTTGTTCAAAAAACCTTTAAAGAAATATGCATTTAACTGATATGGCACTAGGTAGCTTTTCCACTCCAATTACTTAATTCCTACTCCTAGTAGTATCTGCCTAATTTTTTTGTCAGTACTAATACCTGCCATCCCTTCCAGGAAGTGCTGTTAAGATTTTATGCAATACTTAAGGAACATGTATTCATCCAAGTTCATAGGATGTGATCTTTGGAACTTTAAGGGCTTGGCTCCATATCATGCAAAGGTGTGAATTTACAGAGCATTGGCTCTTTAAAAGTGGTGTTAACTGTGCAGAGTCAGCCTTAGCATATACCAAGAGCAACAGGGCAGAAAGCTACTAAACATTTAGTTATAGATAGCCTTTTTCCTGCTAAGAATGCCTATTGCTACCACAATACGTGTCTTTTTTCTCCAGTCACAAACGTGATAAAAGCCTTTGTGTGCAGTTTTTTCCAACTTTGAAAAAGTGTGTTGGCTTAAAAAGAAACCCCCACAAAAACCCCACAGATAATTAGTTGACAAAACACCACAATCCTTCTGGTGACCTTTACTGTTAGTAATTCACCATGTGGTAGGCCCCAAGCACTTCATTCCAGGATCAGGCCAGACAATAGGACAAGCCATGCTATGCTTAGCTATGAAGTTTAAATAGGCACATCTTCCCTTTCAAAGAACACACTCTGAACACTCCTAAGGTTTTTCCTGCTATATACTCAGCTTTGGAAAAAAAAAATAGTGCCAGGAGGAGAAATGAAGAGTGACTAAAAATCCAAAATCTTGGAAAAATACACAGGCAATTATTTTCACTTTGCAAACACACAGACACCTGCATTTAGTGCAACTTAGCAAAAAGATCTTCTCAAACCTCGTGCTTGGCACAGTAACCACGTCAGCATCATGACACATACTCAGCAAAGACCAAGGGGCAGTTAAAGGAAAGGGAATAACAAGGAGACCCAGGTATAGTGCAATTCACAGGAAAATCAATGAAGGTCACAATATAGCAGATTCTTTGAAAGAAGTTGCTCTTGGCGCAGCTTTTCAAAATTAATTTCTACATGTTCAAGCCATACCACGCATGCTCAAGGGTAGCAGGAATATACCTGCCCTTCAGTATTTTAATTGTACCTACAAAAAAACAGGCATTGTATCCAACAAGCATTTTAGCTTAAAATAGGCAAGCAAACCAACTTTAACATTCCGAAGAGCCAGCACTACTCGGGATTCTTCATCTGTACAAGTCTAAAGCTTTTAAGTTGATAAATAATCATGCTGTGCCACCTAAACTCAGTAGCAATCAAAAGAGCATGAATGGCTTCCTGTGCTCTTTGCAATGCCAAGAAAAGTCATTCCACTTTATCCCAATTACAGGATGCAAGCCACTGCGTCAGTGCTCCAGCTCACACATACTCCTCTCTCCCCCCTGAAACTCTGAATGCCATAATGGTGTTTGAAAATTCATAAAGTGAAAATGTCATTTCAGAAACATTTTTCTTTTCCTGAGTACCTGGCAGCACTTCACATGTTTCTGCATTAGCACTATAGGAGACTTTACTGCTCTAAGAGAATAAAAACAGGATGGCAGCAATTACCCTTTTGCAAGACATCTGCAAGAACAGTCTGCTGTGGAGGGAGATTCACAGACTCTAAGGTTTAAAGAGGCAGTCACCTTGTGTAAATTACCGAATAATTACACCTTAGTACCTGATATAAATCAAGGCACAATGACAGCATGGCATACCAGTGAAAGTATCTGCAACACCCATTTACTGGAGAACTTACCACAGTGCTCAGCCGCATATTTTAAGGTTAATGAGGCTCACAACATACAGCACTCTTCTATTCCAGTTTGTCTATGTTCAATTTCTAGCTATTCATGTTTCCTGTATCCTTATTTGCTAAATTAAAAAGCCCTCCATTAGAAATTTATTTTTGCCAAGAAATATATCACACCACACTAATTACAGTTAACATTAAAATACTTACTAACATCAATACTACCATTAAGTAAAACAGCTTTTCAATGTATTATCTTTAGATAGGCAAAATCCACCCTGGAAATTTTCACAAGTTAAAATCGATCAGCAATCAATCTGTTCTGTCTGTCAAGATGGCAAAGTAATTATTTCTAGATTTTTCTCCCAAAATACACTACACCTGAACATATAGTGAAAAATAAAAGCAGGGGTTTGAAATGCTGTCTGTTCAGTCACACCCATCCCTAGACAATTTGTCTAAATGAATCAGCATATCAGAAAATGGTATTAGCATTCTGAAATATCAATCATGACCAACTTCTCCTTAGCCATAAGAGACATAAGCACAGCTTAGCCAGTTATTCTATAGCTTGACATGGGAAGAGAAGTGTACAACAGTATCACAGTATGTGATGCTATACCCCTTTAAGGATATTCCCTTGTCACTTGTAGTGCCATGACTTGCAAAGATGAGAACATGGTTCTACCTTCAGCATCAGGATACTACTGCAGAGTACAAAAATCAGAATATAACCAGAAATATAAATATATAAATATATATAAAATCAGAATATAAACCATGTACTTCTACAATTAGCCAGGGCAAGTTACTTATCCCTCACACAGCTGTGCAATAATAGCTTAGGACATACTACTGACAATATATCCAACTAAGAACAGCAGGTTTCTCCACAACCTTAGAAAAAACACCACAGCTCTCTCAAAAACCTGTAAGGGAATTTCAAGCATACAAACCTCTCTAACATCTACAAGGTGATCTGGCTGCATAATGGGAACTCTTTTTCCTGTTGGCAATCTGTGATGTCCAACATTGAAGAAGGAAACTGCATTCTGACTGGGTCTTCTCTGCACACCCGGAGAGTTGGCGCTTCCTTGGGATGCAAGAGAGAAGCTGCGAGATTTCAGAGGAGGGTTGTTCTAGTGAATAAATAAGCATATTGAGAAACATTTACAATTAATCCTAATAACCAGCAAATGTTCTAATGTGAAAGATACAGCAGAACAGTTTAATTTCTAATTTTCTATAGAGCAAGGAAAGAAAGCAAAGCCCTAATAATGTATTAGTAGCAACCGCTAAGTATTTTCCACTGTTTGCCTCTAGCTGCCCTCTTTTACAGATTAATTAAGAACAATCTGTGAAATGAGATTGATCAGTAAGTATCACTTCTCTGACTTAAAGATCAGTCCTTGATCTGCAACAGCACCAGAAATTGACTCCTAACAGATCCTGCAGGGACAGAGCTGACATTTAAAAGAATGGAATTTCATTAATTCAGTTATTAATTCAACTTTTCTTTTACAACAAAACTAGCTACAAGATGCTGATTGCAACTAAAAAGCAAGATTTTATTCAGGTATCAGAACAGGTGCTATGGAAATCAGGAGGTTCTACAAAATACACTATACACATATCCACCACATGGTTAGCAAATGGGAACAGTACTCAGATACAGTGTTGAGGACTTTTTTCTCAAACATAGGAATTCACCCTAAATTTACCTATGGCTGCTGAGTGGGGTTTTTTTAAAAAAAGGGTTTTAAAAAAAAAGGGTAAAAAAAAAAACAAACCACATGTTCCCAGTGGAAGGGCCACAATAACACTGCAGTTGTATTTGCAACTACTTCTACCACTGATTTTTGCCCATGAGAACACCAGTCATACCTTTCCAATAGCTTCTGTGTGATGCTGTGTGCATATCTGTAGCCTGCTAACCCAGTGCTGCCGCTCTTTAGCATCAGTAGCTAACAAAAGCAAACCAAAAAGATTCTGTTAAATGAAGGCATTTCAAAGCATGGGCAAAAACAACTGCTTAATTCTTAAAAATCACAAGACTAACAGTGCAAAGTAACTAATTTTTAATCTAAAACTCATTTGCCTATAACTATAATAATAACTATATTACGTCAAATTCAATGTAAATAGAATATATACTTTTGTCTTTCTTTATGCTATTTTTAGTGCTACAAAATTAATTTAAAAACAACAACAAACCATAACGGCCCTCACAAGTATTGTAATCTAACAACATAAAACATTTTCCTGGAATAAGAGTAAAGTACTCAAAATCAGAAAATTACAGCAAGTCTTCAAGAGAAGAAATACTCAACATTATTAGCCTAGATTTCTGCAGCTACAAAATCAGAGAATGGGCTTTTATAACCACCATAAGGTGGCTAACAAGGCAAATGCTAGGAATAATTAAATTCTCTGTGAGCATCACCACAGTATTGCTACCTACAGTGACTTTGAAAACTTTGAATCAATACTATTTAAGGACACTATACATGAAGATTAAACCCCATTCTACACATATCTGAAGGTCAAACCCAAACGTTATGGAACTATCCACAAATACATAAATATATTTCTAGGTGAACAGTGGGATGGAAGTTTTGCACATAATTTTCATGGCAGCACTTTGCCAGCCAGGTTCTCTCGCTCTGGTCCTGCAGCCAAGCCCAGCCAAGCAACCCCAGGTGAGAGCCAGGACTGTCCTCTAGTGGAAGGATCCCCTGCCCAGGAACCCAGGTGCTACCTCTTAGTTTATACTGCTCCCCACTGGCAGCATTGACTGTGAAGGTGTGAGAGTCTTCATCACTGGGTGAGATGACAGCTCCAGCCAGCTGCAGGGTACCTCTGGGCTTCAGATGTCTAGACTGCTCATTCACAAAGTACTCCAGCAAGCCAGCATCATTGTTTAACACAAAATACCTGCAAGGATAACAAAGCAAATGCACTAAATAAAACCAGCTCCTTTTCCTTTTTTTATTTTTTTGTGATGGGGGGCAGGTGGCAGTACTGGGGGAAGTCAATACTCTTATTACAAGTTTGCACAGATAGGATTGGAACTAAAAGACTTCTGTCAGGAAAACCCTAAACATGTGAATTGTGTCCCAAAGATGGCACAAAAATTAATTTCTTGGCATTTATTTTCTCAGAGGGCAGGGATTACACAATAGAACAACATGCCCACAGAAGAACATTATTGCAAGATTTTGGGAATCAAAAATTATATCCTGAATCATTAGGGCTCAATAAATCCTTAACTGCATACATTAAGAGTAAAACAGCCCCAGATACAAAGGAGCTGAGATGCAAAACTTCATGAAAATGAAGTAATTCCAGATTTTCTGTTAAAAAATGGAAGTGGACATTATGCTACAACTTTCACTTGAGTGTAATGTGGAGTACACAGACATGAGTCACTCCATGCCAGAGGCAGCACAGGTGGCACAGTGTGGTACACTAAGGACTTGTCTCTCCAACATTAATTTGGTGGCACTGTGCTGCTCTAGGAACAGCATTAAACAAGAAACTTGACCAGAGAATTTCACCTGACACAGAAAAATGAGTTATTTCAGGGGAGACAACTTCCTGGGGACAGGGAAAAGCATGCTTGAGTTTGAATTTACAGTAATGATGTCTTAATTTTTTTAAGTGATAGCATTATTTGGCACAAGGTGAAAACTCAGTAGAAAACACAAAGGCGGTATCTTTTAATGGAAAAGGAGAAAAACCTAATGCTTTTTAAATGCACAAACATATACTAAAGGCACTGAATGAGTTAACTGCTTTATATTGCCTATGCCTTTTTTATATTCATGCCTTAATACAAATATTAGCTTAATCTATACTGAGAAAAACATAAGATTCTTGCATAAAGTTTGCCTACTAGAAAGAGGGAAACCTAAGGATTATTAAAAAATCAGAAACATGTTCATTTGTATGCTGCAGAGACCAACATTACTAAAAAGCACCATAAAATACTTACCGATATTGCCAACCAGTGACAAGATTGGTGTATTTCATTAAGTAGCCACAAATATTTTCCATGTGATCACTATCAAAAGAGAGAGAAAAGCAATCAGACAATACCAAGCACATTTTAGCTTCTGACCATCTTTAGTCTCAGGAGATTAATTTTATGTTCACTTTTAGAATGGCACTATCAATTTAATAAAGCTACACTTTAGAGATTTTCCAGCCTTGTTCCTAAAATAGTTTCTTACAACAATTTAACCAGACTTACTGAATTCCAAATAATTTCAATCCACAATTAACTACCAATTCAACAGGCACTTCTAGACACATTTTTACAAGTTTCAGGTAATTAAAGACTTTGTATTCATGCTGCTTCTGGTTCCTGCTCTCTGTTCAAAACAACCTTTGTACTTTTAGACTCCTGAACAAAACTAACTTTCACTAGTTTATTAAAAGACCCCTGGATCACAGTCACCAACCTGAAGATTCTGCAGCTACTCCTACATCAGTGTGGTGTTATTAATCCCTCATGTCCAGCAGCCTTTCCCCTACACAGCCATGGTCCTGAACAGATGCTCTACAGAACACAACATGCAAGTGCAAGTCACATCAACATATTCTGAAACCTGAACCAGAAGCCAAAATATCTCCTCCACTGGCCTGACAGGAAAATCAAGTAGTTTCTCCTTCAAAGATTCAGCTTTGCAACATCCACCAAAAATGAGAATCCATCAAAGGCACTTGGCATGGAGACTTAATATCACTACAGGCAAAATACATTACCATTTCTGAAAATCAATTGCCCTAAATAAGGCTTACAAGTACCATGGCTACAAATTACTCACTTTAAGACCACAGTTTAAAGACCCACTTTATGCTGGATGTTCCCATAAATCTCAAAATGCCACCTCAATGCCCTCTCCTCACAGTAGGGAATAATCCTACCCTGAAGAACACACTCTTGATAGACAATTCAGGTCCAGCATGAGAAAAAGGTCCTATTATTACAATGAAGAATTGAAACAATGACCCAAATGTCAGACACTATTTGCTTCTTCAAAAGAAATTTGTCTCTAATTTTATTTAAATTTTAAGTTAAAATTCCTGTAGTCTGTAGTATGTTGAAGATGAAATTAAATTATTCAGAGTCCATTGGAGCAGCAGCAACCTCTCTTGCTTGTTAAATGGACAAAGTAGCCCCATGTCAGCAAAAGAGAAAAAATGGGGAAAACAGGACTAGGAGAGCCAAGGCATCATCTCCATTAGTGGGTCTTGGTTGCAAGCATAGTTGGGCTAAGAACTGGGGTAAATTCTAAATAACAGCTGCAGCTGGTGTCTACACCTCATTTATAGAGAGTATCACCTGATTAATTAGAACTCTGACAGTTTGATAAATATAACATGTTACACTGTTTCATCTTAAAGGAAGACATTTAGGGTGACACTAATGAAAACAGACACAGTAAATTTCTACCATTCAAGTGATACAACACAAGCTAAGAGATACAAGAATGTAGATTTTTCAAAGAAGAAAAACAAGCTGCTGATTTTTAATGCTACTTTTAAAAGCAAAAATATGTGTCCAAGCTATTACAGCAGCAATCCGTGTTACAGTAATATCCTGCAATGGAGAGAAGCCAGCAGGACTATCTAGGAATTTCATTTCTAATAGCTCATTAAGGGGTACTACAGATAAAAATAAAACCAAGGAGAGCAGAGGGTGTCATATATTTTAAATGTACAGAGAAGCTAAAGGAGACATAATCAAACTCATCTTCTGCAGACGCCTCTCATTTGTTATTATTGGCATACAAGGGAAGTACAGTTTAGACTTGTTCACTGTCTTAATTTAGCTGAAAATTATGAGAGTGCATAGTCATAAAAATGCATGAGCTTGGGTTTTAATCATCTGAAAATTGTCCCTACTCACAGCTAATTGCTTTTCAGCTCTAGTGAATGCAAGCTACACCCTTGCTTTTCAGTGAGGCACTGTACATAGCCCTGAACATTTGGGCCACAGCCACTGCACCCCCATTAACTAATGTGCCAAAATCACAGGTACCTTTAACAGAAGCCAAGAGAAATCAGAAAGGTAAGTTCAGACTGCAGTGAATGCAGCAGGACTGTGTATAACCTATGAAGTCCATTCATCTGACAAAGGTAAATTAAATAGCCTTTGATTAAACTCATTTGACCTCAGGGGTTTTTTTAGGTGTGACAGATAAAATAGATGACTTTGTCATGCAGAAAAATGCACTGCAGAAAGGAGTGCAGCTCTTCTGGTGATGTAGTTCCACATTAATTGACCATCAACTATTTTAGGGTGTTTACCCTAAAATACCCTAAAACTATTAACTACATCATTTTGCGATCAACTTCATGTTCCTTTCCACTTGGATTTTCACTTTGTCTAGACTCAAACGTCTATGAATGCCTCCTCTTCAATAATTTATATCTCTAACCTCATCAGTCCTGGAGGAGTCAGCTGAAAGGCTTTGAAAACAGTGCCCCATGAGAAAGTGACTAAGAACTAGTATTTCAACATTTAAACTGAGGCTTATTTTTAAGTAAGTGAAAATTACACACACTAAAGAAATCTAAATCCACTCTGCAAATTGCAATTCTACAACTGTACATAAACCCATGACAGAACTACAGTTAACTTCCTAATCTTCCTCTGCATGCATGAATATAGAAAAATATTCTCAGTATTATTTATGAACAAGGCCAGGGATTGTAACTTAAGCATTTCTTCAAGAATTTTAGAATTAGTGCCACCACAGCAAAAGTTAAACCAAGATATTTGTTGTTGCTAAAGCAGTGATGTAAAGCAGTTAACATTAAAAAAAAAAAAAGCCACACACAAAAACACTAAGAAAACCTAGTAACATTTCACCAGTATAGAACTGACAGCCAAGCTCTACAGAGCACTACAGAAAGCTTGTAAAATGGTAGACTTTGAGAAGAAGAGGTTGAGGTTCAAGCACTGGCTCTGCTCACAGATAGCCACAGTTCATAAAACTGTGAGTAAACCCCTACTATTGTTTCATTGGAAACAGTGCTGGTAAAACCTGTCCAAAAGTCACCAGTAGACTTCAAAAGCCTCCAAAATTTCCAACATAGGGGGTTTTGACTTCTAGAAAACAGATTTCAAAAGTGAACTTGACACAAAACACTGAGCAACTTAACACTGACAGTGTGGCCTGGCTCCCTTGGATCTTTCCTGATTTTGAGAATCCCTCTGCACTCACACTGCTGCTTACGTGCATGAACATGTACCTATGGGTACGTGTGTCCTTCCATAGCCAAGATGCTGTTGCTGCTGTTTAAAATGCTCACCACAGCCTCAGATTGTCAGAGGAATAGCAACAGCTCAGCAACCATGAGTCAACAATCCCTAAAGGCCCTATTTCTGTTGAAATTCATGTCCTGTCAAAGAAAGGAAATATTGCAACATTTAGATCACAGTCTTAAGGACATGAAAAAAAAAATTGATTTTAGCTTTTGCTGGACTGCTTTAAGTGAGGGTATTATACAAATCACAATCCAGAAAAAATTATGCAGAACACATGATACAACATCTGAACTCTAGCCCAGCAACATCTATCACATCCCAAAACCTGGGTTTTTTTTTCCAAAGGCTGAACAGCATCGAACTGTCCATTTATCACAATGTTTTAGTTTATAAATAGTGTGAGATGGACTGAAACCGTCCATGTAAGCAAATGACAGATGTCTGCAAACAATTACACATCAGTTCATATTCTTCCCACAAAATTATCCCTCTCTTACATCAAAGATGTTTACCACAAGCCAGATTTCTACATATCTATGTGCTACTAAAAAAACAATAGGGGTAAAAGATTCACAAAGGATCACTCTTAGCTTATTTAGCCTTCTCTAGTTTTACTTGTCCTTTCCCAAGTTGCAGCAGCTGTCAGTGCCTTCAGGGTGGTCTCCTGTCCCAGGGAAGAAAGCAGACAGCCAGGCCACATTCCCATGTCCTTGTTTACATGCAGCACCCAAGCGCTGGACGCAGATACTGAGGAACAGCAGTCCCATGATGACGTCTTTCAGCAGCTTCTGCCAAGACAACCAGGCTCACACCTGACACACACTGGGCCAACATTTTCTCTGAGAAGCAGCACCAAGGCAAAAGGCTTCACCAATCTTTTTTCATACCCTTCACATGTAGGTTTCCATGAAAGCCCCACAGAAAAACACCCTAGCAGCGGCACAGAGATTACACCCGTTGGGAAAGCAGTTACAGAACAGTTCTGAGACTGCCCTTCAGATGATTTTAATTTTGCTGGGACCCAGACAGCACCACGTGGTATGCTTGGAGCAGCCAAGTCTCTGAAGACCCAACAGCTGTCTGAAGAGCAAACCCAGCAGCCAAAGGCTTCCCCACAGACTTGCGTAAGAACTGATTTGATGCAGCAGCTGAGTATGTGTGGATTTGCCGCCAGCAGGAAGGATGGCCAGGAGTCTGGAGCCCATGAGGGTGTCAGCGAGGGCTCCTGAAGGGGGATCCAGCCTCCCGAGCTGCCACAGCCACTGTTATGATAGTGCCTTTGGATCCTGGCCAAGGGAAGATGCTCCTTTCTACTGAGTTCACAGCAAGATGCAAACCCCTTGTGAAAGAGACTATCTTCATATTAAAAGCTAGCAAAGCATTAAAAAAAGGAAATAAAGAAATGAGGATTGTAACAGTGTAAACCAATGAGTGATTTCACCTATACAGTTCGGAAAAAGCAGTGACCATTTGCACTGAACTTGTTCATCTCTATTTGCCCACAGGTTCACTGTTGGCAATGGCTTGCTTTTTCCTCACTGGACACTGCAAGTGCTGATCTACAGTGCACTGATTCCCCTTTTCCTTACACGGAGGGGTAGGCAGTGGAGAAGAGAAAGGGGAAAAAAAAAATCCAAACAGCTCTGTCAGCACTGAACACACTTCAGGCATATCTTCTGCAACTGCAAGAAACCACCACCAAGCTAAGCACACTCCAACTCCACAGCTCTGTCGTGCAGGTGCAGGTTCCCCAGTAAAACCAACAAGGAAAGGCAGAAGCATCAATCAATTACCTCTGCTTTCCCAAATGGCTTTTGGAAGAAAGTAAAAAATAAAAAAATAAAATAAAAAAACAAACTATCCTTGCTGTGCAACTCACCAGCCGTGCTCTATAGTAAGCTGTGAAGTAGCAGCAAAGTTCCTGCTCTTCAGCTCATGTGTTTGACTACTCAATTATAAATTTAGAAACCAAGAACAAGTGCAAGGAAAAGATCTCCAACATCATGACAAGAACATCTACAGTAGACCCCGAGGGTACTTCAGAACACCACTTGGCTCCAAGTATGCCAGCAACACACATGCCCTCAATTAGACAGAAAAATTTCTCTTCACATGCACTCCTTTAAATCCTTGGGAATACAGGCAAGCATTGGAAGAGCAGCACGGGGCTGCCACAAAGAAAAGGTGTGGCAGAGCCAAAATGAGTCATCAGCCTGTTCATGATTCCAGCATAATGCAGCCCAGCCTCCCTACCCCTGGAGTGAGGTGCTCTCCCACGGCCCACCCTTCCCAACCCCTGCTCTCAACACAACAGCTGTGCTGGCACCTCAAGTTCTACCAATACTAGTTCTCAAGGAGAATGATAAATCAGGCTAACAGGTTTTTTTTAAAACCATCTTAACTAAATTGTACTCCCTTCTCCTCTTTTCAGCATTAGTGGCACAGGTCAATTACATACAAATGAAAATACCGTAACACTTTTGCAGTGTAGCAAATAGATGAGAGACAATATTTAATTATTAAGAAGCAAAACACTGTTCTCACATAACGACTGTAAAACTGATTATTTAACTACTTCATAATTTACAGAGCTCTCTAGCTCTCACAATACATCTGCCTAGAAAAAATTGCAGTGACATTCATCTCAGCAATTTGTCTCACACACAGGTGAACACCTCAAGTCAGCAAGAACTCCACTCATGGACAATTTATTTGGGGATTTGCATCAGCAGAACAGAACTGAAGCTCCACCCAAGAGTCAGTAGCCAACCCAGCAGATTTTGCTGCAATTATCAGTGGAAAACAAACTGTAGATTTAGCCAACATCATTTTAGAGCTGGATCGTACAAAAAACAAGGACCCCATAAGGTCTGAACTCTCCCCTTAATGCTTGTGCAGAGGCTGCCTGCAGCTTTGCTACCATTTCTGTTATCAGTTTACATCAGCACACCATAAAGCAGTTTCACACATTACTGTTACCCATAGCTCTCAAAATCTAGTTTCAGAAAGCTCAAACAGTCCAACCAAAGCTGCTCTGCCCAATGAACAGTACTGATATAACATATGCAAGGCAAACACTGATGGATGAGCACCTTTGTAGTTTTGGACAATCTGCTGCCTGTGATACCTGGGAAAGCAGTGGATCCTGGAAAGCACTATCCACAGAGACTGGTGGAGCAAACCTCTGTATCGTTCAGTAATTCTTTGGCATAGTCTAACATGGTTCAGCTTACCACACATTCCACCCCAAGGCATTCTGTTCTCCTTCTAGTCTAGTAGCTCTTATCCTGCTAGAAACACACAGATATGCCCTTGCAGTTTGGAGATTTGAGTAGTTGCAGTTATGCATTTCTAAAAGATTATATTAACAAATACACATTGCCATTCTGGATTCTGCAGCAACAAAACACTGAAACAGAAGGTAAATACACTGATAAGCTACCTCAGAGGAGCCTCTTGCTTTATAAGTATTTTTGAAATATTATTTGCAACATTTCAGGTTAAATACTGAGGATCATAATTATTATCACCTTTCAAATAAGTGAGAACACACTTATATAGCCTATTGTCAACTGATTATCTAAATATTCATAAATCCAAGCAAAAGCCTGCGTGGAACACCAAATTGAAAAAACAATGGCCAGTAGTTTAAAGTCTAGCTGATAAACAATTAAAAGTGGTGCAATTCAGCAGCCCTGAATGACATCATCTAACTTTGAAGCTTTGAGCAGGAGGATTAGAGATTTCCCAGAGGCCTATCTCAACCCAAATTATTCTATAAATCTTGAACACAGAGAAATTAGACAGAAATACTCTTACATTAAAATTGAGGCATAAGACACCAGGAAGATTTAAACTCTAAATAAAAAAGCACACACATTAACTACCTATGATTATGACCATATATCAAGAGAGCAGGGCTACTTTCTTGTTTGCTGCTTTAAGGGAACAGTGATTCCCAGAACAAGGAATTATTCAAAAGTGCTCCGTTCCATCATGCAATGAGTATGAGGCATTATTCATCTGGTATTCATGCTCTAATAATGAGTTCCCTCGTGGTTTTCTTGTGCTTGCTATGGACATTTATGAAGGAGTTGTGTACTGAACAGTAAAAGGCCGAAAACATTATCATTCCATTTGGACACTGGGAACTGAGGCAGGATGAAATTTCTGCCTCTCTAATTTTGAGACAGATGCAGTCCAATTTTATTTTATTTTATTCATGCATTCAAATCATGGCTTCTGCTGATTTCAGCTGCAACTGCGACCCTGCAAAAGTTTTGCAAAATCAGAGCTAACTGTTCCAAAGACACTCCTCCAAGAAAAAGAGGAACACAGCTAGTGATCACCAGGGAAAACCAGTTTGAATAATATATGACTATTACCACAAAGGAAGTGAGAGCCAGGGTCAGAAACCAGCTCTTTCATACAGCATCCTGCAGTTCTACCCAGCAGATCTCTTGCTTTCTGATACATCACTGTGCATTTAAAGTAACCAACTTTCTCAGGGCAAAACAGGCTCCTTGGAAACTAATTTGACAATATCTAAGCATTAATGAAGACTTTAAAGATTTCCAACCTCCTTGAAAACTCTGGAACTCACAACTGAAACCAGAAAAAGAAAAAATGCTTACCCACAGCAAAAAAACTCCACAACAGGCTGTCAAATACAAGATTGGCAGCTTAACACACATGAAGGAACAGCATTTCTGCTACTCGACTTCATCCTGCCCTCCCCTCCCATTTCAGCATTAAACACACAGAAGAGAAAATCTGAAAATGCACAAGCTTTGAAAGCACCCTAAGAAGAAAGTTGTGTGGCAGCATTGCCAGCAGACAGCGATCCCCTACAAGAACTCATCAGCACTGACAGGTGATCAGAGGGCACGTCAAGGCAAGGTCTTTAAGTAAACAGGGGTCACTGCACTTGTGCCTTAATTTTCACAGTATGATGAGTACAGCACAGGAACCTTCCCAGGATAACATAACAGCAGCAGCTGGTGCTTTCTGCTCCTGCATTAAGCAATCTGATTAGGTCAGGCACACGCCGCTTGTTTTCCACCTTCTCTCTGGGGAGAGAATGCGTGTGGCACAGCAGGACGTTAATGTTGTACTCCACTTAATTAACTGTGTGCTACGTAATTACATTAGAAAAGGTGAAGTTGAAAATTACTCTTTGCACTTAGTGAAGGATCGACAATCATAACAGCCCTTAACTCCTGCAGAAATCTATTCCATGGACAGCACAACTTATTTGATATTTAGACACTACCCAAAAATTGGTGCTCCTTCATTTTAGCTTAATTTGAGCTCTAAGTGAACGTCCCACTATGAACATACATACACTGGATGCCTGAACCAACTCCCACGGGTGACAGCCCTGTCTGTCCAACACAAAGGCTCTGAGCAGCAAGAGAGGGACAGTGCTCTTGCCAGTCACTCACTGAGGAGCCACAGGGCTGGAGAAGGAAAGCCAGGCCTTGTCACCCGGCTCAGGAATTGGGCTCACATTCCCTACTAGAACATCAGCCAACATGAAGCTCCTGTTTAAATTACCCAAACCTGTTTCCCCAACTGTATCCACTTGCTACTGCTCACACCAAGATTTACTTCTCTTAATTTATGACACATCTGCTCCAACACCAATTTTCCAAGTTTAAATACATGTGTGAACACGAAGGGCTCACCTGCATTTTGAGAAGTGCCTGGGGCTTTAGCAACTGTAAAATCAGTTTGGTAAAAGATGACTTTAATGTTTTAATAACACAGAATGCATCCTGAGATGGATGTAACAGGTTGATCATTTTAAATATGAGCTTCTTGTCTATTCTAATGAGCAAATTATGTGAACTGCAGAATTTCTAAATTAGTGTTAGAAGCATGATATACTCTTTAAGCAAAGAGTCAAATGAGGATAAAGAAATTCAGGCACCACGTTTTTCAGCCACTTCCCTCCAGCATATCAAACAAATGTGACAATACTCCTAATCTAGTTTTTAGTAATAAAAAGGAACACACAAAATTGCAGAAATAAATTCTGAATTTTGCAGCAACCACTTGTGAAAATCATCTCTTTGGCACTCCAAATCACACCTCAAAAAGCCAGCAACAAGTCAGAAAGTGAGCAGCATGGGCTTTCTGAAGGTCCCCCAGTGCTGAGGTATCACCAGAAACAGAAGCAAGGAAGATCAGCCTTTGACACAGGCTCGGCATCAGAGCCACCAGCCAACCCAAAAGATGCCAGTACAAATATCCTCTCCCTTGGGAGCTGGTACCTCAACATGACAGTGCCTACAGGTCCTTACAACAGTGGGATACTGAGGAAGTGAGCTGCAAGAGCAGGGGAAAATCAAAACAGGAGCAGCCCTTGCCAGACATCCCACCTGGGAGTGACACCACAAAATTACAGCCTCGCCTCTCACTCTGCAGCTGTGCACCACAAAGAAGGGAGTTACAGTTATTGATTCCAACAAATACACACAAATTCCACCTAGAATCCCAAAGAATTTTGTTTCAAGCAATGCACAAAGAAAATCTAGAACAAGGGAGATGAGTAATAAAAAAGAAGCACTAGGAGTACCAGTGCTAGAGAGAACTGTCCTAGGATGACACTAACATTTTAATGAAGGTTTGGGATATTTCTTCTACTTAGCAAGCAACAGGGAGCATAGCTTAAATTCTGGCCTGCTCTCAGGAGCCAATTGATTAGGTCAGCTCACACCACCCTACTGCAGCCTAAGCAAGGATTTGATGCCCAGACAAGAACACAGGACCAGCAAGGGAGAGGTTTGCAAATGTTGTTGAACACTAAGCTGCCATCACCTCCTGTATCTGTTTCCACCAAGCTGGTTCCAGCTTTGAAGACCAAACAGATGAAACTCATCCTCTCAAGAGGATAAATTCCAAACGCTTCTTGGAATGTGACCAGAAACACAGAGAAACTAGAACACTCAATCCATCTTCTTCCAGCTAAGACACACTGGGACATCCCCAACGCAAGGATCAGTATTGTATCAGTTTCAAGACACTTCCCTTTACTGCTACCAATTAGATAATTTTTGCAAGATAGCACAAATGACAATCAAACGTTTCCACAGCCTAGCTCATATGCTTTGCTTCTACGTGTTTGAAGTGCAAAGCATTGTTAGTCATCCTCAACAGCAACTGGGATCAAACTAAGAAATGAGCATTGCCTTTAAAATACATTTCCTGCTGGATGATTTTATGAAAAAGTGTTCATGATCATCTCAAAATGCAGGATTAAAATACATTCACTTGTTCCAGTTACCAGTTCTTCTGCTACTTTGTCACATGCACGCCTGCTCAAACACAGAGGACTGAATTAAGGTCAGCAACTGTTTCCTCCCTTTTTTAGTATTTATGAAGACACTTGCATAATATCAACCGAAACAGCTCTAAAACCCACAAAAGAAGACTGGCAACCATTTCAGTTGATAAAATTTGTTATCCATTTACATTTGCTACCAAAAAACATTTAGCGTTACCCTTTGGCAAAACTCCCGCTCTGCTCTTCTTCTCAGCCTCCTACTCCAGCCCAAAGCCACATGGAGTAATTCTGCAGGAGAATCTGTCTTAACTTAATAAATTAATGACAAGCAGAAGCCACCCAGCATGAGGAACCCTCTTACTGGCTCTTGTCACATCTAGCATGAAAAAAGTTAAAAAACCCCAAAAAACTATCAGTCTAGGAAATTTACTCCTTGAAGCTACTTTCTTCCAAATGGTTTTCCAAACTAACTGGCAACTGCAGCACTCAGCTGAACTCTCAGGAACAACTAACAAAAGGTACCTCACTTTCTTAAACAAAGAGCAAAAGACATAATCTGCAGCATTTTATAACTCAACATGGCTAAATCCATAGTGAACAGATGCTAAAACCACTGGAGAAATAAGGAACAAAGGTATCTATCTACAAAAACACAAGCAGAAGTGAAAAAGCAAGCAGGTTTTGAAATATAATTAGTAAGCTTCAAAATCAGCAATCATTTGGGAAATTCATGAACATTTTACCTGTATTTCTAATGGCAGGGGAAGAAATGCTGGGAATACTTTTAATAGCAGAATTGATCTATGTATTTGAGAGCAGAACCACTAAGAAAAACCTAAGAGGACAGCACATTAGCGTGTCTACAAATGGGAAAGGCAATCTTGTTTCTCTAGTCAACCACAGAGCTTCAAACATTTCATTTTGCAGATAAATAAGAACCAGTGATTGCCACTCACTTCTCTCAAAATTATCTGAAAGATGCTCCAGCCAGGCTGACAGAACTTGTTACACTTCTATGGCACATGTTCTTATCAGTTCTCCATTCAGCTCATAGACAGAGATTCTGCTTTCTGGTTGTGAAATTTTGACACTATTTGAATGACTAAAAATCACATGTCACAGAAGTACCAGCCCAACCTCCCTCCTTTCTCTCACTGCTTTGAAAGTTCTTGTTCATTTAACCAGAGCAAGGCAAAAACCAAATGAAGATGGTCATAAGGTAAGGCAGAACTGCTGACTGCAAGTAATTCTTTCTATGGGTGAGGCTGTACTTACTTCCCAGCTTGGATATGCTGAAAATAAAGAAAATATTATAATCTTAAACTACTTTGTCAAGTAATCCTTTAATAATCTGAAGTTATTCAGAAGTCTTACACCTCCTGGTAATTGTTTCTCTGAATGAAGACAGGGCTAAAGAATTTAGTGTGCAGTGCAGCCTCTGAGGCTCTCTTTACCTACTTAATTGCAAATTAACACCCAGGCTGTTCCTGACCCCAGTGAGGAAAATGCAGCCAATGGCTGGTCGTTCTCAGACACACTCTGACCTGATCATATATTCACAAGAAAACAAGCTCATTTCCTGTCAGATGGCTAGAAGAGCAGTTTCTCAAGAACTCTTAACTTTTTAAAGTAAATTTTAAAAAAATCGTCTTCCTACCCTCAGAAGAAAACAATCACTTATAAATTTCAGAAGAGGCACTGCTGTACTGGCTGCCTAAACTCACCAATGCACAGGCTACAAGCAGGAAGTTCAACAGGAGATTCAGCTCTATCTCCACATACCATGAAGTGCCTTCACAGTGAAGAAGGCACTGTGAAGTGTCGTCTTCTGGCAGTATCTGGTTGTCTCTTCTCCCCTATGATAAACATCTGATCTACATCTATCACAGCTATTTAAAAATTTCCCCTACAGAAATATAAAGTCAGACTTCCTGCTTCATTTTTTATTTTCCAGATACTCAATTTATGCCAAGTATGCATGTTCTTGCACCTCTTTGAGAGATTCAGCTTTCATTATTTCAGGTTCCAGCCATCTAGGAGGTTTATTTTTTATTCATAGTCTTATTTAACCACTTGGAGCATTCGAGTATCATGTACCTGTTGTCCCACTGTCTGACAACTCTGCTACAGCTGTTTTGACCAGATGCTTCACCAAACAGTGAGCTAAACTTCTGTACCAGATGTGGTCTGTGGAGAGCAAGTACTTCAGGATCCTACTCCTGCCAATCTGTGAGACCACATGTTGCTCAAACTCTTTGCTATGAAAGTTAAAGATCAAACTTCCACCAAAAGTTCCCAGAAAATCTGTTTCTAAAACCCATATGTTAGACAGCGATTTATCATTGGGGAGTTTGTCTTTTGTCAAATACATTTTAGCACACAAGTCATTCATAAAGTGAAAACTAAGCCACAGCATCTCATTCAGGAACGATTTCTAGGGAGACAGGGGGGAAAGGTGATATTTTGAGGGTAATTAGACATGGAGACAAATGTAGGAGTAAATAATTTATTCCAAACAGCAGAGATTAACAGTGAGGTAACTCAAGTGTCCATGATACTAGAATTAGTACGCTCAATTCCTCCAAATTATCTAGAATGAAAAAAAAAAAAAGCACTAAAGCTTTAGAGCAAATAAAACAAGATATTGATAGCTACAAAGAAAAAGAAGGACAGCTCCCACTTAGAGCTGTCAAGCCACCAAATGACTAACACTTGGAGTCAATAAAATTTTTGTCATATAAGCCATAGCACTGAAAAGAGAAACAAAACAATTGGATGGATAATTTTGAAAAGTGTTATTTCACTGTACAGCACTAACCAGTGACCACCATCACAAACACAGTATAGCTAAAAAGATATCCAGGCAATCAGGCATCTCATCTCTTCCATTGCCTCCAATTCCACATAAAAATATAAAATATTTCCATTTTGATTGCGTAAACTAACTCCTGTGTTTCATAGTGAAACACGGCTAGTAAGTGTGTGCTTGGTTACAGTAATAGCAATTTTCATCAGAAAATTAATTCTACTTGAACCCAGAGTTTAAAAAGCAACTGGAAACAGTGGTTAAAACAGCCAATCGCTCCATCTGAAAATTAGCTTTCCCGACTTAACAGCCCGAAATATTCACCCAGAAATCACCACTTCTCTTTCCGGCACGAGTCATCAGAAAAGTAAAATACTCATGACCCAGATTCTCAGCGGTGACCGCGCCGCTCACTCCCTATTAAAGGCACCAGGATGCTCGGTGCCTGCACACCCCGGGCCTGGGTGCTCGTGTCCCGGGGTCATCCCTGTCCCTCCGTCCGTCGGGAGCACGCTCCGGCTCTGCGGTCTCCACACGCAGGAAACAGCAAGCCAGTCCATCTGGGCTGGCAAATGACGGCTCTGGAGAGTCTCCATTTGAAGGAGAAGTGTGTAAACTTCACAGAAAAGCAGCATTTTCAACAGCAACATGGCAGAACTCCAGCCAGGGAGGAGAGACCCGGGAGCAGGAATTCGGAAATCTCTCAAGTGATGCTGCAGAGCCCGCTACCAGCGTGTGAGTGGGAATGTGTTCAAATAGAAAGCACAGCAGACAAAAAGCATATGGAAACCCTCTCCCGAACACACAAAATAATTCAAACTAATGCCGTGTACTCAGCTTCTCCGGCTGTCTCTGCTCCCTTCTGCTGACTCGCTGAACCTGAGTAATCACAGCAATTTATGCTAAGCACAGCCGTTCTTAAAACAAGTTAGATAAGACTGAAACTCCGTGCACAATCAGTTTTGCTACCAGCAACTTACAGACAGCATCAATAAAAAAAAATAATGACTGCTATTAAGTTCTTTAAAAATATCTAAAACTCGGCACAAAGTTTGTTTTTTTTTTGAAAGGCTGGAAAGCGGCGAAGCGCCTCCAACAAATTTAAACAGGTCTTCACCTTCTGCGAGGTGGAAAGAGGATCTGAAAGGCAGGAGCAAAGGCACATCATGCCCCGGCAGCTTTGCGCTGCTGGAGAACGGGAGCCGCCCGCCCGCAGGCACCACGGCGATGGTGGGCACAGGGACGGAGGGAGCCGCGTTCCCCGCGCCGCGCCCCGGCGGTTCCAGCGGGGGGGTTCCAGCGCCGCTGCAGCCGGGGCAGCCACGCCGCCCACCCGCGCTGGGGCAGCTCCGGGCCCGCCGCCCCTCACCGCGCCTCACGCCCACCTGTACTGCCAGCCCTTGTTGCCGCCGCGGCCGCCGCCGCTCCTGCTGCCGCNGGGATGGGCGATCCCGCCCTCCCGCTCCCTCACCCGGCCCGGCCCCGCCGCCCCTTCCGGGTCAGCGCCGCCGCCATCTTTAGTGCGGGCAGCGCTCGCAAAGCTTCGGAATCGTCTGAAACTCGCGCGTCACGCGAAAAAGGGGAGATTTCCTCCGAGCGTTAATAATTGATTACGCTGTCAGCGCTCTGGGAGGGTTCGCGTCAACAGGTTACGGAATAACAATAAAATTGTGGCAGGGTAAGGGTCGAGGATTGCCGGTCATAGTATCTGACCGCAAAAATGTGTTCAAAGCAGTACACGAATTCAAAGCAACATGGTACCACGCCCTAAAACCTAAGAAAAGTTAGGTCGAGATAATCATTCAGCGCTCACGGTTCTTAGCCTCTAGGCATCCCTGAGGGGGAGAAGGCAGGTTCACCCACCGACTCATCCTAGAAGTTACAATGGAGTCCTCCCTAACTTCTCTCCATTTCTTAACTTACATACTTCCACATTCTTATATTTATATTCCTAACTTATATAACTTTTACACTATTCACATTCAGGTGGAGTTTGAGTGACTTTAGTCATACATCTCAGGGAGGGGTGCTCATACCTTTGGGTGGGTATCATGACAGCACCAGCAATAACCTTTAGATGGAGATATGTTTCAGTCCAAGGAGAGTGATTGTGCCACCGACGCTGATTCAACAGTGGGATATCTTCCTTTACCTTCCTTAACTTCCTTTATAAACCTGTGTGGATTATCAGCTAGAATGTATCACTGAGTTCCCTCCTCTGCAAGGGTTTTGCCCGAGCCTGGCTGCAGTGTCTCCACTCCCCTCCACCCTCCTTTAGTCCTCCCTAGATTGTGTGTGGGAGGTCAGGGATGCTCACCACATTCCATCCAGGGAGTAGCAACCATATTTTCCACTACAATTTCCACACAGTTATTTTCTTACTTTCAGTCAACTTCCTGCATAAGGTCTACAGGAATTCTCCCTGCAAAATAAGAGTGGGCTGAGAGGAGTGAGGGATTCAAGCTGTGCCATACACACAGAAGCAGAGATGTGACAGCTGGGATCTTGCTTGAGACCCACAGAGCAGGGTCAAACCCAGCACTTCATGCACTGAGCAATGCCACGACATGGCCTTGAGGGGAAACATATTTTCCCCTCCTGTTCTTCCTTTAATTACTGCATTTTTCTTTCATGGAATGCCAGCATATCTAATTGAGAGAGGTTGGTCTGGCTCTGTGAAATCTTTCTGGCCAGTCTTGCCTTTTGGCCAAGCACAGCTCCACTGACTGCAGCTGCACTATTTCTTAAAATCAGGGACAGAGGATCCTCATTCTGACATTAATCAATCTGCACATGAAGAAGAAGAAGGCAGACCCAGACATGACTATGGTTAGTGAAGCCAATCCTCATCTCATCCAAACTCCCTCCTCCACTCTCCAGCTCTTTATTATACACTTACAATACTGTAAACAACCGTGTTGCAATAGATGCTAACAATTCCCTATGTGAGAATACATAGAAGCATAAATTTAAAGGAGAGCATATTTCAGACAAATAGTTTATTCATTTACAGCACCCCTCTGGCAGTAGCATTTTATCCCATGAAAGCTGGCCTGGCCTTCCTACCTCCTACCAGCATGTTTCAACTTTCCCAGTGATATTCAAAAAGTCTTTGCCTTTGGTCAGCAAATGATAATGGCACATTATGAGTATTGTGTCTTTAAAATGTATTTATAAATATACTAAAATATTTATATTAAAATATTTATTATTTAATCTGGTTCTAAATAACCACATATTCCTCCCTCCCTGCCAAGCACACACGCAGCCTCCTCCAGCAGACCAGTGTGGACTGCCTGTTGCATCTGTGCCTAGAATTTCTCTTAGAGGAACAGGAGATACTACCAGTGGACAGACAAAGTTCACCATTTCTACCCTTTTAGGAGCATGTTTGTCACTGCAGGCAAAAAAAAAAAAGCGTTTTTTCCCCTGCATTTTTTTCCTGGGACCTACAGGTGAGCAGAACAGCAGAGTAACATTATGTATCAAAGAAAATTTTGGCCAGAACTGCATTTCTCTTGCCCTCCAAACACATTGCTCCCTGCTTTGCCAATCCCTTGAAACCTTAATTGAGAATATATAATTGCATGGTACCATAATGTATGCCAATAACCCTGACATTTTCCTGGGAAAATTTGAAGCAAAATCTACTCAGGCGAGAGTTCCACTTGTGTATTTTATTTCCTCCTTGCTCAAAGACAACCAGTCCCAGCAGAGACACAGCTTCACCCGTGCCTGACCTTTGTAACCATCACAGGTGGTCAGTACGATGTTCCTCCACTCAGAACATTTCCAACACCAGACAGGTCAGCAATCCTAAGTGCACATTTCTGCAACCCCTCAGTGTTTGTTCCCTGAGCATGACAAACTCAGGTTTGCTTCCCCTATGAATTGGCTTTTTTATCTTAAAAAAGGTGTTGCATTTGCAGTACCAGAGGCTCTCATAAGATGGCATTAACAAAATGCTGAATAGCACAGAAAGGCTGACAGCTAAACAATGTTTGCTAAGAGCTTACACAGTTCTGCCTTTCCTGTTTAGTTTAGGATGTTACTAATTATCACCTGTGCTCAGTTCACTGCTCTCAGTCTCCTTTCCTGGCTGCAATTTAGTGGCTCAAAATGACCTGGGTCCCACCGTGGCCCTTGGAGAGCAGCAGAGGGTGAGACTTGGGGCTCCACAGCTGTGCCCTGTGTGCAGCCAGCCCAAGCCTCACCACTGCCTGGGCTTCCTGGGTCTGGGGGAGGAGAGGAGGAAGAGCTGCAGATCTGGAGGAGGAATGTGTGAATAGGATAACAAATGTTAATTGACATTTGTCAAATTGAATCCTTGTAGGCTCAAATATGGCTACTAGCTGAAGTAGGTTGTATTTTGTCATAGCTCAAGCAAATTTCCCACAATTAATCATTCTGTTAATTTCAGGAAACTGCGCAGGATCTGATCAACACTAAAACAACAAAACAACTCTTGTTTATTTCTTTCAAAGTTTATAGTCTGGCTATGTATAGAATCATACATAGATTAGATTAGAAGCTGGGTTAGAAGCAACCTCAAAGATATCTTATTCCACCCCACTGCCATGGGCAGAGACACTTTCCATTCGATGAGGTTGCTCAGAGCTCCATCCAACCTGGCCTTGGACACTTTCAGGGATGGGGCATCCACAGCTTGTCTGGGCAACATATTCCAGTGCCTCCCTACTCTGTCAGTCAACAACTTCTTTCTAATATTTAATCTAAACCTATTCTCTTTCAGTTTAAAGCCATTTAATGCGCTTAGCATTTCTTCAGATGAATATTGTGTCTCAGAGCAGCAAGGTTCAAAGAGTAAAAGCTCTGAATTTCAGCATAGTTTTCATCACCTGCATGCTTGAAATAAAAGCACAAATTAAATAAATATATATATGTATATATATGTATACAAGTTTTTTATCATTCTCTTGTTGGTCCAATTCAGGCCTTTTTTTTTCCTGGCTTAGTATCTTAGGATAAGACTAAGTTTAACAGTCTTAAATCTGGATCTGCCTCTGGCAGCTGGGCCACAGAAGACAAAACTATTACTGCTCCTGTCTGCTAAGGGAACTACATCCTCTACAGGCATACGAGGGAATGGCATCAGTCCTGGGAAAGGAAAGCCAGAAGTGCAGCCTGCCTTCACTGCGTGAGAAGCGCAACTTTCCATAATCATTGCTGAACTGGGGGAGCTGCCAGGCGATGAGAAAATGACAGAAAAGTAACATCACTGATGGAGCTTCATATCTGCACCTTTTAATCGTACAATTATTCTTGAGGTTAAATTCTTTCTCAAGGCAACTGATACTGTATTAATAGCCTGGGAAACAATGTTTCTCCTCTCTTCTGGATAATAAGTATGAAAGAACTTCCTATTTTTACTAAGAGTAAATTATACCCACCTACGAAAAGTGTAGACTCCATGGCACAAAAACAAGAAAGGAAATTTGGTTAAAATAAACAGCCTTTCTCCTTCAACACATTGAGCACATGGCTGTATTCTCCTGACTGTAAATGAAAATGGCTGGTAAGGTTGGGTAAATGTAACACAAACTATTTCATCCACCAGCGTACTTCACACTGTGAATCTATTTCGACAAAATGTCTTAATTATGGAGCTTTAGAGGCATGACTGAGTCCCTGGGTCTCTGGTTTTGCTATTTAACATGTATGAATCACTGGCTCCTGCTTTGAACAGTTATTCATCAGCTCTTCTGCAGTCTGAAGGAGTCAAAATTTTTTTCAATCACTGTCAGTCATCCCCTAATTTCCTTGCTCTTCTCTATCAGTCCCTATGTGTCATATCCTGCTGTAAATCAGGTCTAGCTGAAAGCAGCACATTCGCACACAACAGCAGCTTACTTTGCTTACAAAGTTTCCATCCCTGTCCACAACCCACTCACGTTCTTCACTATCACATTTGGCTCCATTTTGAGCAGTACACAGTGTGACTTTGCACTGAGTCATGCTCCAGGGTCCAGCATTACCTCAACCCTACACAATCCTGACGTGGAAATGGAAACTGGAGCAGCAGCAAAGGCTCGGTCTGGCTGGAAGCTGGGAGTGTAATTGCAGTAGCTTCCCCTCTGAGAGACACCCTCTAAGGAAAGGACTGTGGCCAGAGAACTCAGTGAAGAACAGGACTGAAGAACCTTGCATCTGCCTCTGGAGAGGCTTCTTTGGAGTTGCTGCCTGGGTAATTTTTCTTCAATGCTTCTGTATGCAGAGCATCTTGCCACAGCTCAGAGCTGTCATCCTCATCAAGCAGCCATTGAGTTGCAAAAGTGTCAGAAGAAATGCTGCTCTGCAGCCACCACACGAGAGCAATGCCCACGTGACCCCATCTCACTCCACACCAGTAACCTGCAACCAGCACACTTGTGTTGCCTTTTGTCTTTTAGACCCCAACAGCTGCCAGTTCTGCCCACCACCCAGCCCCACCACCTGGAACCCTCAAAGCACTTACACTGTCCTGCAGGATTTCCAACTCCCCACACAGACTAAAGCTTGTCCCAGAGATGCAGATCAGCAGCAGCAGCAGGAGATAACTGTGTTACAATCAGAGTTTGAGACATTTCCACAGCCACACCACTGATGAGCACCGTGTTTCAATCCCCTGCCCTTGCATCACTTCCCAGCATGCATGGTTTTAATTTGGCCGTGTGATGGAGCTGCTGCTGACAGCTGGATGTGTGTCCTGGGTCTTTTCCAAGTGCCAACCCCCTGCTTGCTCAAGCCACACAGGGATGCCTCCCTGCCCTTTTCTCTCCCACTTGTGAGCAGGAAGGGAGCTTGGGTGCTGCCTCACAGGCCGCTGTGGCTGAGTGCAGGCTGTTCTAGCACAAAGGGCAGCAGCTGGACCCTCACCTCTGTCTGGCCCTTCTGCACCATGGGAGGATCTGCCTTCTGCCTTGCCTCAGCAACCCCCTCCCCCCGAGCTCAAGGAGATTTTCTGCCGCATCACTCACCCCAACAGAGTAAAGCAGTAGCTTCCTCCAGATACTCCCCTATTCAGGCTCTTTGTGTGGGGGGTTCTGGAATTCCTAAAAAATACACATTTGTCTATTAGAGCCTGTTTTCTTCAAGAAACGTAGCCACATGTGAGTCCATCTCAGAGTAATGCAGTCAGCCCTGCAGCACTGTGGGGCCACCCAAGAGTCTCTGTGCATGGGAGAAAGTTTGCAGGCTCTGAATAAGCCGGGCTGGATCATGCACTATGGACTTGATGCTGGGAGAGGGGTCCAAGGAATGCATATGCCTTTATCACCCTCTGGGTCTGCGTGTGCCCAGAAGGCACAGGGGGGCAGGTGCTGTGGTTCTGGGTGAGGGGCTTCCCAGCTTTTTCATCCATCTCATGGCCATCTCCAACCCTTCTCTTGAGACTTTTTCTGCCCTGCACCATGGCACAACTTGGCACTGCTGCCTTCAGTTATCTACAGCTCACTGTTAGAACTCCTTTCTTCTGTGATTCTCTACATCCTGAAAAACACTGTGTTTTTATTAATGTGTCATCTAACCTTAAGAGCTGCTGAGTAAGTTCACCTCTTCAGCCCTTTCTCCCAGATGCTTTTCTGTGCCATGCTTTACTCCTACACACTTTTCCTGCACAGTTTCTATGGCAACATGTGTATCTCTCCATCTGCTGTAGGTCTCCATTATCATATTTAGATGCTTGTTATCCCACAATCTAATGCCATTTCCAGGTGTATCATGTTAACAAGTTCAGTTTGGAAACCAAGCCAAACCACTTGGTGATTTTTGTAGGCAAACTTACATACCGAATAATTTGACTGCTGTGTTTCCATTTAAGGTCTGTTTGAGGGATACTGGTACCAAGATGTTCTCATCACCAGATCTCCTGCCTGCAAACTCCAGCTGATTCTGACTTACTTCTTAATTTCTAAATTATATCCTTTCTTTTTATTTCAACTTATAGGGTGGGTATATTTGGATTCTGGAAGGTCTTTGGTGGTCTGTTGCCTGGGGTTTGATACCTGTTTTATAGAAAATTAAGTTATCAATACTGTTTTCTCTTCTGTCAAATGCATTTTTCAGTTCTGCTATAGTCCTAGTTCTTTTCCTGAAAACCTTCTCTGTTGGATTACAGAAAGCCCTGAAGAGTACAGATGGTTTACAATTGGCCTCTCAGTTTGTTCTGCTTGAATTCCTTAAATTGCTTGGAATTATGTAGTAGATTTCTATATGGCTAAAATCCTTATTTTCTGCTAAGTACCTTGTTGGAAAACTAACTTAAGTGTGAAAAAAAAAAAGTTCTTTCAATATAATCTGGATAGGACCTGCAGCAGAAAATTCAACAAACTTAAATGAGTGGAGTCAAAGCTTCACTGTTGATTTGTTTTCTAGATCTCATGAGTGAGTAAAAATAGGCTGCAAGAAGTCCACGTGGAAGCTGTAAAACTGTAAGCAATTTGGGCTGTCAGTTTTTAGGGATGCAAACTGCCATTGTTTATTTGTACCTAATACCCTGTAGGAGTCTTTGAGATATTATACACTACCTCAGTATAAATGGCTTTTATTTACTACCTGTAATTAAAAGTAATTAAGCATAATAAATTAGTGTTTATATATGCATTTAAAACCATGCAAATCTTCTGTTTATGGTGTAATTCAGGGAGAGCTTGTGTCCAAAAATTTTCCAGAGGAAAATGAAGAGGCCTGTGATATCAGAGTAATTCCAACACCAGTGCAGTCCACCAGGCTGTCTAGTGTAAGGTGGAGGTCAAGCACTGCACTTGCATTTTGGGTAGAGCTGAAGTGGTAGGTTTGTCATGGGCTGCAGACCTCAGCCAGGGCAGGGTTTCTCTGGACACTCACAACAGGTGGGCTCCCCTCCCATACCAAGGCTGACATTGGGAACCCTTGTTCTAAACTCCAGACCTACCCCAAACTTGACTCTACCTATAGATTCACAGGTGAGAAATCTGGATGTGAGTCCTCCTGACATCAGCCCACAAGGCTTGGAAAAAACACAAGAAAATACCTCAATTTTCAGCTCATTTTTCCCTAAACTCCAAAGCCTACATTCCTCAAGATGCTGAGGAGCAATCAGCTATCTGATCATCACCCCAGGAAGTGCAAAATTCTGCTTTGCTTTCAAGTAGTCACAAGATAGAAGAGGTCCTTGAATCTTAATCCTCTCTAAAGAGATCAGACAAAATAAGGCTGAATACTACCAGTAGCTCCATATGCCTGCATAGGATGTGAACTGTGATGCAGACAGTGCAGGACATCGCAGGAATATGCAGAAAGTCTAGTGAAAAAAAGGAGAAGGAAGTGCTGTGCAGAGAGAACTGTCATTCAAACATCCAAAATTAAAGGTATGACTCAAAATCAAAATAAACCAGACCTGCACAGGGAAGGAAAACAAGGACATAAAAGGTTTACTGCAAGGGAAATGAATGAAAGCACTGACCACAGTAGCAGCAGGGCAGATACCTAAAAGCCAGAGGAAGATATTGCTTCATACTCCGTAAGGAAAAAAATGTAACCAACCCCAGAGAGCAGAGGCAGCACACTTAAGAGGCTAAAGGGTGTGGATATGGAAATTATTGTGTAACACAGCCACAAAACTTGAGGGCTCTTTACCCTTCTGAATACTGAATAATCTCCTCCAATGACATCTTCAGGCTTTTTACAGCAAATGTTAGCCATGAGTAACAAAAGACATGAATAGAAGCAGAAAATGGGTTAAAGTGTAGATCAGGCACATTACATGAAGACCAGCTCAATGTCTTTCTTTGATAAGATAATGGCATATCAGAACAAAGGAAAAATAATAAATCTTATCAACCTGGACTTTGGTAAAGCACTTGATTTAGTATTACCTAGATAATTATTAGTTAAACTTGAGAAGATGAGGATTAATATAAACACTATAAAATGATGAAGGATCAGAACTGGAAATGATGACTGCTGATGGGGCTGAGAGCAAAATTATAGGACTGGAGTAGTCAGCAAGTCTAAGTAATTTCATTAGTTAGCTTGATGCAAAAAAATTATGAGTGAAGTAATGAAATCTGCTAGCAATAAATCTAGGAGATATTTTCAGTAGAGAGGAAATCCTAAAGGAAGAAATATATAATAATCATGCCCTAATAACAGACATGGGAAGAAATGTAACAATAACAGCATATAATGCAGGGACATGTACTGAGAGATGGGTAACATTTCTGCTGTAAATTAGAATCCATCCACTATGAGAAAAGGAAGAATCATGTATGTGGTGTAGTTACTAGAAAGATAAATGAAGTCTTACATGAAGAAAGCCCTGTATTTTCAGGACCAATAAACAAATAGCTACCAAACTCTGGGTAAAATTCAGCTGAAATTTTTGGGCATCATTCAGGTTATCGGTGTTCAGCAAGCCTGAATTCATCCTGGGAACAGGTGCCAAGAAGTTACATGCAGGTAATCAGAAGAATAGCTGACAGCATGTCTTGCTGAGCTTGGCAAAATGAATAGTGAGGTGGGATCTGATTCCTCTCTGTAAATACATCTGAAGTTTTAGTCAGGCAGAGAGGGAGAATAAGCATCAGGGGAGAAGAATCATTCCCATTTATAGACAGCACTCATGCTAGAGCAGATGGGCATAAGCTGGATATGAAACAGGAAGAAGGGCTCTCACTGTGAGAGGAATAAAATAGCTTCTCAGTAGAAGAAGAGGGGGCAAAACCTCCAGCCAGTCTTAAGAGGGATACTGAGTTTGGCATTTCACAGTCACTTTTTTTGGGACATTCAAAGACTGCATTCCTACCACAGGAAGGGCCACACCTGGCTTAGAACAATCTCCTTTGCTGCCCTTGCTTTGTGGCTTTGTTGCACTGATGGTGAGGCTTTTCTGTTTGCAGAGGAAAATGGCTCAGCTGTGTAATCTCCAGGCCATGTGCATGACCATCAGGTGTGGAGGATCAGGTGAGATTGGGTGCAGGTGGCCTTGAGAGAGTTGTCTATAGCCTCCCTTTATGGCGGCTGAGCTGTTATGTCTATTGTGTCCCAATGACTCACACATCAGAGCCAGCACTCCTGGGCTTATGTGAAAAACAAACATGGAGCCTCCATGGGAAAGAGCAGATCCTTCCCATTGCCTGATAAAACAACAGTGTCAGCACCCGCCAGTGTGTGCTCTGTGGCTCCGGGGCTCTGGGATCTAACAAAGGACCCACTTCTCAGGGCCTCACACAACACTGCCAATGAGATAACCTTGACATCCAAACCTGGCATCCAAAACTGCCTGCAGACCACCTAAAACAGTCCTTGGGGAGTGAATGCTTCTCATCAATCTCCATGGAGCAATAAGCACACAAATCCAGAGGAGAGTTCAGCAGCAGCACAGGTTATATTTCCACAGCCAATTAGTGTCAGATGGATAACCTAATGTGTGCACTCACAGTCCCAGGCTGTGTCCCCTGCTCTTCACAAATGCTGCTGTATCCATCTGCCTGCTCCTCCCCTGCTGGTTTATTTGCACCCACCAAATGGTCATTGTAATCATGATGTGGAGTCCACATAAATCAGTCCAGAGGTCACCAAACTGTTACAGTTTTCCTTTGTAATTTAAAGCTTCCCCATTAATTTAGAAAAAAAGACTACATAGTTTGCAATACATATGTGTTATATAGACCAGGGACATATTCTGTGGCATGGATTAGTTGCAGAAGCCTGTGCTTCAGTATGTCCCCTCTTTGGGGCCTGGGGACTCACCAGGACAGAAGAGTTTGCAACAAGCAGAGGAACAGGGTGAGAAGGATGATGGCTTCTCTTCCCCTTCTCAAGAGGAAGGTGAGTTAAAGGGAGAAGAGAATAAAGTGACACAGAGGAAGAAGCAAATCATGGTGAACAAGAAGGATACTGCAAATGTACCTGCCAGCAGAGAAAGGCTCTTGTGCCTTGGCTGTGCTCAAACTTTGCTTGCAGGTAATGCATCTTCTTGCAGAATCCCCATCAGGCTTCGCATGTGCCCAGGGTCCCAGCTACCCAAGTCTTTTTGTTAAGTCCACAAACAGTCATCACTATCAGGACACACCAAATAATTGAGCCAATGGAGCTGACGTTAGGCAAGATGAACATATGTGTACCTCCAGAAACACCCACAGGCTCCTCCAGCGCTGGCAGCCAGCCGCCCTCTATGAATCACAGGGTCAGGTGTCCACATCCCCCAGAGCCAGGAACCCACTGAGCCAAACTCTGGAGTGAGGGCAGCAGATGTGATCACTGTTGAGCCTACAGCCCCTCTGCAGAGAAGGGAGCCCAGACACAGCAGGATGAGGGGAAGAAGGAGTGCAAGAGCAGGGAAGGTGGTAGATGCAGTTCTTTGGCTCAAAAATGAGAGAAAGATGCTTTGAAGAGGAGACAGGGTGTAGTAGAGGGCTCAGAGGTAAAACCTGGTCATTTGTAGGGTGTTATGCATGAATAAAAAATGTAGGAGAAAAGGACCAAAACTCCTCTTTGCTCTTCCTTGCAGACAACTTGTATTTGATGTCCCATATTAAAAGCTGCAATATAGTTCAGAATTTATCAGCTGAATTTCGCTCTGCTAATGCACTCATTGCATTGGTGTGTTCTTAATGTGACTGAAGAATTTAAACCATTACTCTTTGTGGGGAAGGGCAGATGTCTCCCACTGTCCCGAAGAGCCCAGCTTGTGTCCCTCTGCCACAGACCATGTTACCCATCCTACCGAAACCCTCGGGGCTGCCGGTGGGCAGGAAGGTCCCATCCCACGACACGTGCAGGGCTTCCCGCTTGCCCCACGCATGTCCTTATCCCCGTACAGTTCGGAGAAGGTACCATTTTCCCCATTCCCCCTTCCAGGGCACTGAATCCCCTCCCTACCTCCCTCCTTCCCTCCCTCCCTCCCTCCCAGCCGACGCTCTCAGGGCAGCCTCGGTGCAAGGACCGACCCGGGCAGAGCATCCGCCGGGGCCGCAGGCGGGGCCGGGGAGGACCCGGCGCTGCCCCGGGGCCGCCGCCCGCTCACGCCG
>VXBU01003596.1:313381-436747 GCA_013400315.1 Bombycilla garrulus
GCGGGCCCGGGGCCGCGGAGCGTCTCCATGGTCCTGAAACCGCGACCCCGGCCCCGTCCTGCCGCGGTCTGGGCTCCTGCGCACGGACCATCGGCCCGAGAGATGCACCAGTCAATGAGAACTGGAAATGCATTAGGCTCCCGCATCACCCCAGGTGTGTGAGCCGCTTAAAGCCCGGCGACAGAATCCAGAGAGGCCCGGAGCTGCAGCTGTCGCTGTGTGTGCCTGCGGCAGGGCCCCGGCAGTTCAGGTTGAAGCATTCAGCAGTGAGAAGGATGGTGATGCTGGTTTTGTTCCTCTGAACGAACCGGGGCACAGGCTTCAGGTTAAAGCCACCTTTCACTTCTATCCTCCTCAGCATGTCCTTTTGCATCTTGGTGCAGATGCAGAATGGTGTTCAGGTCTCCCATTTATCCTCATTCTTAAGAATACATTTGCTACTGCTCAGTCCTTTCCAGCCTGGACAAACGCACGGGTCTCCAGAGCTCCTTGAGTGTGACAGACCCCAGTAAGATTAGTAAATCCATCTCACAGGACTTAGCATCTTACTTTTCTCATGCTTTCTGTACTGAGCACAAACAAACAGACCAACATGCATGTGCATGCATTGGGGATTAGCAAACCTCGCCTCCAGGTAGTTCTGGTGATTGTTTTTGTACAAGGAGAGCAATCTCCTTAAGATTTTAAAAATATCTGACAGCTAGGTGGAAGTAATGCCAGAAGAGTCAGTAAGTGAGGGAGTGGTTGTTTGTGAGCTGCTGAGAACAGAGCAGAGTTAAAGCACAGCTCTCTGCCTTCCTGCCTTGTAAAAACAGCCCACTGCCCTCAATGCATTCTCTTTGTGCATGACATCTCACAGATACAGCCTTTCACATGGAACTGCACAGCCAAGCCTTCTGGACCTCATTGTCACACTTCTGGCTTTCTCTAGCCCCATCACTTGTTTCCTCAACTGTGCTTTCACGTCTTTCCAGGGAAGGCACCCCTCTCCCTGCCACTTTCTCTTCCCTCAACTGCCTGTGCAGGCAGCTCATTGTCTCTTCCAAGCCCTCAACAGCCAAGACTGCATGTTTGGAAGGCAACTTTTTTTTACCTTTGGTCAGCCCACAGTCACAAACTCCATCAATCTCTTGTTGCATCCTCAAGCAGGGACCTCCTGCTTTTCCCAGGCTGTCCCCCTTCCCACGAGACATTATTTAAAGTCACTTAGTTGTATTCAGATCTGTACTCCAGGAAGTTCTCTGTTTATCCACATGTACCTACAAGTCTGAAAAGAGCTATGCTACAGAGATACTGAGACCCCAGCCCATTAAATATCATCTACTTACCCATACTGCCTGTCTGCTTGGGCCTATCTCTCGCTTCTTATCATATACATCAACTCTAAAATCCTCAGGGAGGACAAAAACTTTGTGCTCTGATGTATGAATAACATCTATTCATAGCCTTGGTGGCAGAACAGGTTGTTTTAGTGTTACAGAGAAATACAATGTTTACCTTTGGCAAATATTTTTTTTTTCTTATGTCCCTCATAAATATTTGGGCTGCAGTTCAGATCCGTGCTCTTGAGGCTTTGCTGCAGCTCAGACACGTGACACAGCACTGTTGCAAAAGCCCATGTCAGCTGCAGAAGTTCAGCAGGTCACGGGGACTTGCTAAGTCAACACTGCCAGGAGGCTCATGAGTGCTATGGTCGAGCGAAGCAAGTGCTGCACTGCATGTTGTGGTTGCCAGTAGGTGCAGGAGGGTTTGTGTTTATCTACTGAGAGTTGCAAGTCCCATTCAGGATTTCAGGGATTAGAGCT
The DNA here is from genome assembly GCA_013400315.1 of Bombycilla garrulus. Lineage (NCBI taxonomy): Eukaryota > Metazoa > Chordata > Aves > Passeriformes > Bombycillidae > Bombycilla > Bombycilla garrulus. The sequence goes on from VXBU01003596.1 coordinate 315,187, forward strand.
GGAGTCTGCATCTTTCAACAGAAAATCGTATGTTCTTGGTACTTAATTAAAAAAGTTATTTTTATGGGTAGGTTTGATGTGTAAGTTTATCATCCGAGTTGTGCTGGGCAGCCCGGACAATGAATTTATATCTCAAGTTTATGAAAAAATCTCAAACCTTTTTCTTGTTAATACACGTTTCTTACGTGGTGCCAAAATTCATCCTCAGCTCAAGCTTTGAATGTGCCCTGTTGACAACAGGGCAAGAGAATCATAATATAAGCAATTTTATAAATAATATTAATGTATAATATAACTGCATGCCTTTCTTTCAAAACAGCAGAACTCTTACAGTAAAGGTTTATCCTTAAAACACTTCCATAAATATTGTAAAAGACCAAACCAAATCATCCCTTACAAAATAAAACAAACCCCCAAAGTAAAAACCACAAACCAACCAAAAAGCCCCCAAAGAAATAACTAAATAAAAAAGCACTACAGCAGCTCAGGATATAGCATATAATCAACAAGGAACAAAGTGAAACTTGATCTCAGCAGGATTTCTTTAACATTAAAGATTAAGAACTTAATTACCTATTAATAAGACCTTATTAGTTACTTGAGCAATTTAACCTTATGCAAATCTGTTACATTAAAAATATGTGTGAACAAAGGAGGGTCGGTTACAGTGTGGTTTCCCTTTGAATCATTAACACCACACTAACCTGGACTTTGATATCCTCAAGAACTTTATCAGTTCCAGAACACACATCACAGCTAAATCCTATTCATGCTCCTTGTTACAAGCGGGTCAGAGGACAAGAGTGCTGCAACTGTAGCTTCTCTTTCACTTGTGTTCATAAAGTGACCAATACTTGAGAGATTAAAGTAGCATTAAAATGGAGAGAAGGAAGAGAGGAGCAAAATTAATCACCCCTTTTCCCCAAATAATTTAAAGTTCATTAAACAATACTTACAATATTTTCTGTGAGGTTTCTAATTCTCCCTTGCCACACGGGTGTTTGCAAGGCTGCAATGATGATGGGGGAATAAAATTATTGTCTGACCTGAAATTAATAATGCTCAGCATGACTCAAGTAAACTGGATGGTTAAAATATCCTCAGGCTGTAAGTATTACAGGTCCTGTTACAGTGATAATTAGACCAATAAGTAAAGAGAAACCACCAGGTTGAAATGTTGTTTGTTTTTCTTCTGAGCATTTAGCTCTTATGTAAAATCCTTATTGTTTGGTTACAGATCGGAAAGTGGGATGCATCTATTTTACATGAGATGCACAAAGACTGTCCCAGCAAGATTGCTCAGCACTTATTTACCACCTGGATTATTTTACATTTATTGATCTTGATAAAAACCAGAATTATCTGAGGACCACAAGAGATTTTAATCTCAGATAATGTATTTTTAGTGCTGTTGATGGTAGATCACACTCCTGCTCTATAACCTTTGATACCACTTCAGTTCCATTATTGCAGTTAGATTTTTTTCCCCTGTTCTACTTTCTCTGTTTTTAAATTTGAGGGGTTCTTGATGGAGGGTAGTGGATAAATATTTCTGATAAATGTTGCAAGCACCTAGACAGCTTTATAGCGCAGGATTTTTATGAGTTACAATGTTTAAAGTAACTCATATTTCCAATTCAAACAAAAGTACTTTTCCCCTTTTAGTTACTTTTATTTTATTTTCAAGGGGATCAGCCATAGCAAGAATCATTGGCAATAATGTCCAGAAGTCCAACAGATTTGATCCCACTGTTAAGATGTGGGTGTTTGAAGAGATCATTAATGGAAGAAAACTCACAGAAATCATCAACCAGGAACATGAAAATGTTAAATATCTCCCTGGATACAAGATACCCCACAATGTGGTAAGTTGAAAAAAAATTAAAAATCACTGAATTTTTTTTTTATAAGGGAGGCAACATATGAAAAAAAAATTAGGAATCATTTCACTGCTTTGTTCTGGTTTGCCACCTAACTCACCCCATGGTAAGTCCCTGGAACAGAATTCAGTTCTGTGATTTCTGCTTGTCTTGTATGTCACGCACAACTTCAAACACCAACTGTGTCTGTGCTGGTATCACACCATCCTCCTCCCTGGCAGAGATCAGCACAGCTCTAGAAATGGCAGGCAGAGATCTGTCTACATAGAGCTCAGACATTTCAAACCCACAGCATCTTCGGGAAAAACAGGCAAAGTTCCTTTCTTCAGAAAAACATCAAAAGCAGAGGCTGTGGCTTACAAGGAGATGAACAATGAGCTATCAGCTCATAGGTGATTTCAGGACAGCTGTAGTTAAGAAAGCTCTAAATTCCATCAAAAAAGATATGGTATGTATTTTCATGGACATTTAAAATACCAAGTTACACATCTCTACTTAAATTAATCACCTTAGATAATTTACTGCTACTGGATCAAGTGAGGTGAGGGGGTTTGGCTGTTCAAGATTTTGCCAAATGCCACTGCTTTGTGAGTAGTTCCACATTTTTGGGACAGTTGCAATTGTAAAGGGAAGTTAAAATGCTGCACGTGATGGGTCTTCTTGCTTGGGGAATGGTTATATTTAGTATTCCATTTTGTGCTGTGATTGCATATTTGCACTCCTGGTGTTTCAACTTGGCATACAATTCTCCTGGGTTACAACTGACTTGTCACTGTTATTCTTACAACCATCTAGGAGATCAACACAGGCTTGTCATCATCCCTTGAGGCCAGCCTCATCCTGTTTAGGAGCAAAGCCTGAGGCTTCACCAGCAAAAATCAGCTGGTTGCAGTAGAGAGATCCTCAGACCATCTCAAACTGAAAAAAAAAAAAAAAAGAAAAAAAAGAAAACCAAACAAGCTAAACATTTCCTTGCATTGCTCTGCAGCATCTTGGAGAAACAGAAGCACAGCCTGTGCAGTGCTGCCAGCCTCTGCCCTGCTCCCACTTCACTGTTTTCCCAGAGATGCATTCTGGCTGGCAGCAGCTCTGGTTTTCTTGCTGGGAATCCCACTTACTTAAGGCTGCATGCTCTAAGGCTGCATCCAAGAGTGAGGTTTTCTCCTACTGTAAACTTCTTCTAGCAGGCTCAAATTCACCTGCTGTTGCCTCCATAGCCTGGCTTGAATTGTTTTTCTGAGTAACACCAGCATTTGGAGGAAGATACAGCTAAGTAGTTGAGTATGTTGCATAGGTGTTTGTAACTCTTAGGAAAACTACTGTATATTTAAAACAAAGACACATACCCGCCCAAAGATGATGATAATCTTGCCTTTTGATATGGTTTATTCCTCAGTAACTCAGCTGGTGACCTGTGGAAACTAAAGACTTCTAGGAGAGCCTCTGTCCCACCACCCCATTTTTGTCCTATGCTTCCCACTGCTACCACTCATTCCAGAAGAATCATATGGGGTTGGTCAGCTATGTTCAGGAACCAGATCAAGAAGATGAACTAGGGGCAAAGGGGCTTCCTAGCACACTGCCAATTTATGAAGGATATCATCTTCCCCAGATTATCCACACAGGGTGAAATTATAAAAGAATTATTAAAAAATCCAACCCCAAAACAGTTCAGCTGCTTTGAATATTTTAGAAGAGATTTGTAGCTGCTTGTGTGGAGAGCTGGCAGCTATGCCACAGGGCCAGTTAAAATTAAGGACATTTGCACTGCATCCACCATTGCTTTGGCATGATGATGTCTTGCAAGGACTGAGGATTCCTACCTGGGGCTCATTTTGTTTGTCACTCTTGTCCCAGGTGGCTGTACCAGATGTGGCTGAAGCAGCAAACGGAGCAGATATTTTAGTGTTTGTTCTACCACATCAATTTATTGGACGAATCTGTGGCCAGATTGCAGGACAGATAAAACCTGGGACATTTGGGATTTCCCTCATCAAGGTAAGCTGTTGTCTCCACAGTACCCAGTCAAGATGGAGTAAATAAACAGCTGCAACTTAAGGACAGGAGCTGCAGCCCTCAGCTGCATGCTCTGCATAAACACGAGCATTTCTTTCCGCAAGAGTTAAAACCTGCCCAGCTCTGCCAGCCCTTCCGCTGCTTTCATGGCTGTGGAGAGGGAAGGATTCGGCTACCTAGCCAGGCTAAGAGTTTCTGTCTTTGCCAGTCATGTTTAACCTGGATCGGTTCCCACTTGGACTAGCATGGAAGTGAAAATGGGCAGAGGAAGGAATGCATAAAGCTGGCACTGCTGCTAGAAAAAATACTCTGAGACTACAGCCTCAGTTAACTCCTAATTGAGAACCCCAGGTTGAAGTGCCTCTTCCAAGTACATGCTAAAGCTGTTCTTGGCAGCATTAAAATGGCATAACAACACTAATGATTTTGCAAAACTGAAGCAATTTCAATCTGGCATGAATTGAGGAATCTCTTTTTAAGGTTAGAGACATACCAGATTATCGTAATCTTAAAAGGAATTAATATCTTAAGAGAATGTCAAACTAAAAGCCAGAGGCAAAGCATAGGAATGTAGTCTTACCACTTCTTCTTTTGATTGCATTACACAAAATATCCCACCTGAAACTGTAATGAAAGAAATGTAATTCAAGTTTTCAGACTTCAATGCCAGCTCTTCCCCTATATAGAAATTATCTCATAAGCAGCAGTAAGGTGAAGAGAGGAAGGAAATTTATGCACTTTAGCATAAAAAAATCCAGGACAGTTCAGTATACTCCTTAACATCAAAAAACCACTCTGATTAATACTTAGATCTTGCAAAAAAAAGCCATTTCTTATAGACTTAATTTTAAACATATGATCCTGTTCTACAGACATTTAATTGAAAGGAAAAATACAACATCAAAGACAGCAAGCCTCAGGATAGCAGCAGTTGATGTGAGGCCTCTTGCAGGATTACCTTGACTGTCACCCCTTATCCCTGAGCTTGCCTTGAATTTGCAGTTGCCAAAGTACAAACCACAGAGCATTTGTATTAATGGCTAACACTAGTGATTGTATTTTCAATTAAAACCAGAGAGCTGCAGGCAATAGAACACCTTCTGCTTTACCAGTGCTCTGCTGCTGTCATTTTCCTATTCTAATACCCTGGCTTTGAATATCTTCTTTTTAGGGGATTGATGAGGGTCCTAATGGCCTGAAGCTCATCTCTGACCTCATTCGAGAGCAGCTGAAAATAGACATCAGTGTGCTGATGGGGGCCAACATAGCCAAAGAAGTGGCTGATGAGAAGTTCTGTGAAACCACCATTGGTAACTATTGCACAGAGCCAGTTAGAGCTGGGGTTTAAAGTCACCTGTGGCAGGATAACCTCTGGAAGGAGCACGGGCATGTCCCAGGTGATTCCCAAGTGGAGCAGGGCCTGCTGGGCTCCTTTAGGGAGCCAGGATTATTTCCAGAGAGTTCTATGCTGAAAGAATCAGATTCAAATTGACTGGGGGGTTCAGTGCTGAGAGCTAATTTAACCCATTGAAAAGATCACAGCTTAATCCTGTTGCTGTAGGAGCTGGTAAGAGCCACCTTTTGTGTCTGTAGAGCTCAACGCAGAACACACCAGCAGTTGATACAAAATACAGTCCAGATAAAGAAGTGTAATCAGAAGCTCCTATGTGCTCATACTCCCAGAGGTGTATTTCTTCATCTTAAAATTTCTTTGTTTGGAAAAGAAAACCCAGAAACATTCTGTTCCTCTCTCCCATTTGGACTGCTTGCCAAGACACGGCCTCAGATCCTCCCAGGACTGGGTCTGACCTGATTTGGAAAGTTCATCCAGTAGTTTTTAAAATGCAGAGATTTTTTAAAGTCAGTCAAAATTAAAAAGTCACATCCTTCCACAGCTAGAAAAGGAAAAAGAAAAATAAATTGTGTTACAATAATATTCCTTTGCCTTGCAAACATTACAGTAATGGTGCAAACTGTACCAGCTGGGCACTTCTTACTGAAAGAGCAACTAGGCACAAAGAGAACTAGACATGATTGGGAGAGTTGAGCTATATTAATTCTCCTGGGGGGAATTTAACTTCTGCTGGCCTGGCTTGAAATCATGATGCGGTGATGACTGTGCAAAGAGCTGTGCCCCCTACTTTTGTCCTTATGGAAAACCATGCAGCCCAGAAACAGCTGCCTCAAAGAGAACTGGTATTGTAAAGAACAAGAAGCAAACCTGAAGTTTCTCATGAGATGGTCAGAAACCTCCCAGCTGCCAGAGCGTGGTGCCCCAGGCTACTAAAACTCACAGCTGAGCTCCTTCTGAAGGAATCCTTGTACAAAACTCAAGTGAAACTCTATTCAAAGGTCTTTGCCCAGCTGGCCATGGGCTCTCTGGGTCAAGGCAAACCTCAGTTCCTGTAGCACTAAGGGCTCTCATTGGCTGAGCACGGTAACATGATATATCACTTCTGTAGAATTGGTAGGAAAAAGTTTAGCAGTGCCAACCTTCAATTTCATCATCTGTGGATCCCCCTGTAACTGGGACTATTACCCGTGTAACTGGTCAATAGTCATTTGATGTGCTCCATCACAGTACTTAGCAGTTTTATACACAGGTTTACATCTTCAAAGCAGAAATCATACAATTTTCCTGCAGGACACAGTTTGTAAATAATGTCTTTTGTAAGATCTGTGGTTGTACAAGCTTTCTCAGGCAGAAAGATTCATTAGGGGGTATCTACTTTTAAGCTCTTTAAAGTGTCATTGAGCAACATTGATCAGTTCCCTGGAGCTGAGCACTGGCATCCAGCAGCAGAAACTGCTGTTGCACTAATCTCTGGTTTAGCAACACCTTGGGACTGGGATCACAAAAGCTGAAGTAGTCCCTAGAACCTTATTTCAGGTTAATTGTGTGCACTCTGAAACATTGTAAAAGTGCTCTTTCATCCTTCCTTCCCATAGGATGCAGAAATGAATCACAAGGGCAAATCTTTAAAGAATTAATGCAGACCCCCAATTTCAGGATTTCTGTGGTGCTTGACTCCGATACAGTGGAGCTTTGTGGAGCCTTAAAAGTAAGTGTTTTCAAGCCAATATGTTTTATTAGAGCCAAATTCTAACTTCACCTGAGTCTCTGTAAGCCATAGGGTCTAATGTGAGTACTGTCACCATGTGAGTGAATGAATGCAGACAGGATGCATCATTCATGAGCCAGTTTTCCAACCTGGGAAATAAATTTTCCAATGTGAGAAATAAATTTCCCCAGAAAGGGGAAATTTATTTAAAATGTAGCTGCAGGCAAAACATTTCGAAATACTTGTATTTTTATCTTTATTTTACCCAAGTCACATCTGTTTTTGAGAGCAGAGTTTAGTCCACTGTGTTTCCTTGTCTGTGTGTTTTGAGCACACTCTCACTACATAGAGTAGCTCCACTAATAATTATGTTCATGATTTAAGTACTAACCTGCTAGCAAATTCACATCAGAAGCAATGCTCTGTGGTGGCAGCACATCTGTGTGGCATTCAGCAGTGCCCACATGGAGATCCCAGGTGGGATCAGAAATGACATCAGCGTCACCAAAGTTCCAATGAGGGGACAATTGTATGAGATTCAGAGTTTGCTTTTATATGAATTGAAAGTGATTCAGCCTATGATCCTTTTTACTTCTTCACACATTTAGTAATTTATATTTCAATAATTCCCCTTTCCAATGAAGAGGTGGATGACTGATGAGGAAAGAATTGGTCCTGTTTAACTTCACATACAAAAATAAAATTTCTTGACATAAAATACCAAACACTGCAGATTTTGCTTTTGGCAACAGAGCAGAACTGGGGACAGGAAGAGATGAGAGAGGTTTTTTTCTGTTTTGTGATAAATCATTGCACTTCTTGAAATCATTGGTTTGGTTTTGCCTCTGCTAAAACAACGTAAAAAATTAAACATGTGCACTGGGGTACATACATGTCTGGAGCAAACATGCCAATGGTAGTACTAGGGAGCATATTACTCATATACACTGAACTACATTTATTTAGTGACTTATTTAGGAGCTGGGAATTGGAAAGTGGGAAGGGAAACATGCCAAACAGTGGTGAGGAGTTGTGAAGATGTTTAGGATCCTGAGAGATTTGTTTAGAGTTGTAGACAAGGGCAGTCCTACTCATAGTTGTAGGTAAGCCCAAAATTTGATCTACTGCAGCATTTTCATAGAATCCATGCCTGCTCAAATCAGAGACTCACAAATAAAACCTAGAAAGGTATGACTCTATCTGGGATATTTTAAATAGTTAAACAGAAAGGTCAGTGAGATCCAGCATGGAACTAACTGAAAAACAAAACCCTAACTGCATACATGCTATGTGATTGTAATATTCATATATAAAACACTGCCTTCGTTTTTGCCCATGGGAGTAACAGTAGATACTTAATAAAAATCTTCTTAAAGTGCAGCAACTTTTCCTCAGCATAATCTGACCTGTTTCTTCATAATATAAACTCATGGCCACTGGAAATTGACCCTTGTTCTGATGAAGACAGATTTGTGGGGTTTCCTTGGAGCTCAGTGTGATGAGCTGCACACCTTGGCTGACTGTTTCCTTCCTTCCCCTGTATTTTGCACTGGCCCATTTTTAGAACATCGTGGCGGTGGGCGCGGGGTTCTGCGATGGACTGAGTTTTGGTGACAACACCAAGGCAGCAGTGATACGCCTGGGCCTCATGGAGATGGTGTCCTTTGCCAAGATTTTCTGCAAGGGACCAGTGTCACTAGCCACCTTTTTGGAAAGCTGTGGGGTTGCTGATCTCATCACCACCTGCTACGGGGGACGCAACAGAAAAGTAGCGGAAGCCTTTGCTCGCACAGGAAAAGTAAGGAGGATTTTGAAGTATTTTACACTAATGCATGAAGAAGTCCTTCTGTGTTTTACAAGGGCATAATTAATTGTTTACCTTCTTGATAATTGCTGCCATCACAGCAGTATCCCCTCTGACTTAAATAATCGGTCTTCTCTCTTCTAGTCCATTCAGGAGCTGGAAAATGAGATGCTGAATGGACAAAAGCTGCAAGGTCCTCAGACTTCAGCTGAAGTCTACAAAATTCTGAAACAGAAAAATATGCTTCATAAGTAAGTGCTTTGATTTAAAAAACCAACAAAATTAACAACAATTTATGAGTGATTCATAAGCTTCTTAACTGTACTTGTGTTTAATTATCTTGTTCATTTCTGCAAGAACAGCTTTCTACATCTTGGGCCACTGCTAGAGCCTGGCTTGACTCCTCCTGACCTTGCCAGGGTCAGATGAATGGGATAAGGGCTGAGCAGTGTTAGAAGAAACGAGTCACAGACAGAGAGTAGGTTCAGGGGATACTGTTAGTGCCTAATAGAAGACAGAGTAATGTGAGATCACATATTGGAACAGCAGGGAAAACAATCACAGGATATTCTGATTTGGAAGTGATCTACACAGATCATCACCAGCTCTTAAGTGAATGGCCCATACACAGGAAACAAAAGAAATTATAGTGTAAAGAAGCCTCCTAGACATTCCTATCCCCCAAATAAGATTTAAGGCCATACACAGAATGATCTTGCAGACATGATTTATGGGCCAAAGGGTTTCTTGTTCTCAGTATACCACCATTGCAGTTTGCAGCAGTGCTGCTCTCAGTGCAAACCTCAACTTCAGTTTCTCAGTACAAATTTCAGAATCATATTCCCAATCAAAATTTTTACATGCACTCAACAGGTAATGTGTGCTGATACCAATGCTTTAGTGCCCCAAATACTGCTCAGGGAAAAAGTCCCACTAATTGCTTGGGATGATGTAAGACTATTTATAATTTGAAACCTTTGCTTCAATTTACTCAGCAGAAAAGCTAAATTTCCTTCCATCCCATTCCCTCTCATACATCAGCAGTACTGAGAAGTAAAACACTGCTAAATCAATCCTTAAAAACTTATTAGAATTGGAACAGATACAAAAGATTCAAGTGGCATTATCTTTCAAAAATGAGAGAGAAAAGGAAAGCTCATTTTGACAGCAGCTTTAAATCACAGCTTGATCTAATAATTATCCTATAACTGCACTTTCTTACATGCTCAGCTCCGAGTCAGTCAGTGGACTCATTTTTTACCACATAATGACTAAGACAGCTTGTAAAAGGGAAAGAATCCTTTAAGCTAAGAAAAGAAATCATTAGACTTTTTCATTCTTTTTAGTCCTTTGGATACCAGTAATGACTGTAAATAATATATCCATTTTGCACACAGCAGGAAAAGAGGATATGCAATTCAAAATGGTTTTTAAATAAAAAATACTGGATAGGTATTTTGTTTCCAAAACAGCTTTTCTCTGCTGTCACTCCCATGATTTGCCCCTATTTCACTCCCCTTCTTTGCTCAGTAGTCTTCCAGTAAAGGCAGCCCCAAGCTAAAATTATATTGTAAACAGAGACAAAATTTTTCCACTTTCAACAGAACAAAAAAAATCTTTCCATTAAAGTGGAATAGAAATGTTCACATAAACTTGAAAAGCTATTTTAATTCCTACATGCTTCTTTCAGGTTTCCACTATTTACAAGCATCTACAAGATCTGCTACGAGGGTCGATCAATCCAGGATTTCATCATGTGCCTGCAGAACCACCCTGAGCACATGTAGAGATCCCTTCTCTTCACCTGGCTGAATTCTCACCTTCCTGGGACTTCTGTCCACTCCACAGCAATTGAAATAGAGAAACAGGTTGTGTGAAACTTGCTGTAAAAGCAGCAAAGAATGTATTTCATTCCTCTTGTCCTAGGGGTAAAAAAATTCTGCCTTTAATTTCAATATTATACCTAAGGAATAGCAAACAAATGTAAAACTTAACACTACTTCATTTGTGTTAGTAATGTGGGTATTTCCCTGTAATTATTTTCTTGTTGACTGAAAACAGTTCTCCTTGCAGAGCTAAATAGCTCACATAAAACTCAACATTTTGCCTACACAATGGCACAAAATGTAGAAAAATCAAATAACTCATTCAAATGGATAAATTATAGTTTAAAAAAAAAAATCAAAGAGTAATTACATGCAATCGCACAGGCAAATGCTGGATTTCCATAGTTCCTCTCAAACACAAGTAACATTTTGTGTTTTGGGACATTCAGGCCTTCCTTGATTTTGTTTCCCAATTTAAGCTTCTTTGGAAAAATAGGTACTATTACTGTGCTTAGACACACATGAATGTTCATCAGATGTATAAATAAAACAGTTTAAAGGGTGGGGGAAAGGAGAAGGGGTTTGGGATTGATGTAGTTTGTTTCAAATCTGGGACACTAGGAATCCTCAGTAGTAATCTGACCTTGATTAAATTTACTGTATTCCTTTACAACAGAGGAAAAAAAAATCTGGAATAACCAAAGACAATTTTGTTAACATCAGATTTTCTCAGCAAGTCCTCATCATTAACTGGTACCAGCTGAGAGGGGAGAAGAGGAGGTTGACAGGGAGATGCACCCAGGGCTCAGCTTGCAGCTTGTGCCCTTACTGGTACTTTGAGGGGGCAACCAGTAACAGTGACAAAACCTCTGTGATACTTGACTTTTTATACACGTATGGAAAGGACCGCTCGAGACGCACAGAACTCCTGCAAGCTGGCATTTCACACCGGGCTGCATTCCAACTGCACCGGGGAACTCCACTGGGCTGACACCAGGGCAGCTCCCCACACCCTTCCAGGCTGCAAAGTCATGTCCTGAACCTGCTCCAGCAGCACATCTTACACTCCAGGAGAGAGATCTCCACCTGCTTCTAAATTTTAAAGACTAACTGGGTTCACACACCAGGGGTTTTTTTATTGCGCTAGCAGTGGCGTAAATTTTAGAAACACTGAAGTTTTTAAAGCTTATAGTTGTACTTGGGTAGCTTTACATACATGATGTTTTTCAGAGTTAAAACCAGCTACAAAATAAACAGTGGCACATTTTATAAGCTTTAATCCCCTTTTGAAATACTCCTATTTTGAGAGAAGGCAAGCAAAATGAAGTGTAACCTACTTTTGCTGTGCTTTATCACACTTTCTGAAATAGCAGAGAGGAATGCAAGTTTTATAAATCTATGTACTCACTGTCATATTGCTTAGAGGAAAAAGTGAGCTAATTATTTAAAAATAATTAAGCTAAAATAATTTAAATAAATTTTAGAAGAATGATAGGTCTTTCACATTTACCAGAGTAATATATATCTAATAATATATTGTAATTACAAATATATTGTAAAAATCTCAGTCTCACAGCTAGCAAAGCTAGCTCGGGTACCAAAACCAGTGGCTGCAGTATCCCTGAACAGCAGCAAGGGTAGCTCAGCTCCTCCTGCTCAGACTCCAGTCACAGCCACCAGCTCGGGGCTCTGCAGAGCAACACCAACATTCCTGCCACTGAAATGGTAGGAATCATGTGGCCAAATCCTCCACACAAAACAGGGAATTTATGATCTTCACTTTCAAGTGGAAAAATACTTACACATCACACAGTTTTGAAGTATCAAATACATGAGGATGGAATAGAAAATTCAGGAACCTCCTTCCTTCACCATCAGCCTGAATTTCTAATAAGTCATGTATGAGCTAATAATAACATAGAATATTTTACATTCAAAGTGTATCAAATAACAGTTTAATAAAGTGATCAATATGCAGACTTGATGTAATTTCATTTTTCAACATTCTCACAAAATAAACGACTGTTGTAATAGTGGTCCTTTATTGTACTTACTCTTGCAGTTAATCATTGTCAGTTCTCAAAGAAAAAGACAAGAAGAATTAATATTCTACAGATATTTTATTGAAGAACAGTTTTTTTCTTCTGTTGCATGACATACCTTTTTTGAACAGTAAAATAAGGAAATTTTTACTCCATAAATAACACAAATTAGCCCTTATATCTCAGTTCAGCCAAAATCTGTGTAAAATAGTTAGTTCTGTATTTACATTCTGTACCAAAATATGAAACACATGTTCAAGGTCAGCCAGTTCTCTCAAAACAGTTGTTTTATCTCCAAGGGAAGCTTCACATTAAAAAGGCAACATCTGCACTTTGGAAGTCTGGTAACGTAAGATCATGTTATTCAGTGCACGAACAGCCCCAGATCCTGAAGAGCAGTACATACATGCAAGCAGGCACCCACACATCCAGACAAGCTAAAAACAGGGGTTCAGTCTTGCAGGGAAAACATCTTGAGCTGCTCAGCTGGCTGAAAGTCACTCCTTGGAAATGTGGGGAAGGAAGGATGTACACCTCCCTCTCCACTGAATATCATCAAGCAGAAAGATTTGCAGGACAGGAAGATTTAAAAACAACTGGCCCTCGTAAGAGATTGTGGATATGTCTGCTCTCAGACACGAGTCTCCTCAGTTTATTAGCACTCAGCAGAAAGAATGAGCTGCGTTGGACTGACAGTCAATTAATGGGGGATATAATTCTCTTTCAGTAATTAACCTACATCAAGGGCTGTGACAGTATCCCAAGACCTCAACTAATTTCAGGAGGAATTAATTGCTGCTTTTCAAGTAATTTTACTTGCTGTGTTCTCCACCCAAAAGCTATCCTTCCTCCTTATAATTGCAACACTAGAAAAATGTGTTCCTAAAATATGACTTGCTTCAACTTCTAATTGAAATGATTTGAACTACTGGGATCAAAAAAGACTGCAAGACTAATTTACTTCCTAAGCAAACATGGAATATTTTTTAAAAATTATAAAGTTAAAATTGTGGACACTGTACACTATAAAATGTTTCTGTTACTGATAAGCAAACTCATGCATCTCAGCACAACTTCCAGGGCTCCTGCTGCCCAGTCTTCTCTGGTGGAAACCCAAAGGCTTAAATGGGCTGTATTTCCAAGTTTTCACACTTAAGAGATACAATAGGAGGGACTGGTGACATGTGGTCAGGACACCTAACACAGCAAATTTTGCATTTATTTAAAAGAATTTGAATTTTACAGCAGAAACTACGCTTAAGGCTACATAACTGATCCGCATAAGCTACAATTTTAGCTGTGTTCTATACTCAAAAATGGCTTATGCTTCCTACTGTAGTAATTTTACTCTTAAAAACCTGAGACATGATTTCACTTAATTCATGCTAAGATCTGGAAGTTCACAGCAGGCTAAAAGCTGAATGCAATGACAAACAGAACTGAGGTAGTGAGCTTTACTCAAATACTCTGTATGACAGCTACCAATTCATTGCCACTTTAAGTTGTTGACACATTCCTTGGCAGTTCCCACAAGGCTACAGCTGCTAGCAGCTGCTCACCCACTGCTGGGATAGAAGATGTTGCATTTTTCTGACTGAAGTACCTTCCACGCTTGACCCCCCAAAGTCACGTCCAGTTCTGCAGTTTACAGGCAGCTGAAGGGCTGCACAACAAAGAAATTATGACTGAAATCTCAGATTATTAAGGCAGTAGCAGTTTTACTTCACTGGATTCACTGATGCAGGTACTGGTGAATCTGACCACAAGAGCTCCAACAGGCTGATAGATTTTCCCTGTCAATACAAAGCACTACATCCCCCTTCCTTTATTAATGCACACAATTCAGAAGTAGGTAAGCATCAACTTTCTAAACTGTCTTTCAGTTAAATCTCAGGAAGAGAGATTAAAAGAAGAAAAGCCCTCAAGATAAACAACTGTGTAAAAGATAAAAATATTCAATTAAATATGACAAATCTCACACTTCAACAGACAGGAGACCAGCATATCAAATACTGAGCACAATAAATTAACACCAGTTAAAAAGTTTAACAGTTATAAAGTTAACCAGAAAGTTCAGACAGTGCAAACATTTCACAGTAAGAAAAAATAACTTTTCAAGTATCAAAAGCATTGTTGTTGAGTGATACCATTTCAACTGTATTATTGCACAACAGACAAAAAATACAATATCAACCTCTGGGACCTAAGATGTATTTTCAAAACTTTATGTTTTCCAGGTATCAGTTTACACTGACTGTTTCATGAATATATTAAAATAATTAGTATTCACTTATCAATCTGAGTGTTTCATAATTCAACTTGTACAATTTTAAAGCATTTGAGTCCTGACTTGTATTGCTTTTCTGAGACACTGATTTAAGGCTAGCCTAAGCATCGTGTAATTCACAGCAAACTTAACCTGCACTTAAGGAGAACTAGCCCAGTGCAAGGTGCTCTCCACTGTGATGTCTTCAGACAGTTTAAGGTTGCACCTTACTTGCCTCAGCAGTGTCTTAAGAGTTCCCTTAAATAAATAAAATTAAAAAAAAACAAAAACAAAACCCCCCAAAAAATAGCCAACAAAATCAAGTCCAGTAGGCACAAAGAATTTCTTACAATCATGATGGAAGTCCTATTATTACAGTATAATTGTAGCTAAAGTTTGACTCCATCTCCCTACCTTCCTCTTAGGAAAGGGGTAAAGTCTGACAATTATAGTATCACAGAACATTTAAGAAGCAGAGTAGCATCTTTCTCCCTATATCTGCATTTTTTAGTGCACTGGGCATGTCTGCTCCCTTAAATGTAACACTTTTCCAGGAGTGAAAACTGTCCTAAAAGGACAGACAGCGGACTGAACAACAAAGAGTTTCTTTAACTTTGAACAGGATTGTTTACACATTATAGTCAGAAATAAACAAAAGCATCCTTACAAGGGCTCTACAGAGCAGCTGTCCTTACCTTCACAGATTTTTCTCATTTCCTTCCTCTTATAGATTTTATCATCAAGTGGTTAATTTTGCAGCAAGGTGTGCCCTCATGTGGCTCAAACAATCTGATTCTCAACTTATTACAAATACTCAAATAATCCATAGTATTTACATGTCCAAGGAAAAGTTGAGGGAAGAAAAAAAAGAAATCAGACTAGTTTTTCTTTACACATTCAATAGTTTTTGGTCTAGAGACATCAGCATGATCCTGTAAGACTATAGCTGCCATTGCTATGATGGTTTGCTCTTCATCAAGAAGTGAGAACATCTGCAGTAATGTTCACAGCAGTTTTGAAACAATAATGCCATTATTTAAGAAACAAACCAACAAAATAAAAAATAATCATAAATTCTATTCCAAATTTACAGTCTCAGTATCAGTACTGAAATGCATTTGCCTAATAAATGCTAGAGAATATTCAAATGTGATGTATTAAATTTCACAGTAGAACTGGCACATGCTAAATGAAAATGGGATTTCTAGATAGATGTACTGGCTACCAGTCTGAAATTACATTTTGTGCATGTAGGAAGATGTAATGAATCCCAAGAATTAGCTGCTTTACCTAGTATGAATTCTGAAGGGGCTCAAAGCTGCAGAATACAGTTGTGGAGGCAACTGCCAACTACTGGTCCATCCCATTACCTTCTTTCCTGCCCCAAAAACTGTAAGAATTGACAGTACAAACAAACAGCTTACCAGCCTCTTTAGGCCTTGGTTATCAGCAATGATGACAACTGATTTTTACATGGCTTTTGACTAAACCACTGAGGTATATTTCCAGTTTGAGGATGCTTTGCTACCAATCACACAACAGACATGACAAAAAAAACCCCAACCCTCAGTTCTATTACAGAAGAGTTCTCATTTCAAATCTTGACTGAGCTGCCAGGTAGTTTAACACAGTTGGCAAAGTGGATCTTGTTACTGCGTCAAAAAAACCACAGGTTGCAATTCAGGAAAATACTGGCACTTATTGAGAAAAGGTAAAATTTCCTCCTCTCAAAACTCTGCCTGCTTTCTCCAGCACCTCCCTGACTGGTGTGTGCAGCAATACTTGCCAGGGACGATGAGGTTCAGCAGGAGAGAGCTGCCTGTAGAGACAAAACCCCCATGCTCCACAGTAAGGAGTGCAGCAGGATGGGGATTTTCTCAGAACTTCTTCTTGCCCCAAGCTCAAGTCTATGCGCAGAGGAACAATCCTGTTAGCAGGGGAACTAAGTTGGCCACCAGCAGCCAAAGGGTTACAACCAGGCTGGACGAGCAGGAGCATAAGTCTAAAATTAAAAATAAATAAATAAATAAATAAAATTAATTTTACATTTAAAGACAAGATAAAATAACAAAGAGAATACTAAAAACCACCAAATAATTAAAACAAACTTCTTGACAAAACATTAACTAGTATTTAGTGAATTAAGCTTTTTAGCTTCCTCAGAAAGAAAACAGACTCTGATCTCTCTGCATTACAACATGAACATTATCAATAGGAGGCTACACAAGTGAGAACTCACTTACCACCAAGGTGATCATTTTTAAGGTTGTAATAACAATATGCCCTTCAAAACACAGGTCAGATTTCCTTCTAAGTTCCCATGCTGAAGCTAGATTTCTGGCATGACTACCAGGAGACATGAAACTAAGGTGTTATGTTTCAGACACATTTCTCTTGTGTTAGTCACCATTCTGCACGACTGCACAGCAAAAAGCAGGGCATCTTTGCTATTTTCCTTTACCTCCTACACCTGGGATCTTAAAATAGCCATACCCTTCCTTTTGTGTTCCTGCCAGTCAGAGCTGACACAAATCTTTGACGTTTTCAGATATTTAATACTGAAGTTTCACTGCAGTAAAAAAGGCAACCTACCAATGGGTGCAGCTCTTGTTAAGTTAGAAGCTGGAGGATCCCTCTCTGGGGGACAGGAGTCACAGAAGTCTGAGCAGTTTGGGCAAATCAGATTGCCAATGTGCATCCAGCCATTCATCTGAATGCTCACAGTCAATACCTGGCCTGAGCGGCTGCACAAGTACACAGTGTCCTTGACCCACACATGCAGCCCTTGTGGAGAACAAGAAACCTTAAAAGAGAAGAGTAAGAGTCAAGTCTGTATTATGAGTTATCAGAAGCACAGAATAACTGTAAGTATTATAATGAATCTGAGCAACTAGGAGATTATGCAGATCATCAGCTGAAAATGAGCAAAACTCAGCTTCTGCTAATGACTATTTTTGTAGAGTTGTGCAGTTACTGAATGTGACACCCTTAGTGAGATAGTCCCAAACAAAATGAGGATCATGAGAAATAAATGACATGCGCACAGTGCTTTCCACCTCTGAAAAATCAGAGTGATTAATTAATATTAAGTTTCAACAACAGAACATTTCACGGAAGTACTCCTTCTTAGCTGAGGATAAAGTGTCATTGGGGTAAGACAGATGATGTCACTAGTGAGACTGGAAGACCTCCCAGCAGCCACACACTTAACTTATCTAAATTACAGGCTTATGGTTGGAAGATTGTTTTCAAAGTTTGTTATATGATCTATAGATTACAATGTCCAGTGTGCAGGTGCTAAGTTCTAACAGTCACAGGCTACAGTTTAAGCCTGACTTTTCCCTTCAGAATTATTAAAAAAGAAAACCCATCAAAAACCCAACAAATACTTACTTGGTAACATCCACTACCCCAATCAGGGTAACTGAGTTTCCTCCTGCACTGTTCCATAACAAAAGCAGATTTCTGAATTAGACATACAGAGTTTGGTCCATATTTCTCTGCACCATAGTTTTTGGTAGGATCTAAGGTAAAAGGAATATACCGAATACAACTTAACCAGAGGAGCAGAAAGCCCATATCAATTTAAAAGGCTATCTCATCAATGTGCCCACATGCAATTCTAGGTTCATATTCGGAATATTTCAGACCCTGAATTATTACCAATTTAGGAATTATACCATCTTGAAAATAACATGGGAAGAAACACAAGATTTAAGAAACAAACAAAAAATAATCCACTAACCACAAAAAAAAAAAAAAANGAGCTGTGTGGGCTTGCCCTCAGGGAATGACAGCTGTGATTGCTTGCAGAGGATTTTTGTTTTTGAGACAGCTGCACAGACAGGTAATATCCTGTAGCATTCTGGAGCTCTGCAATACTGAACATCCATACATTACACTAGGAGACACGCCCATGTTCTGGTAACTCACAAAGACCCTGGCCTTGAACAAAAAAACCTACAAAGGTGAAAAGAGCAATTATGTCTCAGATACTAAATAAACAACACCCCCCCATTCTTTGTCTAGTATTTGGATCATTTGGGGTAAGTATCTGTTCATCCTTATGCAATTTGTGCATTAGACACGTGAGTTTGCCTCAGGTATACAGAAGAGTTGTGCTATGCTTCTTAGCACAGTATTTACACAGCTGGTGGTGTGAAACTTCATGAGCGAAAAAATTCACATGCAATTAGCTTGAATATGCAACAAGTCCATTCCAAGTTAACAAATGCCATCTATGCAATACTACCCTGAAGTCCTGAATACTGACCTGGCTGGTTTTCAATTATTCTACAGTCTGAACTGCGTTGAAATTCACCACTTAAATGCCAGCTGAATTCCTGACTAAAGGGACAATAGTCAGCAATTTCTACTGAGCCACCATAGTAAGGCAATTCTTCTGCTGGTACTCCATTAAGATTGTCAAAGTACTGCAAAACAAAATACAGCAGTGAGGCAGTTTGTGCAAAGGCAGGTGTACAGCTGTTTTTTAAACAGACCAAATCACTACAGCTGCAAGAACATCAGCTGCTACTACTCAGGAATGCTATTAACAGCACCTTACCATACCTATGGACCAGATGAGCCACAAGTATTTAAGAACAGGTAATAATGCAGAGATTCATATCTGCATGTATCACTCCCAGCTTCTGCCTCTGATTCCCCTCTTTGTAATATTTTCATTCTTTCGGATGTCAGCAGAACAGATTTCTTAATGTGCAGGGACAAAGGGCAGAAGACTGGGGGAAGAAATCCCTCAAACAATACATTTTGGGGGATTTCTGTTACACAGCAACATTTCTATTTGGTATTTGGCTAGATAGCCAAGCAATATAATTTTCTTCTATTAAGTTTGCAAGGGTTTTTTATCAGTCTTCAGACTCCTTGTAATAAACTAGGTAGATATTTTTTACAGTATCTACTATCATCTGATAGTTCAGAAGTAAAAAACCTAAAACAAATATAATCATTAGGCTTCAAAGCTCAATAGTGAAAACACTTCAGTTATTTGTAAAGTAGGATCCATTATACCTGATATTCCTGAGGTAACTGCTTTGGAAACTTCTGCAAGTTGCACACTGCTACTGCTCTTTGGTCCTGTCTGCAGGTTAACTGCAAAGGATTACTCCTCAAAGTGTCGCAGTATGGACTGATCAATTGCTTCCTCAAAAAGCAAACAAACAAAAACAGAATAAAAATCACATCAGATCAATAAAACTGCTTTACATAAGCAGAAGGTCAAGACTGTTCCCATTTTCCCCTAGACTCAGTCAATCATATGAAGAAGCACCAATTTCTTCTCTGGAGGCTAATTTTTCTTTGTCTGGTTATGACCTTTCTGATTTAAAGAATATCAAGCCAGCAAACAAAAGTTAAAACACATTCACTTATTTAGTTTTAATGACACTGCTTTGTAAACTTTAAAGAAAAAAACATACAAGCAAAACAGACCCACTATGCAGTTGTGTCCTAGAAATGCATGAGGATTGTAAAGAACAAACAAGGTTGTAAGGAACAAACAAGGCAGGCTGTGTTTTGAAGATGGCTATCATCTCCTTCAGTTGCCTTAAGTACAGTCCAGTAATGCAAAATGACACAGGCTGCATTCCCAATTAAAAGGGACAAAATAAGAGGGCAAACACTTTTAGAGTAAGTCCTACCTGTCCTCTCTAAAGCACAGCCTTCTGAGAGTGTAAATGCATTCTACACCTTAAGATGTCCGCCTCTGCATCTATTATAATTGAGTGGGATGCAGGGCAGCATCCCTTTTTCATCTCTACCTCTTTTTACTGAGCTACATTTGAAGGACAAATGTAAACAAGCATCAGGGTTTCCTCTTTAATTTTAATTTTTTTAAAAGACTGTATTCTTACTTTTGTCTCTTCTGGTCAATCCAGAATTTGCAGCTCTTCATTACAAAGTCACAGCCTTTATTGCGTCCCCAGTCTAATTTCTCTGCCATGCTGTAATTTGCTTTATACCATCTGTAAAGGTATTTTGAAAAATTACTGTTCTGAATAATAAAACAGCACTTCAAAGAATTTCATATTATGCCTTAAGGTCTTCAAATTAAGAAAAAGGGAAACTGCATCCCCTTCCGCCTGTAAGAAAACACATTATGATTTCACTATTTTTCAAATCACAATGAACTAGAAGAAAATTTTGTGATCTGCAAAGAAACAATGCATACAGAATGATGAAACCTTAGGCAATTTCTGTTTTCTATCTGCAAGAAGAGCTGAAAAAAATAATCGATATGTACTGCATGCAATTGAAAGAAGACTTACATTAAGACACAAAGTAAATAGATGCTACAAACAGCACTTTGCACTGCAATGCCTGGCTTATTAAGGCTAGATTAAGAATGGGATTTGAAACACATGAAGAAAAAGTAACATACAAGGTATGACTCCTTGTCTAATGTAAAGCTAATTATGTTGACCATCTACTCAGCTGCAGAGGGATAAGTACAAGTGCATCAATTTGAAATAAAATCAAGTACAGTGAAAACCAAACACAAAAGAACCAATACCCACCCTCCCATTATTAATTCTTACCCTGTGTCTTCCATTAATGCCAAGGTGATCCTGGAAAAGACTCGATTCTGAGTGTGGGATCCAGTCATTGCTTCATTCTGAAAGTTACCAATTATGATTGGTAAGCCACTCAAAATCATTATTGTAAGAAAATGCTTCTTACAAAAAACCATTTTATTTCTGGTCTTTTTTTACTATTGACAATCAAATCCCATACTCCTTCATATAAAGACTGTCCTGAAGCATTTCCCTTCTTGGTTTACCTCACTGCATAAAACAATGACTAGACAATGTACCTATGCCAAAAATATCACACAGCTCTAAGTTACAAATAAAAATTAGCTTGAATGTTGAGAAGCAAACAAGTGTTTCCTTGATCAGGCAAGGTTCTGGAGGAGGCATGGCAAAAGCTAAAGCCAAGGCACATGAATAAAGATGAAGTCAAGGTAATAAATAGAATGATGAAGTATTTAAGAGGCAGAGGGCAACAAAACTCAATTGACTGAAAGGAATACCCTCTTTGCCCTAAAACGGGAGCAAGCCTTCTCAAAAGGGTAAATGGCATTTATCATCTCAAAAGCGTAAGAGACATTTAGCTTTTCACTAATACTTGATCTCATACTCTGAGACTTGGCAAGAAGGCTTAATAGACAGATGCATCTAGAAATTGGACATTTAAATATTTAAGTATCAAGTACTATCTGTGATGTATTTCAATGAGGTTTGATACTCCAGCATTTTCAAGGCTCCAGTAGATACCACAATGAACTTAAAAATCAAGGCACAGGGAACAGACATTGCCACATCCCCTACCATTCCCAGTATCAGCACAAACCTCCAACAATCTCTTCTCCCAGTGATTGAGCTCAGTACCCATGCCACCTTGATTTTCAAGCTCCATTCCCTCTAGAATTGGACAATTAAAATGTCTTCGGGCTTCTTCCTAGAAATAAAACATATCAACACAACTCTCAAAATACTCAGATGGATACCCACATGCAGTCCTAGTGCTCTAGAATTATCTATTAAAAATATTTCAGCATTTCTTTTTCTACCATTTTGCTTTCTACTCAGAGGCTGAATAAGTAAGCACGCCTACAGCAAGCCTATCACACTATCTACTCATCTCCTTGAAATAAATGAGCAAGACCAGGGCTAATTAATCCATGTTTGCTCTATATACTGTCTTAGGTTTAAAACAAAAAGATTATTTGTGGCCAAATGCGATTAACACTATGACTTATTTCCAAATCCAATTTATTACACTTGAGCATATGTTCTGATGGGGGTACAAAGAGACACTCCTATGCGTGGGAAGTAAGAAAGATTTCCAAAAATTCTTGAGGAATTTTTTTAAACATGACAAAATATTAGTATTAAAGGAGCTGGAGGTGTCTTAAGTCTGTAGGAAAACATCTAAAGCATAGGATTAAGAAATTTCTTCAACACCAATTTTGCTTAATCTTTTATAATTTACAGTCCAGTGCCTTCATTTTCTCTTACTCTGTCAATTTATTTATTTCATGCTGTCTGTCACCCATTTTCTACTTTACTTTAGCTACACCCCCTCAATGTTATTGGCACAGGCTTTGGGCCATACTTTCAGGGAAGGGTATTCAGTATTAGGCTATTACTTCTTCAAGGATAAGAAAAATTTCTGACTCAAGAATGTCCTGGCAAAGCTGGCATACAAAGCTTGAAAGGTAATGCACACTTACAACTACCCGAGGTGTCACCAGCAGATGAACAGCATGGCGCAGCATTTTGCCACCACGTATGTCCCACAGCCTCACTGCTCTATGAACAACTTTATTGCTCCACTGGTACAAACCTAGGCTGTGAGGAAAAGGTTTGGTCACAAATCCTTCTCACAAAGACATGTTACTGTGCAAAAATCTCCTTCCATAAGAAACAAAATTGTGGATAATCTCTATACTCCCTCATGCTTTCTAAATTTAAACATTTAATTATGCAGCATTTCTCCTTTTTAAGATGTGTTTATTATACACGCAACTTTAACAAGGCAAAGTAAGATTATTTATAGACTCAAGGCACATCTTCTACAGTTTCCAAAAATGTAAGAAATTAAATAAAACCCCTCAGTATTGCTATTATTAAAAGAAAAAGCTCTCTACCCTTCCATCTCCTAGAAGAATATCTACAATACCAACTAAAAACAGAAAAAAAGAATGCAAACTGCTCATTCGGTAACACATCAGAAAATTCACACAGTACATTACACACATCATCCATTCTACATAACCATAAAATCTTGACTGATATAAATCTTATAAATTAACTGCACTGACATTAGACAGCATGGATAAGTGAAAGGCTTAACTTCCAGCCATCTGATAAATGAAATCCTGTCTTAGTTTGTAGTATATGTGGATAATATAAGTTCTTAATGGCAATGTAAAGAAATAGTAGAGAGTTACCACACACCGTTGTTTGAACATTATAAAGAAAAGTCACTCTAATAATGGAAGGAAGTTGAATTTTCAACAGACAAGAATACATCCTAGAAAAAGCATCATGAAAACATCCTTCAGTGGGAGCACAAAGACGTCCAAAGAATGTGTAATACCTTTCATTAAAAGGAGGAAGTCCATCTGCATATCTTGGTGTCAAAGGTTTTCCATCATCATCACGATAAAAAGCAAACAGTCCAGCAGAGAAACCCTTCCAGTCAAAAAAAAGCACATGGAAACCTTTGGTAAGACATTCATATACAAAGTCAAACACCATGAAAGAGTCCTCACAGCCACCAGAGACACACCGGAAGTACAACACTCCAAGGCAATTAACACAAACCGAAGGAGGCAAAGCAAAAGCTTCCCTCCACCAAACATCCCTCTCCTGGCAACAAGCTGGAGGCATGTGAGCAAGCAGGGACCCATTTCAGGGAAATGTTTTATCAACCCTTACCAGTGCATGGATTATCTCATGTTTCACTGTAGACAACATGCCAACAAATTCCTGAGCTTGAGTTGAAATCATGTTTGGACACAAGTTAGCATATCCTGCTATTGGCCTGGAAGACAGTTTTAAAGTTAAATGGTTTCAGTAAAATACTACAAAATTCAAACTATTAGTCAGTTGAAGCAGCAGAAGATTTAAAGAAGATAGAAACTACTGTAAAAAATATGTCCTTCCCAATAACTTAAAAATATCTGTTAAGAACACAGTGACCAGTTTTCTGTTGAGATGGAGTGGGGTGGGATATAATCAATCTCTATATTCAGTATTCTGCACAGGTGTCAGTGACAAAAGTGCAAGGGACCTGAATTTTAGGTAAGATCTTTAGGAGGTACAATGACTACAACTGAAATGGAAATAAAAGCAACATAAGTAGGAACTTGCATTCTTTACGTTTTTGAAATCATGACATTCACCTCAACAGAAAGAGGATCTTGCGACAGAGTTTAGGCACTAACAATGGAGGATCAGCTTTGAGTCCTGTGCCTCAACTCTGCAAGTTAAGCACTATTTGATGGGTTTGTGATTTTACATAAAAGCAACATTTGTCTATCTCAACAATGACTCTTCCTTTGTTAAACAACAAAGGCAAACAATCAAATTCCACATCTGAACAATCAAAAAACTTGAAAGTCTAATTAAAAAGAGAGTTTGCAACAGAGGGAATACTTGCCTGTCCATTTCAGCTTCCAGCTGGCAGTAGGCTGCATATGCAATGATATTTTCATGGCCACACCTGTCAGTAGTGAGAGCACTAACGTAGAGCACGAAGTCAGCATCTCGAACCCCTTCCTGGTCAGGTAAGCCTGTGGGCCTGCGGTGCCAGTCACTGTCATTGTACACCCTGCATTGCTTTACAATGTTCAAAGGGAACAATTAAAATACTTCACTTTGGACCAGAATTTTGAATGACACAATTCAACTAGCTTGAAGCCAAGAATAAATCCTGCTGTAGGACAGCAGAAGATAAGAAAACACCCTGTGACGAATAGGAAACAAAACCAGAGCCAAGAAATAATTTTCAAATGACTAGCTCTTTTGATTTATTAGACACAAGGAAGGTGGCAGCTTTAAGAAAACAGACAAACAAAAAAACGCCTGCCAAGCTTCCCAGAATTAGCACTCTATATTTCCTATAAATTAAAAAAAAAAAATCTTGGCTCACAAAATTAGTATACATAAGTACCAACAGCATTCCTCATGTAATCTATCTCTAATGATAGTTGAAACTTCCAAGTTTAAGAAAAAAAGACAGAAATCCACTGATCACATACTGTAGTTGAATCAAGAAAAGTCTGAAGCATTTCTTGCATCATGCTCCTGAGTCAGTGGATAACCTCTTCGAACAAGATCTTAAAAAATCAACTATTAACTCTGTGAAATTCCAACTCATTGACCAAGGTAAATAACAAAGTGACTAGTGGCAATTCAGTAAGCTCTAAATCTCATCCTCTCCATACAGGCCATTAGAACACAGGCTCAGAAGATAGTAAACAGTTCCAGTTTTTTAATTTGACTTTTGATTCAACAACACAAACTACAGAAACTCACACTAATTTAAGTTTTTCTATTCTTTCATTCAGACTTAGTGATCTCCGGCAAACAGGTCACTTATGCACAATTACCAATATTCACTTTTCCATTAATTACCATAAACAGTAATATTTCAAAGATTAGGAAACACTTGACAGCTGAGCTTACCTGGAGGTGTTTCTCAGGAACTATAACCGGCCCACACCTTGTATGGTCTGCACAGGCTTTTTGGCAATATCTGTGAGGGTCAGCTTTCCTCCTTAAATATTGGTTTGTCACGCATTGCCTTCAATGAAATATGACACAGTCAATATGAGACGCTTTTATTATTAAAGGAGAACTACAGAATAGTCTTACAGCACTATGTTGGTACTTGATATAACTTTCACTGTGAAAATTGTTCATTACCTTACCAGGGAAGACATAATGCTTCCAGTTGTTAATGGAGCATCCACAGGTTCAAAGAGAGATTAAGACCAGGGTCATAAACGGGGATACACATAAAAGAGAACTGGCAGCATATATAGCTTTGAATATCTCTGCTACAACAAATGCAGGTGTTGCTCATGGAAAATTGGCAGATTTGTAAAAGAGCATCTGCCACTGGATCAGATGGGTCACTGATCTGATTCAGCAGGGCATTTCTTACACTCTAATCTTCTTTTAAAGGCTATGCAGCACAGCTTTAAATATCAAATACAGACTGTGATTTTCAACAGACTTCCACGCACCTGCTTAGCAATATAGCACCGGCAGATTTGCGCACTTGAAATGTCTTCTCCAAATAAGATATAGCTTGTGGGAAGAGTTTGTTCTGAAAAGAACAAAGATCAGAGTCACCCAGTAGCAGTGCAGACACAACTCATCCCAAGGGCATTAACTACCAAGTTACATTAAATTCACTAGATATTGTGGTATAGCAGAATAGAGGAAATCCTGATCTCTAAGAAGTTTGATTATTATCAACACATTTGGGAAACACTTTGTTTCAGTATACTGTTATTGGAATGAGAAAATGGGAAGGAAACCAGTATTAATTAGAATGTACAGCTTCAAAGAGACTTTTGAAAACTATATGCACATTTCTCATTGATACCTTTGCACCTTGGGATATAGCAAACACCTGTCAAACAACATGCAGCAGAACTCTAGAATTATTTGTTATGGACGTATAATCTGTACAGAAAGCTTTGGTTTCCTGGACTAGAGGAATACTAAACTGCTGGCATTCAAGGTTTTAGTTAAATGGGCTTTAAACTTAGCTTTATCTATGTAATAAACTGCATACAAACAAAAAGGGGGAAGCCAATATAACATACCTTTATAAGGTGTCTTTTCTCAGGCAGCAAACTATATTTAAAAAACAAAACAAACGAACTTTAGTTAACAAGTTTTCCATTTTCAAGCACAGAAAAAACAATCTGCGACATTATACTCACTCCTCAACGCTTCTGTCATATACAATCTTAATTCTCAGCTGTTGATCCACATTTCTCTTCGAGACGTGATTTTCCTTCAGAGGAACTTGGTAGACCACCTGGCAGGGAGAAGCACGAGGCGCTGGATGAGGCAGCTCCCCGGGACGGACGCAGCTCCCCGGGACGGACGCAGCACCCGAGGCCCCGGGCCCTCGGCTCCCCCTCGCCGGCAGCACCGCTCCGTGCCAGCCCCTTCCAGCCCTTCCCGACCCTCCCCTCACCGGCAATCGGATGCTCCGCGCCCGCCCGCCGCCGTCAGTGCCCACGGCCGGGGCGGCGGGGCCAGACCCGGCACAGCCCGGCCCGGGAAAGCCGAGAAGGGACGGATGCAACAGCGGAAACGGCCAAGGGAGCCTCTGCCCCGCAACACCCCCCGCAGCTGCCTGAAAACCCGCGGCCACCCCACCTGGTCGCCACCGGGTACGCGGTGGTCACAGGAGGTGGAGGCGGAGGTGGAGGGAGGCAGCGACAGGAGCAGCAGGAGCCCGGCGGCGAAGGCGGCGAGCGGCGGGCGGCAGCAGCGGCTGGACCGGGCGCGCCCGCCGCCCGGCTCGGCGGCCATCTTGGAGTGCCCGTCCGCCGCGTCGCCATGGAGGAGCGGGCGGGGAGGGAGCGGCGGGCGCTCTGATTGGGCGCAGCGCTGCGGGGGCGGGACCAGGAGCTGAGGGGCAGGCGGGGCGCGGGCGGTGCCACTCACAGTCCCGGGAGCGGGGAACGGGCCTTCCGCATGGCTGCGGGCCAGGGCTAAACGATGTCCACGGGCTCCGCATCCACACGGTTTGTGAACGCTTCCACCGCTTCCCTGGGCAGCCCATTCCAATGCTCGACTACCCTTTCTGTGAAGTAATTTTTCTTAATGTTCAGCCCAAGCCCTTGAGGTCGTTTCTTCTCATCCTATCGCCTGTAACCTGGGAGAAGAACCCGACCCCCACCTGGCTACAGCCTCCTGTCAGGGCCTTGCAGAGAGCAAGCAATAAGGTCCACACCAGCCTTCTTTTCTCCAGGCTGAGCCTCCCCAGCTCTGTTCCCTTCTCTGGACAGGCTTCAGCACAAATGCCTTTATTGTGCAGGGCCCAAAAGTAAGCACAGGGCGTGAGATGCTTCATCAGTGTCCAGCACAAGGGACAGTCACTGCCCTGGTCCTGTGGCCACACTATTGCTGATACAAGCCAGGATGTCACTGGCCTTCTTGGCCATCTGGACATGGGCTGGTTCATATCCAGCCATCTGGATGTCAAACAGCACACCCAGTTCCTTTTGTGCCTAGTATTTTATCATATGCACAACACGGCCTTTTTCCAGCTTCTCAGTCCACAAACACTACACAATGGAGTATCCCCCAGTTTCTAGTGTGGAAATGACCAAAGAAACTTTTACCACCACCACCAATGATAAAAATTACCTGGGTTTTTGTAGTGCTTTATCTTGGGCCACACAAAGAGAAAGTGGTGTGTCATGGCTCTCTAAACTACTTGGTGACAGCTGTCAGTGAATGCCTGGTGCTTTCAGCTAAAATGAGTTGCTCTGGCTGCTGAAGTGTTTCCATGACACAGAAAAGTACCAAAAAAAGCAGAGAAAGAAGAAAAGCATCTTCACCTTTTCACAGGGAGGAAAATCCATTGTGGGAGTGGGTAAAATTCTGCTTTGCTTTAAATGGGGATTTATGCAGGACATTAATCTGGAGTGCTGCATGGGTAGCTGCTGTGAAAAGCAGGAATTTTTTACATTGCAAACTTCAGATACTTTAAACCATTTTCCTTTCTGCAGCAATGGGAAGATCATGAAGTTTTAAGACACTGTGGCAGCTATTTGCAGCACAGGTCTTTTTTTTGACTAAGGCAGAATAATTTCACCTGGAATTTGTATGCAGAAGTCATGTCACTCAGACAATACAAGAAAACCATTTTGTCTTCAAAGTCTTTATTGCATCACTGAAACATATTAAAATGTGAAGCAACACTTCTAAGTGAAGTGTGTTCCGGTTGGAGCTCAGTAATACAATGTAGCTATTTGAAACCACTTTTATTAAACCCCTGTACATGGCTTTTGACTGGCAGTTTTAAGATTATGATGCGATTAAAAGTACCACTTCAAAGATGTAAAAAATGCCCTTATTTACTTTTTTTAGAGAACTTTAAAAATTTTCAGATTGTTTGAGCATGTGAACTGATTTATGCCGCTGTAGTTGACTTTACATATTGGTGATTCTATAGAAGGCTTAATGCTTCAGTATTGAAAAGAAAAAAAATCAGAAGTCCCTCTTTACAGTCTTGAAAGTTGCAAAAGCAATGACTTTGTGGAAGCTGGAAGTAATAGGGGGAGACTATAGAGAATTCCCCTAAGAAATGGGTATGAATACAGTAATTTATACCTAAGGAATAAGCAAAGTATGCCAGGGTAACAGACAGATGGGTAAGGGGGCTGAAACAATAAATACAAAGTGCGTGTTCATTTTGGAATTCTTTTTCTTCCAGACTTTTAGCACCAATATGGCTGAATGGATACCTAAGGATGACTGAAAACCCCTGCTGGTGGGTGAGGTTACTAGAATCATATTGGAAAAGACCTTTCAGATTCCCTCAGCACAGAACATTTTAAATAAATCCACACAAGATGGTGTTTTATGGTGACTACTGAGAACAGGAACATGCAGAGGTGTTCTGACCTATCCCTCACCTCTTACTGCTGGCCACAGGTAAGGCAGAGCAGCTTCCTCTCCTACCACTCCCCTCTGCCTTGTGCAGGAGGAAGTCAGAGCTGTTCTCACAGCTCTTGCCTTCATCTCTGCATAACTGAACTTGGAATGTGAGTACTGAAATAGTATGCTCTAAAATATTTGCTTTTGTTAGTCCTTCTGTTGATAATTTGAAGAGGTATTTCAACACATGGATCAATAAAGAAGAAACCTAGATGTAAAAAGAATAAAAAAATCGCCCTGTGTAATTCTTACATGTAAAAGGCACTAAAATTTTCTATACTTTTAAGATCATCCTACTATTTGAAAGTAATAAGGTATTGTGGATATGCCTGAATGTCATTAAATATGACAAACACCTTTGGATTTGACTCATCATCAACCACACTGTCATACAGGTCAGTAGGATCTTGTGGGCTCCTTGGTGGTGGAGCCTTTAGTCCTGCTCTCCCAGCACAGAACTGCCCACTGAGGACCCGAGCCAAGTACATGTGTTTGCTGCCTTTTGCATCTGGAACGGAATAAATATTCTGAGCAGAGTAACGTGCATGCAAAGCAAAGTAGGTTCCATCTCCAATGGCTGCAGCTGTTAGGAAAGACAACATTTTCAAACAGTGTTCTTATTCTCCTAAGAATCCCAAAAACCCCTTAAACTTTGCAGAAGCTATAAATGTGGCTAGAGTTCAAACACAAAATTCTACTACTAATCATTTGTATCAGAATCCAATATGAATCCACATAGATAGCAGGTAAGTATCAACACCAAGGTTTTGACTTCCCTTTCCTATGCAGAAAAAGGCTCCTCTGTTTAGCATGGTTTAGCCTGCAATCCATCAAACTGCAATTCTTCAGAGACTTTTGGACATAAAATGACTATATAATTGTAATTATAGTTTTCTAGTCACACTTCCTAGCAAGTTAGAGGAATCATATGTCTTTGTTCAAGAGACATTTATTTTTTCTGACATTGGTAAAAAGCTGCTCAAGCCAGACAAGTCCTTCCTATCCGCTGCCCTGATATTTGGATACTTTTGCTAGGCTTCCCAGCCTGAGAGAAGGCAAGTGTGCCTTCCCAGTCATTAATCACAGCTGAGATGAAAACATGGATGTCAATACCCACAAGCAGAAAGGGGACATGGGGATCTAGGGCTCTTGCTTCCTCAGTAAATCCAACCTCCTGACAGCGCACCAAAGAGCAGGAAAGCAAAACTACATCTCCTCTGGTCATGTTTTAAAAAGAGGTGCTGGCTGCCATTCCTACCTGTTATTGTAATATTTTGTGTATGCTTGGCTTAATTTATTAAAGAAAATTTCAAAGTTCCTCCAAAGGGTCCAGACAGAGAAAGGTCTACCTTTGGATCCGGACCACACTGAAGTGTCAACTAGATCTGACTTAAGCTGCCCATCTATCTCAAGATCAAATCAGACCTAGGCATGTACAATTCTGTCTTAAGGAAGAAAACATTAAGAACAAAAATTAAGGACTTTTGAAGTGAGGTTACATGGCCGCTAAAATCAACTAGCACCTCAATTCAGTCCATGTTCCACTTCTTTGCATCCTGTCCTCCATCTTTGAATGCTGCCAAATAATACACATAACACAACTGTACTAGAAGAAGTGGACAAAACAAGCTTTGAAATAATGCAGAATATCTTTATGCTAAATATTTGTCTCTAACAACTATTAAAGGCTAAGAATAAACTAAAGGATCTCATAGATTTTGTGAGCATAGATTTGGTATGGATGTGGGATCTTATGCTGTCCTAATCTTTGGAGGCAACAGGAGAAATATCTGCCGTTCTTCTACTTTGCTACCTGTCTTTGTCTAAGAGGAGAGGAGATAGCATCAACAAGTAGCTGTTACCTCAGCTGAGGATGTTG
Source organism: Bombycilla garrulus (assembly GCA_013400315.1). Classification (NCBI taxonomy): domain Eukaryota; kingdom Metazoa; phylum Chordata; class Aves; order Passeriformes; family Bombycillidae; genus Bombycilla; species Bombycilla garrulus. The sequence continues at coordinate 347,189 of VXBU01003596.1, forward strand.
AACAGTGTTCCTTGTTCCTTTCTCCAGGTAAATGATACAAAACAATTCCCAAAAGCTGCCCAGGCTTCATTTCATAGTGGGTGAACTCTTTTTGATACCCTTTACATGGTGGCATCCAGCAACAAGTGATTAACTGAACAGGGTAACTCCTCTGTCCATACAGATGAATCTCGGAGTTGTTTATTATTGTGTTCTCTAATTTCATTCAGCTTTCACGTTGTGCTGACAGTACTACAATGTTGACATACCCTAGCACTTATACACGCCTAGGAAATTAACTGATTTGGATAATGACTCACCATTCTTTCCAGCATATCCACGATTAAATCCATAGGAGTTAATCAACCTCAATGAGGATGCAGCTGTCCCATGAAATAGCAACTTCTCATTATTTTCATTTTTGTTCTTTTTACAGAGAAATTTTTTTTTTAATTGGTATGTCTGCCAGAGGATGCGATTTTGTATTCTTTCAATCTGCAAAATTACAAAATTAACTATATTTATACTAGGGATAAATAGGGTAGGGATGAGTATTTATCAAGGCAGGAAAGCATTAAAATGAAATCAAACTAAAAGAATTACAGCAATTTTCATTATGTCCTGTTAGCATGAGGTTTGGGTAGAGGAACTGAATATGTAGGTCTCCTGAAAAATCACAAACCAAAGCAGCTTATAAGAGAGTTTCAAGTTCAGTTATTTTGGGTTGATTACATTTGTTAATGCATTTGTCTTGCCTAGTATACCAGGTACCCAGCAGTCATGGTAACTGTGCATTTTCATTTCTAGAAACAGGCTGCTGTACCACTGCTAGAGGCAATGACATAAGTTGCCTTCTATACATCCCAATCATCTTTACTGATTATTTTCTCACTAAAGGGCAGACTGTAGCAATAGCATTAGGTTAAGTTTCTCTTCTAGACCTAAGCTTGCAAGTCAAAATTGCTTCCTCTAAAGTGTAGCTTAGCAACCCATACGAAACTACTATATAAAAACCACTTGGTGGGAGGATGGATGTTCCTGGCTCCCTATTCCAACAATGTGAATATAGCTTGAGGGGAAGCAGTGTCTCTGCATCAAAGTATGATCTTAAAGGCATTTCTGTAACAGCTTTACATTTTTAACAGAAAAAGACATCATGTCATTACTTAATTTTTTCTCTAGCACCCTAATATTTGTTCTCTTTGTGTGTTTTCATGACCATGCTCATTGAAACTCATGATGGAAGAAAAATTTTTAAACACATTATTCTCACTCCTAATTTGATTGTATTTTCTACTGTTTATCTCTTCTTTTGATTCAGAACAATTCTATCTTCTCCCTGGCAATTATATCTCTGAGCATTGTGTTGCAGACTTCTAAATAAGCAGGATCAAATATTGACAGTGGCTAAAAGTGACAGCCAAGCCTGAAAGGCTCTGGGATGACAGGGGAGAAGTTGTAAATCTGTCCAAAGCTTTATTTCGGTCTGCAAGGACTTTGTAGTTTTCTTTGTATTCTGAATGCATTTACTCGTGCCTCCACTTCAGTATAGAATTTCCTAATTGGAAATACCATATTAACTAGTGAGTACCACATTAATTGAACAAAGTGTCAGCCTGAAGACTGATGGTCACTGGTTTTGCACCATTAGATGGCAGAAATAGCAGAACAGCTCTTAGGAAACTTGCTTTCATTTATATTCACTCTGTACAGCGCTATAGACTGACATACAAAAGGTGTATTGGGTTGCAGACACCTTATAAGCAAATATTTAGGAAGTACAATAATGTTTCTTGCCCAGGCATTGACATTTCCCCCCCTCCCCACCCCATATGATATCACCTTCTCTATTGTAAAGTCAGCACATGTTGTCTTAAACATCTTCTCAACTGTTGCATATTCAGGATGCGATGGCTTGAGCTTCACCACTTTGACTTGTTCATTCTGCATGTCTGTCCACTCCTTAGGGAGCTCTATTGACTGCATATCTGCAAAACAGAGGTTCCATGGTGACAGACAACTGGCTCAGCTCCATAGGCACATCTTACAAACCAGCTGCATAGAGAGGAACAGAGGACCACCTTCTGCCATACTTCATTCAACAAGTACTCTTTCAAACATTACTGGCTCTGTAATACTGTAAAGACTTCACATTTTGTCTAATTATCCCCATACCAGTATCTAACTAAAACAAGCTTTAAAACCCCAGAAGAATTTTATGTATTCTTCATACACCCTTCCTTTGTCAGACTTAAGCATGAAATCTACGCTCACCAGTCACATATATGCAGATAACATTTGAACTTAAAACTGATGTTCTTATTTCACTCATACTTCCCACTGATTATCAAACTCAAAATTGCTGGCCGAGGAAGGAAAAAAAAAAAGAAAAAAAGGAAGAAAGTGAAGGAGTATCTTACTTCTTTGGGATAGCTGAGCTTGCATTTATCTGAATCATCATTCAGTAGTAACTATCCAAGTTTTTTTATTCAACAGGAATGTCATTTACCTTCATCCTTCGTCACACGTTGAAGGTGTATAGTTTTTCCTTGGTCATCAGTAGCCTTTAGAGTATTCAGATCCACCTTGTAGTTCTTCTTTTTAATTTTGACATCCAGATATAGCTTTTTAGCCACTTTGGCATGCTCCAGCTGCATATTTGTCAGTTTATCAAAAGCAACAAAGCTGTCATTGCTTCCCGGATACCGCCATTCTACCAGGTTATAAAGAAGTTCTGCCTTGGATTGCTCTTCTTCAGTAGACTTAATTTGTCGGACCATTTCTTGAACTTCTAGAGAAACGGAACAGACATCCCTGCTAATACCAGAAATTTTAATTTGAGGGGGAGAAAGCTTATTTAAAAGCTGAATGGTGACTTGTTTTCCTCTCTGGAGATCTTCCAAAATGGAAATTTGGGTCTCATCAAAACTTCGAATTGCCTCATCAGAAATAGCGTTTTCAAACTGTTCCTTTAAAATTAAATCCTTTATCCAGGACTCAGTTGCATCCACCTTTTCTTGGCTTTCTCCACAAATTTGAAATGTGACTAAATCAACTTTCTTCTGCAAAACTGTGAACTTTTTCTTCTCAGAAGATGGTTTTCTGTCCCAAAAAAAGGCTGTGGATAAACATGTCAATTAATAGCTGTAAATAAAAGAACTGCAGTTTTATTTGCCCAGGCACACAGAAAACACACCAACTTACATTTAAACATAGATAACCATGATTCTATTGTGGATGAATCTGAATCTTCTCTTTTCTTCATGCTTTGATAAAAGTCTGTGAGCATATTCGTCTGGAAGATCACGATCTTAATTGTCTGTAAATGCTGTACTGACTTTTGTCTTGTAAATTCCACTATAGCATCCAGCATTTCATCAGCTACCTTGGCTGAACTCTGTCCTGCTTGACCTGAAGAAAATAAAAGGCACATATTAGTGAACAGTTTTTGTGCAAGTCTACTGTTACCCATATTAAGTTTGTCTGTTTCTGAACTACCCCCATCACTCATGGCTTTCCCGAGAAAACACAAACCTGTTCCAATAGCTGGGAAGGCAACAGATTTGTACATCCTTTGTTCACACTCATGAAGCACTTTGGAGACCTGACTCTTCACCTGGTTATCAGTAATCAAATGGATGATTTTACTGCACAACAGATTCCCACCCTGTGTAGTAACAAAGCCATTTTTATACAGCCCAGCTGGAAGAGAGTATAAAGAAGAAGACATAATATTTACAAAGTGGTAGACATAATATTTACAAAGCGGTAATCTCTTTTGGTAAGACTGTTATATTGGTGTTACAAGAGAAGTGGAAAAAATGGAAAGAAATCCACTGTGAGCTATTTTATTGTGGGTTTACTTGATTCTGGTTTTCTTTGTAAATAGTCTGCAGAGTTTCTTTGAGAAATTAATTCAAGTAAATGTGTGTTTTCTAATTTCCTAAGATCTCTGCTACAAAGAATTTTCCTATTAAGTACAACATAAGAATTTATGATGACTTTGAATACATCTCACTTGTTTTGGATCCAGTATGAGAATAAAATGTGTAACACAATGATGTTTTAGTTGCTGCTAAACAACTATGAAAAGAAAAATTCTCAAGGTATACGTCAAAACAAGAAGGGGACTTTTCAAAGTTCTTGAAAATAAAAGCTGTATTTTTCAGATAAAATAATTACATCATCAGTGTAAAGAATTATAAAACAACTTCAAGTTTTCAGAGAGAATGATAACAACAACAAAATAATTATCAAAAAAATAGTATGATTTAACATACCATATTGAGCACATTCATCTGCTACCTGGGAACCAGCAGCATCCATAATTGCTTTGAAGACCCCTTAAATCACAGAAGAAAATCACACACATTCATTAAGTCTCCTTAACTATCTCTACTCAAAACTCTACCCAACCTCTGCACTCTACACATACCCTAAACTCCTGTATGGCAAGACACCACAAAGTTCAAAACCTTGACAGTTTCCCTAAGTACTGTCCATGGCACACTGCACTGGCTGCAGAGAGAACATTTTCTTCACTGCTGATTAGAAGTCATTAAGAACAACTCCTATTCCGTTGTTTCACTTGCCAAACCCATATGCCCCTCATCAAACTCTCCAAAGGCTTAGAACTACATCATTTGGTATCTGTCATACTTATAATTCACTATGTCAAAACCCTCTGCTTCTTACAGGGCAATTTACTTAACCAGGGCTTTGTCTTACAGTGAAACATTTTAGGATAAGAGCATCTATTCAAAATTATACTTAATTTAAAAATTCCATTTAAACATTTTTTGGCTTAGAGCAAGAAAAATATGGTCAGATATCTTCTGTTTGGAACCTAAATCAAATGTTTAGGATGCCTTTAAAATCTATTTCCTGACTAATCACAACTCTTTATTTCTCATCTGAAAAATGCTTCATAAACGTTTCCCTTGTGGACAATTCTTTCCTGTACCCCCTTCTAAAATCTAGCCCAGATTTATTGTTAAGGAAGTTCACATTCAATATAATACCTGTTTTGGAATCAAATGACGGATTTGATATGTTTACAATAACCTCTGTATCTTCCTTGGTAATATCTCCACTAATTACTTGGAGTGTGATGGAACCAATCTTCATTTCATTAACTCCCAACAGTTTAGCAGAAACAGGCCTAATGAAACCTGCAAGGGAAAGAAAAATACATTAAATTACTTCTCCTTTATTTGAAATATTATTCTCTTCCACTGATTGAAACTTCTACTTATCCTTTTAAGGAATATGCTCTAGATCAATCCGATAGATGTTGAGTTTCTGGTTTTCTCTTTATTCCATTTCTGAAAGCTGGGAGGCACAGTATTCTTCCTGTTTCAATGCTGTGAAAGTGAAACCATTTCTATTCCTGTAAATTTATGCAATATGAATTCAGAAAATGGCTTCAGGGTTTATCTGATCTGACCAGCTCTGTAACAGAGTTTCCTGAATTAATTCTTACATGAAATGGAGCATCCATCTTAAGTGTTTCCAGTAATAGAGATCAGATCACTTTTGCAAGTTATTTCATTTTTACCTTCATAGATAAAAAAATGTTCCTTTCTTCTAGTCTGAACTTATCTAACTCATATTTTATCTGCACACTCTTAATTTCATCTTTCTGATGCTCAGCAACTGAGGAGGAAGAGCTTTATATCCTTATAAATAAGCCTCTGCAGTACATTCATGTTTTGGCTATCAAGTCCCACTGTTGTCAATTAATAAATGGAAAGAAAATTATCCACTCTGTATATATAAGTATATATATGTAGGAGATTAAATCTACAGAAATACATGTTATTTATGGCTCATTTGGCCAAGTGATTGCAATTTCTTAAATCCTTTGAGCAGGACAAACTACTGTGTCTCCTATCAGAACACCCTCTTTGTTTTGATAAGACTGGCGTCACTGAGAGTTCAGCATACCCTCAACAAAAAAATTCCTCCCTAAGAATTTTACAAATTACATTTAAGAATGCAAGTCCATTAGGGGGAAAAAATGCCCTGTGCCCTGATGACATTTCTTCTGTTTCCTGATACAGATAAAACTACTTAATAGTATTTACATTCTATCCCACCCCTACACAACTTACTTGGCTGTGCTGCTGCGGCATTGCAACTTTCATCTGCCCTAAGTTCTAGTTCACTGGTAAAAGCCTAAGAAGAGAAAAAGAGTACCCAAAATAGTATTTCACAGTATGTACACTGAATGTATCTGCAATTAACATTAACACTCATGTAGCTCTTGCTGAGGCACCTCATACATTTTATAGTCATGTTTAAGTGTTAATAACAGTGGAAGACCCAGCGTGGACGGTGGGATAAGAGATAGTTCTGCACTGCCAGAACTCCTCTGACAAAAGATGAGGGAGCATCTACAGCTATTTACAGTGCCAACAACAAGGCAAATTTTGTCTGCAGCTCCTGCTTGCTGAAAGTTTGCATTTCAGAGACATTGGAAAGACATCCCATTGTCACTGGCCCACAGCAGTAAGAACATGCCAAATTATTCCCTTAGAAAGCAGTAAAATAGATTATTAAAGTGTAACTAGAGCAGTATGTTACAAAGTCAGCTTTGTAGAAGAACTACCTGAATGTTATCAATATCTTGGGGATGCAAGAGAAAATGAACTTCCTGGAGATTCTTCCGAGTGCGACTACTACTGAACCTGAACACCACACCAAACATTAACTTAGAAACAATGGTTTTAGGAAACCCAAATCCTCCAGTCCCAATAGCTGGGAAAGTGATTGATTTCAGTCCAAGTTCTTCAGTTTTCTTCAAGCAGGAATTGATTACATCTTCTAGGACCTGTAAAACACAGCAAAGGTACTTTTTTTTTTCTAAAGGTATCATTTATTATTAGTTCCAAAGAAACTGGTATGACAAGCAGCTTTGAGTGCAGCAAGGCGTCTTTTAAGGCAACTCCAACAGAAGAAAATGGAGTCAAGTCATGAAAATTAACTATGTTTAAACCTGAAATTTCAGGACAGATCCCAAATAAATATGTAGCTGGAGGGGGGGTGGGGGGTGGGTTAATAATTAAAATATACCTTCTCTGTCTGTCCTCCTTCCCACTTGGGTAGTATGGCATGAAGCACAGACTTGCAGGCCATAGCACATCCGCTGGTGCAGAGCACACTCCCAGGACCAGCAGCCTGACTTTGTTTTTCAAACTCATCTTGGAGAGCAGGTCCAGCTCTTTCCAGCAAGGCTTTGCAAAGAGGCCCCACGCCAAACTGCAGATCTGTGCCAATGCTGTTGACAACAACATCCGTCTGCAACAAGATTGCAATGAAAATAGCTACAGCCAGAATTCAAGCAAAAGTATGCACCAAGGTTAAATGCTACCAGTGCAACACACAGCAAAAGAAACAAGATGCCAGTGGATACCCAAAATAGCAGCCCAGACAGGTACCTATTTCCCCTAATATCCAACCAAGACAGCTACTTTTACAAAGTACTTTAGTATTCCCCCTTTAGGAAGAAAAAGCAAATGCTTTTACATGTTGGCCTTAGATCTGGAAAACAAACAAGATCTAGCTGGGAATTGAAACCTCCCTAAGTTCAGAGCTGCCCTCTAGAAATGGCTACAGTGACAGATCTCAACCTACACTCAAGTTTTGCTAGCTTGCCTCCTTGTTTAGCTAGCACTCAGCCGTTCTTTCCTTATGTAGCAAGTGCTTGTAAAACCTACTGTCTTTCCATTTGAATTGAAAGATCTTACCATTAAGTTAGAAAGGAGTCAGAAAAGTAAAGATTTACCACAGCTTCCTGAATATTTTTCTTCTCCACTCGGATGCAAAGTCCTTCATTTGTTGTAACCATCTTCAGATCCCCTTTTCTATTCTCCTTCTGTCTTTGTTTCAGCATCAGCCATTTCGGGAAGAATGAATTAGATGAAAATACTTTTTTTACTGTCTCACTCATAACCTGAACGACTTCTTCTGAATTACTCACAAGATGGACCTCCTTCAAATTGCATTCCTCCACGAATTCTTCCAAGGTCTCCTTGATGGAGGACACAATTGAATCTGCACAAATCTGTGGTGGAAAGCCAAAAATCCCTCCACTTATAGCAGGCAGAGCTATGGAACAATGATTGTATATTTCAGCTAGTTGGAGACACTTTTTCACTGTCTTTTTCAACAACCACGTGCACTTCTGTGATTCCTTCTGGCTCCACCTGGGCCCAACAGCGTGAATGACGTTCTTGCAGGGCAGTCTCCCGGCGCGCGTGATCACTGCGCAGCCGGGCTGCAAAGTCCCGAGCTTCCTCACCAGCTCATCGCACTCCTCCTGCAGCGCTGGGCCAGCTGCTCTTGACAGGGCATCAGCAAGGCCACCAATGTGTCTCAGGTCTTCATTAGATGCATTCACCACAACATCAACAGAGTAGTCACACAAGTTCCCTTTATACACTCCTATCATAATTCCACCTGGCAGATTTTTTTCATAGTAGACCTTCCTCTTCACTTTATCAGCAACTTTTCTGCCCTTCTGTTCTTTTTCTTCTTCTTCCTTAATCCTAATGAAACAGCTAAATTTCTGCTTTGCTTCTAAAATACATAAATCTTTCCTCTCAGTGAAGAACTCCTTTGCTCCTGGTTTATCAATCAGCACGTTTTTTGAGTAAAGGGATGAGACGATTTTTTCCAACATGATGAATGCTTCTGGCACTTCTGCTCTTGGTCCTCTCAGGGAAATACATGGTGTCTTAGTGTCAAAACATAATGTCACACCTTTCTTCTTCAATTCTTCACAAACACCAGACTTCTCATTCTCTACAAAATGCACTACCACCACTGAATTAGCTGGGATTACTTTTTCAATGATTGTGTTTCTATCTACAAAAGCATTAAGTCTCTGATAAATCTCTGTCACAGCCTTAGAAAAGCCAGCAATAATCATTTTATTTTCTTTTCCAACAGACTGCCAAGTGATGACAATTTCCTGGGAAGAATTATATGTCTTGAGCAAGGAGAGAAGAAGATTTTTCCACTCATCCTTTTTAATGACTTCACCATCCTCCACACTGATGCACTTGTATTCTAAACCTGTTTTTATTTGCTTTTCTGCTTCTAAAAGATCTTTGGGAGAATCTCCATATAGCAACACAGTATCATCCTGAAGCTCATAAAAAGTATTAATTTTTTCCCTAATGAATAACATATCTGATGCTTTTTTATTATCTACACACCGAAGATAGTGGAAAACATGGGGATCAATGGTAACTGATGTACATGGCATACTCAACACCTTTTCCAGTAAGTCAGCTTTGATTTTATACACTTCTGCAGGTAATCCACACAACTGAACAGTCTTTTTTTTGTCATCATAAAAGAGCTTTAGGCATGGATACTCCTTCTGAATATTCTCTTCTAACCCAGCATTGTGCAGCACAGCATACTTCCCTGGGATCACTGGCAGAGAAATTTCTATTCTCTGTTTTTCCCTTTCACTTTGCTCCATGCCTTCCCTCACTTCTTTCTCTGCACTGTCCACTGCTGCTCTCTTGCCTGCAATCACCACAGTCTCCTCAGAAATATCAATTATGATCAGAGAAACATCTTTCAACAACCTTTTTTTCACATCTTCCCAACCTGATGAATTGACTTTACATTTTATAGCTATGTAACGTGCCATGATACGCAAGAACTCAGTGGAAGCATCCTGCTGCCAGGTCTTGAGCAACTTTATCATTGGCTTTTTCTGCTTGCGGAGAGATGGTGATGGGCACAACATAACTTCTGGGTTTGCACAGTCTGCTTGGGGCCATTTGAGCTCAGAATGGCAAACTGCCATTTGCTGGTTTATTTCTTGGGTCAGATTGGCATGCCTTTGTAAAAACTGCCAAACATACGGGTCTAGTGGCACTGCAATGGGGTCTGGCATCTTGACAGCTGGTCTTTCTTCTCCATAGAGTGCTGTTCCCAGAGAGTGGTAATATGGATGCACAGAAATCAGCATCTGATCCAGTAAATGTTGCTTTTCCAAGACCGTGGTTAGATCTAAAAGTTAATGCACATATGTACAAACAAACATATATCATTAGCTTCAAATCAGGCAAATGTCTCTGTCTTAGAATGATTACATTGATTTTCCTTTTCTTTTTCTTTCATTTTAAAGAGCTATTTTCATGTCTTTCTGATTTTGAAGCTACTCTGTAGGGGACAAGATAAAAGGCCAGGCTCCAGCTTGTTTGGTAAATATGCTTATGCCTGCATTCCCATGCAGAGCTACACTCTGCTCATTTCCCAAGGAAACTCCACCACAGAGTAAGGCTTTATCAACATACCACTATGAAATACTCCTTACCTCAACTTAAACTAAAACTCTTAGTGCCAGTGCAATTTAACCTTTTTTTTTTTGCCATTTTTGTTGGAATGGACTAAGCAAAGAAATTATCATGTTTGCACGGACTTAAAACTCCATCACAATGATCCAAATTACATTTTAATTTAATGTACAAAATATTCTTCAGAAAATCATCTGGCAGACAAACCTTTTTCTCAAAGTAAATTTACTAAGCCAGGAGTCTCCTAACAGATATTTACCAGAGGTTGCACTGGTACAAAAACTGGACAGTGATTCACAGAGTGTAAGAAATAGTAACAAGATGAAGATATTTGACTTAAATAGCTTGACATAAGGATATTTGACCTTATTTAGTCTCTGAAAGTTAACCGTGCAAGCTGAAGTCATTGCCAGATTCTGCTCTCTCCCTCTACCTGTAAGTACAATTAATTTTATATTGCATATAAAAACCTCTGCAAATGGAGAAAAAACACCAGTGAGAAAAGCCCATGCACAAGGCAGGTATTAAAATAAATCTCTGGTAACAAAAACCAAAACAAACAAACAAACAAAACCCCAATAGATATTGAAGCCCTAGATATGCAGCAGTATTTCTACATTCAGAGCACTTGCTAAGAACAGGACAGTGTACACTGAATTCAGCAACAGAAAGCCAGGCTTCTCCTAATGCTCATATTTGCAGTGATTTTCTTGCAGGTCATCTGCCTATGAGTACCTTGGTCAGGCAAAGCACAGTGTTACCTTTGTGGTCACAGAAAGTAATGAGGGCTGAGTTCTCCTCAGGGAAGAGCTGGACATCTGACACGGGCGCCCCTCCGTTCCGTGTGCTCTCAAAGTACACTGTGAGGTAGTCTGTGGAAATGCTGTCTGGTAGATTTTCAACCTTGATGGTCTGCGTCAATTCAAGAAGCCTGGCAGTCATTTTGAATTCTCTGACTCTCCTGTGTTGTGAACATTTTTCAACAAATTCCTTAGTATCTGTAAACAGAAGAGCAGTGTGAACTGACTGTGTTTTCCTGTGGCATTATCAGCCCGGGCTATCACTTCAGGCAGAGATATGAGAAGAGTCTACTCCCTGTATTTGGAACAAAACTGTCTCTGGTGCCAAATAACTCTGCCTTGTAATAAAAAAAGGGGAAAAGCACACAACCATGTTACTCTCTGCTATTCACTACCATTATGTCCCTGTTCCCACCTCATAAGTATAGTGTCTTCTCTAAAGGAGACTTTATATAATCCCCCCACTCAGTGCACTTTTAATTCTTCTTAATCTAATCCAAAATAAGATAGAAATGACAAAACATACTTATCCAATTTCAATTAATAAAGATGCCACAATTTTCTTTTCTCAGTGTAACATTTGGATCAAGGCACTTTTGTGGAGCTTTATAACAGTCTGGATCTTTAATGGGAGAGGAATCAAGTTCTGAAAGCTAGTACTCAAGCTTAGATGTGGAAGTTAATATTGGTGTCATCCTGTCTTACCAATATTTTTTATAAAGGTAGCTACAGCAACATTTATTTCAGGTATCAGTTCAACAGTAAAGTCAGCATCTACATTCAGGCCACTGATGTTCTCCAACAGCATCTGTAAGCATTCTGGACTGCATCTCTCAATGTTCTCAAACACCACTGAAGGTGAGTCCTCTGCAGAGTCAACCTCCTCCTGGAGTTCACTGTTTGTAAGAAAACTCTCTGCTTTCTTCAAGGCTTTTGTATCATCTGCAGCAGAAAAATAAGCCACATAAAATGTTAGTACACATTTCCTGGAATAAACAGATTCCCCTTACCCTTTCTCTCCTTTCCTCTCCCAAGAAAACAGATTGTTAACCAAACAAATACTGCAGGGTACAACTGAACATTCTGAGATCCAAAACAGCCCAAATGCAATATTCTGCAGGGCTGCAGGCAGCTTCTTTGGTGGCACAAAAACAGACCGAGTAAACATGTCCAAGGTCACTGGTATGTCTCTGAGTCAGAAACTAAACTAAAATCCATTGAGATAATAGGCCACAGCTGCTCAGATGTTGGTAAGGGTTGGGAGAGACCTTGCAGCCTCTGCATCTGTTTCTCAGCCTATTCAGGCAAAACATAGCTCAGGACATCCACAGGCACCATGGGTTACAAGTAGCTTTGCATGACTTGATCTAGAGCCTCCTGATGACCACTGTGCCCTCCCATCAGTGCAGCATGACAGGGCTGGAGAGCCCACGTGCACAAAGGGCTGACAGGGATGCAACAACATTTTGCAAACAGAAAATACAACGGGGGTGGCCACTGAGTATCCCATAAGTCCAGTGTCTGCCAGAGGCAAGCTCGTCTCCAGCTCCGCAGACAGATGAGGGTGGAGGTGTGAGAGAACCTCCAAACTGGAATGACCAAGAGAGTGGCTCTGCCTGCTCACCAAGGTACAAAAACTACTGACACCAAACCCATAACATTTCCAGAACACAGCTGCCTTTGAAGGCCTACCACCATAAACAAGAAGAAAACTACAGAAATTAGAAGCAACAGCTCTTCAGATGCTAGTAACTAATTTCTAGACTGCTGAAGTAGTCATGTCCTCCACTCTCTCCAATGAAGAAAATACCAAAAAGCCAAAATCGAAAGCCTGGCTGACCCAATGAAGCAATTGAGAGCAGCATCTGAAGATTTCCAGGTTCCTCTCTGGTATAATTAAAAACAGATTTCAATTCGGAGAACTGGAACCCATGCAAGGAGAAAAGCACCAGCATTTTTGTTTTATGAAGAATCAGCACACAGAGTGATGGAAAACATTTTACCTTTTGTTTGAAGACTGCTCATGGCATCCAAAGCCTAAAATAAAATGAAAACCAAATATCAGGGACAGATTAGACACTCTCATCACTACTTCAAAGCTCTGGATAGGATTATAATTTTTATTCACCTTTCTGGGAACTGATTTTTCTTCAAATGTCTCCTCTTTAGCAGCTAGTGCTGTTTCAGGCTCTGTGACAATCAACCTCAATTTTCCTTCTCCTCCCAAATCCAACTGATGAGACTGTCTCTTGAGAACTCGCTGCTTGACTAAATAAAACCAAAGAAGCCCTGTGAAAATCTGAATGGAAACACAGCTTTAGATGGCATGGCATTTCCCCCTCCATTGCGACACTGTCGCGGTTCAGGAATGGTATTCTGCAATTTATTGTTCTCAGTGAAACACGCCAGACCTTCCCGCTCGCTCACTTCCCTTCCCCCCTCCCCCGCCGTGGCAGGATGGAGAGGAGAACTGAAGGCACAAAAACGTTAAGGTCTACAGGACGAGATGCGAACAATAGACTACAACAGCAATGAAGTAAGAAAAACGAGCAGGAACAACACCACTACTGATAACAGAGGGTACAAGACAGGTGAACGATTCGGTTGCTCACCCGACCCCGCACTCGACAAAACCCGGAAAAACTCCCTCCCTTTCCGTGCCCGAAGCGTACGGCTAAGATGGGATCGAATATCCCCAGGGAACTGCCACTGCCCCTCGCAGCTCCTGGAACAGTTAACCTTGCCTTGGCCGGAACAAGGATATACAAATATGCTGCGCCGCAAAATGAAAGAACTAAACTCATAACACTGACGCAGTATGTGCAAGGCTTTCTTCCTTAAAGAAAACCCGGAAAAACAGCAGAGGACTTTATCCCTGAGAAAAACGGCCAGAGATGCAAAGCTCGGCTCTATCAAGGGATACTCGGAGAGTCCCGGTACCAGCCCCCCACTCCTGAACATCCTCTTCCAGACCGTGCCGAAATGGCTTGGGGCGGTATGTCCTGAACTTACCAGCCGAGAGAGCCAGCAACTGGGAAGCATGTTAAGGCAAGAAAAGGAGAAATTGTATATAGGTATATGTACAGGTATCTGTGTGTTTCTACGCATACGTGCATGTGTATGTATACATTTAACTAAACTGCAGCTAAATTCTTTCCAGCTTGACGGAAGTTTATAAAATATGTGCATGTTACAGATGTCATATTTATATATATATGTAACTAATCTAATTCTTAGATTACCATAAGATTTATTATTCCAAGTGCAGTTTAGAGAATATTACTGCGCATCAGGTATGTATATATTCCTCCTGGGATATATTTATTCGCTTATACCCTTTATGCCAAACACAATCCAGAGGCTAGTACTGAGCACCAAATATAAGCATATATGTAAGTAAATACCATATTCTGAGTCAGAAGGGACCCACAAAGATCATCGAGTCCAAATTATGGACCTGCACAGGACATCAGCAGGAATTACACCATATTTAGATACTGTCCATTCATATTGCACAGTAGGGGGTGTATACGACATATTATATCCTACATTACGTACCAGACGGGATATATTATTACATCGCATGCAACAACTAAGTAGGTATCTTTTAACTTGCAGCAAGTTTAGCCTTGCGAGTTACGACCCCAACACCTCCGCAGGGAGCCCCCACACTAATCCATGCCCCGGCCCCTGCCCTCGCCGGCTCCCCTCACCCCGATCCGCCCCGGCCCGGCCGCTCACCCTCGGGGCGGGCGAAGCAGACGACGATGTGCCCCGTCCCGGTGTCGGTCCCAGCCCGCAGCTCGCACTCGCCGCCGCCCGAGCGCTTCTGGCTCTGGAAGTAGCAGAGCAGCTTCTTCCTGAGCGCGGGCGGCGGCTCGGCGGGGCCCCAGTCCCCCCGCACCAGCAGCGGGAAGGCGCACGGCCGCTGCCCCTCCATGGCCGCCCGAGCGCTGCTCTTCCCGCTATCGCTTTCGCTTCCCCGCATCCCGGGCGCGGCTTTTCCCGACAAGCACGTGTCTGCCGTGTCTCCGCTGCCGCCTCTCGCGACGGCCCTGCCCAGGCCGCCTCCTCGGCCCCCAGGCACAGCTTCGCACCTGCGCCCTTACTCTGCCCCTAGAGCATCCAGAGCACCCCCCTCGCCGTATCAAATGCCCTGCTTGTCCCTCTGCCGGGGACTGGCAGCCTCTCTCGCTGTTATCCCAAGAGAAGTTCTTCCACCTGCTGTGCAGAGTCGAGGCATTTGATTCGCCTGCAGTTCTGCACAGAGAGGGGGGCTGGGTGGCAAATCCACAAAGCCAGCAAAGCGACTACCAAAACTTTTCACTCTTGGTACATTTTAGCAAAAAAAATGCATTAATGTTTCTTGGCTACAAGTTACTTGTATTACTCTTCTTCATTAGTATTCTACCTTCTGTTGATTAATTATTCTCTTGCTTCTCATGCCAATTAGTTCACATGCTCAATCTTTCTCTTCTTTTGGGCCAGTGGGTTTCTTGACTCAGTGGGCTATGAGTTGTTGGTCACTATCTCACCTTGCTGGAATTACCTTAGCCCAGTAAGAGCTGATTCAGCATGCTTGCTGACTTGTCTTTGTGAGCTTCCTCCTTATCTTGGGACTTCTGCCAGATGTCCTTGTAGCCTGTAAATGCTGCATTCTTTGTGCCCACTATCAGAGGTAAATCCTTCTTCCCAAGCTTTGTTAACCTCTTCCTAAGTCTCAAATCACTGAAACATGTTGAGCCCTAAATCTTAACAAGGCAATTCTACTAACAAGTTATTTGTTTTCCTGACACCTGGACATCAATTAGAGATTACTTGCTAGGTACCTGTTTATTGGATGAAATCTCCTTTCTTGTTGATTAAACTTGAAAGTGTAGAAAGATCAAACACCAAAGAACATGGTTCTTTAAGAAAGTTTTTACATATTCCACATTTTGCAGCATTGCTGCCAGAGGAACAAGATCAGGTGGAAGAAGTTGTGTCAGGGGAGATACAGGTTGGCTATCAGGAAAAAGTTCTCCACTTAAGGGGTGACTGTGCACTGGAACAGGCTCCTCAGGGAAGTGGTCATAGCACCAGGCCTGACAGCATTCAAAAAGCATTTGGACAATGCTCTTAGGCACATGGCGTGACTCTAGGGGATGTCCTGTGCAGGGCCAAGAGCTGGACTTGATGATCCTTGTAGGTCCCCTTCCAATTCAGGCTATTCAATGATTTTCAGTCCCTTTGTACGCTCCTGCCTCTGGCCTTTGCCTGCTGGAATAAACCCACTTGGAAAAGCAGCATCTGTCATTCACGGCCTGCACACAAAGCCCAGGGTGACAGATTTCTGCTCCAGGCTTGATGCCCTAGGCACCTGAAATGCAAGCACTAATGCAAGCACCTTGGTGTCCTCCACAGCTTCTTGTGGTGCTGGAGAGCCCTGATGAAGTACTGGCTCCTAGAGATAATGGTCAGGCTGGTACCAGTGACCGATCAGAAGGAATGAAGCACCTGGAGGCCATCTCCTCTGGTTCCTGGCATGCTGATGAATCACTGGCCACAGGTATTTGTTACAGGGATTTAGTACGTTAATTCACTGTACAAGCAAAACTTTAGACTTTTAGCCCCCATAACAATATCTTGATTTCCAGCTCTAGGTTAAATTTATTTCAACACGCTTGATTTTAACAGTCAGCAATTTTCAATGGTTAGAAGACTGTGTGGGGGGTTGGGGTGTTAGTTTTTTTCTTTTCTTTTTTCGTCCTCTTTAGTTATGGAATTTTTTGTCCCATTTGTTGCGGGGGAACCTGATGGCCGATGCTTAAGTGTATTTGCAAGACAAAGGCTTGCCGGGCCAGGAAGGGGGAGGAAAGAGAAGGTTTTTTTTTGGCCGGGTTGATTTTTGGGAGGAGGAGGACACTCCAAGACCTGGGATTGCTTGGAAAAGAACAGGCCGTTTTTTCCTGGTGCTTCTGCTTGCCCCGCTGGGACCCATCTGATCCATCCCTGCACCAGAACTCCTGCGTTCCACCTTGGAGCTTCTTCCGTTCTCCTCAGAGCAGCCCGTCTGGAGCCATCTACGACTACAGACTGCCTACGGGGTTTGTGAAGCAAGGCTTTCCCCATCCCTCTTGCCGGCTCTGCCGCAGGGTGGGGGTGTCCCTGACCTTTTTTTTTCTTTTTTTCTCTGTAGTAGGTGTTGTTGTTAATACCATAGTTATTGTTAATTTGTATCTTTTTATACTCATTAGTAAAGGACTGTTATTCCTCCCCATATCTTGCCTGAAGGCTGCTTAATTTCAGTAATTCGGAGGGGGGGGGTTCTGAGGGAGGGTTCTGCCTTTCCCTAGCAGATACCTGTCTTCAACCCGAGACAGACTGACACAGTGAAAAGCAAAAAAGCTTTTCAGAGGGAGCTGTTCCAGTGCTCTCACAGAAGGAGTGATGGGATAGGTGAAATGCACAGCCTGAGGTTTATGGCTCTACTGAGATACTTGACTTGGAGATTCATGTTATTTCACCATCTTCCCTAGAACAGGTGTCCCTTGGCCACAGTTACCCTACAGTACTTACTGCTCATATGGACACACCACCCCATGGTAAAACTTTAACTAACATAGTACCCTAACTATGTAAAGAAAGCATTGGAAGATTTTGTTATTAATCATACAACGAAGTAAGTCAAACCCAATACATTCGGATGAGTCAAAGGCTTTTCAAAGTTGGGGGTGCCACAAAGCAGCAGGGTTATTGTACTAAAAACAAGTCAGTTCATATCTGTAATGTTAAGTTCATTGAAGTTCACTGGTTAGAAAACAATGCTAAATGTTCAAAGAAGTTTTGACAAACACAAGCCATTAAGTACAACTGGTTCATTTATTGAAAATCATTCTAACATAATTCATTATGAGATTGTCACAAAGTGTAAGAAGGCATCAGAAATACAACACTGGAAGGTCCGTGGCTGCCTTATCCGTTCCAATTCCCCACCAGCAATTAGGAAGGCCCTAAGGCTGTGTGGAAAGGCTGATACAGTACAAAGGCTCACTAAGTAATCTAAAAGAGGATTGCAGTACAATATTAATTAGAATTAATATATTTGACAGCTCCAAGTATAAACAAGCTTCAGAAACTGCCAGAGATTGCTTAAATCAAGAAAGAATTTGACATAATTCTTTATTATTTTTGTTGTATATTTTGTTATAGGTGTTTCCATCCTACATAAAGGCTGAAAGACATAGTTGTGGCTGCAATCAAAATACCTACTTAGTGAAAGTGATAAGGTGTTCTGGGTAAGCTTGAACGTCATTAAAAATTATGAACATGGATGGCTGGCTGATGTTATCAGTTGAACTATCAAACAGATCTACAGAGTTGCTAACATTTTTTTGTGCCGGAGTAATTGATCCTTTTCTCCCCAGGGAATATTCTCCAACAAGGACTCGGGCCAAGTACATGTACTTCTTCCCATTTGCATCTGGTTTAGAGTAGGTGTCGTGGGCAGAATAGCTGGCGTTAACAGCAAAGTATGTTCCGTTTCCAAAGTTTGCAGCTGTAGTCAGAAAAGCAAAGGTTTGTGAGTGTTTCAGTAGCAGCAATTTCTTATCTGCCATCTTTAGAGGCTGTGAATCTCTGGACAACTCTGCTTGTTATTTGCAATAGGGAGACACAACAAAAGAAATAATTCTGCATACAAGGTAGGACTATACATGGCATAGCAAATCAGTCCCAGCCCTATGCAGGAAAACAAGAGTTGTTTTGACAGTTACATTACCATGCACTCCAGCATAGCTCCGGTTAAATCCACGGTTGTTAATTAAGGTTAATGACTCCTGACTCGTCCCATGAAACAGAAGCCTCTCATTATTTCGGCTGCCATTTTTTTTATCCATTTCACACTTTTTTATTTGGTAGCTTTTCCACAAATATTGGTTCTGTACCCTTTCAATCTGTGAAGTTTGAAAGTAAGACAGAAAGAAGGAAAGTGGGTAGGTTGCTGTCATGAAAAATATTACCATATCAATCATTCAATCTGCTTCCAAGATTCCCCTCCTAGCTCCAATACCTCCTAGCACATATACCAGATGATGAAATAAGTTAGTCAAATCCTTCCAAACTTTGTCATGGCAGATAGCAGAACCCAGCCCAAACTATGAGACAAACATTTCGTGGGAAACAATATAGGGGCTTTTCACAGGTTTCCAGGCTGCAGATGCCTGCTGGGCCTGTACTGCACACATGGCTTATGTGGGCAAAAGATGTGCTCTGCTACAGCAAAAACCATTCTAAGGAAGAGCACTCTCCCCTGGAGCTGAAGAAATGACTGCTTAAGAACTGCTCCAAAAAACTAATTAAAGCTGAAGAAACTTAATGACAGCCAGAAGGACTTGTCCAACTTAGAAATCCCAGGGAATTTCTTTTTCTGTTGTTATCAGTATCCATCAAGTTATTTATGCTCAGATATGATGACTTGCTTTTACCTTTTCAATTTTGTATGACTGACAGGTCTGCAGAAACTGTTCTTGCACATCTTTATAGTCTTTTGAGTCTGATTTTAGTTCCACTATTTTGAGTAGCTCATTTTCCATAGGGTCCCACGTTGGAGGGAGCATTGTTGAGTTTTGATCTGCAGAAAAAACACGATCGACCATATTCACCCAAATCCCCTACTTAAAGTTAAACATGACCTGCTACAAATCCTTCTAGAAGTCCATACATCTTGCTTGTGGATGACTCAGAAAGAGGTATCTCCTTGTATTGTAAAGGATCAGTAGTAAATGGAAGAGGGTACGGCTCAAGAACAGAAGTGAGATGACATCTAGAGCAACAGTTGCTACAAGAAAATTATTGCCAGTAAGCCTATGAAGAACATCAGACTGCATTACTCTCTTTTCAAGCTGCAAGGTTCTTTTATTTCCAGTTTGGTTCCTTTATACATTCTCCAGAGAAGCACCTGCATAAAGCTCCTAACATGTATTTTAAATATTCTCATCATTCCCTTCTCCTTTCTCTTACTGGACACAACCAAGTTTTCACATGGGAACATTGGTTTGTCAAGATGCTTTTACTTACCTTCAGATTTGTCAACACGCATAATGGGTATCTGTCTTCCTTGGGCATCCACAGCAGTCTTACATTGCATATCCACTGTGTATATTTGCTCACCAATGGTGACTTCAATAGTTTTCTGCTTTCCCTGGTGAGCATTTTCCAACTCCATATTTGTGAGACTGTTGAAGGGCACATAAGAATCCTTTTCAAAATATTTCCATTCAATTGAATTTTGTAAAATTTTTGCCTGGGTCTCTTTAGTAGCTTTTACGCTGAGGATCATTTTATGAACAGCTAAAGAAGCCTGGCAGACATCTTTTGTAACCCCTGAAATTTCAACAGAGTTACTCTTCAAATCAAGAACAATTTTCAATTTCTTTGCTAGGCCATTCAGTTCTTCATACTCTTCTTCACCGAAATGAGAGATATACTCATCTACAATATCTGTTTGAGATTGTTCTTTTGAAATTGCACTTCTCAGCCACTTTTCAGCTTCTTCCACTTCTTTTTTATTTTCACCACAAATCTGCACAACAGCCAGGTCAATTTTCTTTTCCAAAACCACTTTGGTTTTTTTCTTTGGGGAATGTTTCTCAGAGCTCAAGAGTGCTACATTGAAATACATAAATATTGTCATTAATATTAATCTTTGTTAGCTGGTGCTAAACAGATTAATCTATAACCTTTACTTAAGTGACATCTACTTACATCTACCAGCTTGATATGTCTTGGAAACAAACGATTTGATTCGTGTTACAATAGACTTTTCTCTTTT
Organism: Bombycilla garrulus; assembly: GCA_013400315.1. Classification (NCBI taxonomy): domain Eukaryota; kingdom Metazoa; phylum Chordata; class Aves; order Passeriformes; family Bombycillidae; genus Bombycilla; species Bombycilla garrulus. Next base: position 368,098 of record VXBU01003596.1, read on the forward strand.
CTGCATGCTTGCTTGGAACACACTCATCAGATGTGGCTGAAAGATGACAACTTTAATGGTTTTCACAGACGTATCAGAATTCCTTTTTGCAAAATCAGTTACTGCATCTATCACGTTGTCGGCTACCTCAGCCGGATTGCGGCGTGCCTCTCCTGAAAAAAGTTGCAGATATTTTGCTCTAAAAAGTGTTTTAATCATCTGCATCAACAACTGTTGCAGATGATTAAAACATCTTTAAAAGAACAGCTATGAAATACCCACAATCACTCGGATCATAAACAGGTTGAGAATAACGTCAGGCTGGCAATTAAGAAAGGTTTCTATGAAGTTTCCTTTTGTTGGCTTGGCAACAAATCAGGTTATGAAGTAGATGATATGGCTTGGGTAACTAATAGGCCACAGGCCTGCTGCTCAGTGGCCCAGTAGTCCATTCCCTGCTCAAAATGCAAGCCTAGTTTTATTTATGTAAGAGATCCCCAAGTGCATGGGGTGCAGTTCTGGATTCTCCGACTCCAGAGACTTCTACCAAACTAACTGAAAATAAGAAGAGAAGAAAAAGGGACAATCTGGGCTTTTTGACATGTTCATGTTCCATCTGCACTAAGCCTACTTGTTCAGCTGCTGGCCAGTTTCATCATCTACTATTTCAGCAATGGAGAAGTAAGTCCCTGGCTATTCTCTGATGAGTTGCCCACACATACCAGGCTGCAGGTTCTTCAGCAAGCACAGAAATACCTTTGAATCCCTGTTAACAAGGAAGTGCTGGCCTTAGAGACTCATGCTCTTTATGTACTACACCACTGTAAAGATTGAAGCTTTTTAGCTCTCATAAGCCTCTAATGACATTTTAAAAGACTGCATATTTCAAAATATATTTTCACCAAATAATAATCTCTCCAGAAAAAAATTAAACTCATCACTTGAGCTCTGAGATCAGCAGAATCACATGCACTGAACCCTTTTCAGGAAAGGGAGACACAGACCTGTTCCAATTGCTGGGAAGGTGACAGAGGTGTACTGCTGCAGCTCACACTCCTGGAGCACCTGAGAAACCAGGAACTTGATATCATCTCGATAAATAATATGAATTATATTTTTGCATGGCAGGTTTCCTGCCTGGGTGATGATATAGTTGTTTTGAGTTTGCTGGGCTGAAACATAAGTAGGAGAAAATAATCAACAATTATCCCACAATTATCCCCAGTATAGATGTGTACTAGTCATTAGGAAACAAGAAATAGAGACAAATATGCCCCAGGATAAGCTTTAAGTCTCCTTCCATAAAGTGAGCAACACCTTCACTCAATTTTCACTTCCAAGGCACAAAAACTCAGTTTATTTTTGTAATATATTTGCCTCCTTTGGCAAATAAATTTATTGTGTGCCTTTATTTGTCAGGTTTGTTCAGTAAACTTGGAGAACTTCATGCAGACTGGTACTCTGCCTTCGCATACATACACACACACACACACACACACACAAATATGCCATCTACCTGCAAGCCACCTCGTCCACACCTGCGTATTTCCCACTTCCCTTATTTTCTGGTGCTTTGAACCACATACTCATCCATCTTTACTCATCTTTCACTGTAGTTGCTGTCCAACAGCTGTATTTGCCCTACAAATAAAGGCCTCTTCTGAGGCAGGAATCCATCTTCAAACAACTCGAAAGTAGTCACCCAGAGGCTGTGGTAGTGAGTTACTGGTTAGGCCAACAGCAAATATCTTCTCACTGAGAAATAACAAAAGGAGGTGCAGCTACACAGTGAGAGATGGTTTCTCTATTAACATTTTTGCCAGCATCACTCCTTGCTCATGGCTCTGTTCGATCTTGACTTTGGTTTTATCATGGAAATTTTTATTGGAATAAGAGGATGCAATAACTAATAGATTTGGATCTTTATGTATGCTTAGAAGCTGTCTCCTCTTGAAGATTTTTCTTTTCTTTCCTTCATTAGATATTTTACAAATATCACATTAACTGATTACAAACTAGTTGCTGTAATACAGTGCATAATACAAATGGAACTACAGTAGCCAGTTGTGAGAAAGTATTCCAAGAGATTCCCTGCTATGCATTAACACCTATGGGAAGGTCAGAAATGTTGTACCATACCTAGTACACCACATTCATCTTTAACTGCTTTTCCAGCACCACTCAGAATTGCTTTGGAGACACCTTAAATGAGAAGAGCAACATGAATCCACTGTTACTGCTGTTAAAGTCCCATCTGAGGCAGAACTATATGCCTCATCACATCTAAAATATCTCAATTCTGATAACATTACAGATTAGAAATGAAAAATACTGTAGCCAAAATTTTAGACTTATATGCTTTTCAATTCAAATTGATGTTTTGAGTACCTAACAAGTTTCACTAAGGTCGAAACCTCACTGGGGTTTGATTGCTCCTTTAGTCTGAGAGGTGTTCTATAAAAAGATTCTCTCTCTCTCTTTCTCTCTCTCTCTATATATATATCTATGTAAAATACTAGTTTCCCTCTCTGCCAGCACATCTTAAAGATGCCATCCTGTAACACAGATTAAGAAGTGAATAAAGTTTCAGACAATCCCTAATTGAACTTTTGTACCCCAAGAAGCAAAACAGAAACTACACTGTGAAACAAATAAAAGGGTTTAAAGCACTGAAGAAAAATACTTGCTCTTCTTCTTTCCCAGCCCTAGCAAGCACACATACTTTTTTTTCACACATAACATCAATTCAAATACCTGTTTTGAGGTTGAATGCTTGGTTTGTTATGTTTACAATGGCATCTCCCTCCTCCTTGGTAATATCACCTTCTGCCACCCGGAACACGATGGAGCCAATTGTCATTTCAAGCATGTTCTGTGCTGAGGTTGAAGAGATAGCAGAAAAAGCTGCAGGGAAAGAAATACAGACCCTGAGCAGAAGGAAGTGAGGATGTAAAAGATAAGGGACTTTTTCTTGGGTACAATGCCTACAGAGACCACAGTTTGGCTACAAACTCAGCTTGTAAAAAAGGACTGCCTGCATGCTAAGTGAAAATCATTTCTTCTCACAGCAGTCTGTACTCAACCTGCACTTATTCCCATCATTTCTATCATGGCAGGATGGCAGGGAAAATGTGTTTTGCTGCACACCTGGTATGCAGACACTACTTGGTGACATTTTACCATAGCAAAACTCCAATGTAAGAGAGCAGCAAACTTTCCCAGTCTCACTCCCTTGCTCCTGTGTCTCACAAAGGTTCCAGGTTATCTACTTCTTGAAAAGATGGAATTTTTTACACCTGTGTTATTTGTAAAATCATAAATCAGTTTTCAACATGTTTTTCTACAGGCTGCAGTTCCAATAAGATGAAAAATACCAAAGATTTCAGTTTGGTTTTGCTATTCATCTGAACGTGTAAAAGTTTTAAGAGTATTTCAAAGAGACCAATTTAACACACATAACCAGGATCTCACCTGCCTTCCCAGGACAGAGGAAGACACTGACTTGTCCACAGTTTAATCTACTTCTGCAGCAATAGAAGAACAAGCACTGCTTATGCCCTTAACACATTTTAGCTTCTGCTGTTCCAATTTGCAGAAGCACTATCCAGATAAGGAATCACAGGAACAGTTTTTTTCTTAGCATCTCTAACACTATTTCAGACACTCAGCCTGAAAGTACTGCCTTTACAGAAGCCACTCAGACTTTGGAAATTACATGCTCACCAAACAAGTACCTGAATATCCATAATGAATGCATTCCCTGGAATACTTGAAAAAAAATTTAAAAATCAGTATGCACAGAGCTTCTGTGATTAAACCTTACCTGTGCTTTGGTTAGCATCATTTGGAGAAGGCTTCTGCACTCTAACAGCTACAGACCTGTTTTCAAGTTCATCTGAAAATTCCTAGAGAATGAAATTACAATCAACCCCTGTAGAAGTCTTTACACAGTAAAAATAAAGATTTGAAAAGCAAAGCTAAAAAAAAAACATTTAGAAAGAGCTGAATGTAAATTATTTCATGTCATCTGCCACAATGCTGATGGCAAGTCCTGACAGATGTTCTCAGAGAGCAAGGCTATTGAGACACAGAATCACAAATAACTGAGTCAAAGCCCTAGTTACCACTCCACAGGGACACAGCAGCAGAAGGCATCCTTACAGTGGGTGAGTAGTTTATACTAGCTCAGCTCTTCCAGGTAATGCCACTCTCCTCTGTGCACAACAGCTCAGGCTTTGAAGCAGTAGCCTTCAAGTTTAGCCTTTTAAAATGTACAAAGTACAATGCACAAAGTACAGAAGGCAACAGATGTAGAAATACTTATCTGGAGATCAGTTCACAGTGTGACTGCTCTCTTTCGATGTGAAATGAGTAACTTGAGTGTCTCAAGTTACAGATTAGAAAATTTATGCTAAAGGGACACTGAAGAAAAGGGGATGGAGAATACTTATATGTTTCTACTGAAGAAGTTTACCAGCACAGCAATCCTAGCACGATGATTCTTCCTAAAAAGACACCAGTAGCCCATTAAATGCACACCTTTTTTCCAAGGGTGCAGGCACCAAAGCAGGAGTTACAGCAAACTTGTAACTGACCTACAGACTGAAGAATTAGGTGAGTTCATGACATGAAGAGTAATTACTCTTTTGTATACATTATTCCCAGGAAACAGAAAAGGATAGGAAGGGTGCAGAACTGTACTGGATATGTGGGTGACCATGGGAGGTAGAATTAAAAAGAGAACTTTCAGTATAGATGAGAGAGACTGTCAGCAAACCTTTATTTAATATAAGAACAAGCACCTTGTGGATTCTTTGAAGATCATCAGCTAGCCAAGTATCATAAGACAGACTCAGATATACCGTAATATGATACAGGGAGGAAACCATAGTAACTCACCTGAATATTAGCAGTGTCTTTTGTGTGCAACAGAAAGTGAACTTCTTCAAGAGAATTTACTCTGTTTTCACTACTGAATTCAAACACTTTGTCAAACAATAAATTAGCAACAACAGATCTTGGGAATCCTAAATTCCCTGTCCCAATTGCTGGAAAAGTAATTGATTTCAAAGACAGTTCTTCAGCAATCTCCAGGCATTTTGTGATTATGTGACCCAAGACCTGTAAAGTACAATTATTTTTTCAGTTACTGGAGGTATTTTTTTCCCAGTATGTGTAATGCAACACTTAACCTTTCAGCTATCTCTTGGTATTAAAATACAATTAATTCCATACACAAGGAACTCGTTAGTCAACAAGGGATCTGCCCACAGTTAAAAAAGAACTAGTCAAACTCTCTCATCTTGTATGACACTGTCCCCCATTTCAAAGGAAAAGTGGCATTAAACACACTATAAAACCAGAAAAATTCAGGCAAATAAAAACCCTTTTACCTTTGAAGGTGCATTTTTCTGGGACCACGCAGGTACCACAGCATGAAGCACAACACTGCAAGCCAGATTGTAACCTTTAGTTTTCAACACAGATCCTTCCTCAGGTGTTCTTCCTCCACCTTCTTTTTTCAAGTCTGTCTGAAGCATTGGCCCTGCCTTGCTTAGCAAAGCTTTACCAACTGGCCCTTTGTCAAGCTGGAGATCTTTACCAACGCTGACGACAACAACAGAGGTCTGAAAAACACACAAGCAAAAACTCTAGCTTGTAAGTATCAAATTTAAATTTTGCATTGGATAATCAAATACAGCCTGCCTGATGGTTTACAAGGTACATTTTTGGGACAGCAACCAGAGTTAACAAAGTTTTGGAATAAACCAGAAATTATGCTCAATTCTAATATCATGAGCCTACCCAAAGAAACACAAAACCGAGTTAACTATGAAATTAATTTCAGCCTAATGGGAGAAATGTAACAATTCTGCATTCTTCATTTACTCATTCTACCTCCATTTGAAAAACATTTGTGCAAGTTTGTTCTCAAAGAAGACTTGCAGACCAAAATCTGAGTTCACTGAGGTAGGCAGGGCCTCCCATGCATGGCTGTTTATGGGGACAAGCAGATGCTGAAGACAAACAGGGGTAATCTAAGGAGTAAGAAGTGAGAAAAGCAGTAACTTATGAATGAGAGAAATACAAAAGGCACCGAACATTGTGTCAGACCCAATATTTAGCTCCTCAGGAAGGGCCCCTATACACATTTTACCATATATTTTCTCCTGGCTAACTGGAGGAGCTGCATGCACAAGCTTTGGAAGGCATCCACTCCTCAGAGGTTTTGCAGGCCATTACAGGAAGGGTCTTGGACGGAGTTGCTTCCAGTATTGGTGATCCCTGTAAAGTATCTATCAGCCAGCTAACAGAAATTCAGTGCAGAAGGCAACTAGAAATCAGTTAATGACTGGTTCTCCACCAACTGCATGTTTCATGCCAGTGCTCACCAATGACACTGGTTTTGTGTTAGTTTTAAAAAAAGACACGAAAGAACCTGCTTGATATTTCAATCGGAGATAATTTAGAACACTTACTGTAGCATCTTCAATGCTTCCTGTTTGCAGCACGATGTTAAGGCCTTCCTGAGTTGTTATGAATGGGAAGTTCTTAATGCACTGAGAAGCTCTCCTCTTCCTAGGTTGAGGAACTGTACGGACATGATGCTGTGGCTTGTAGGAAAGTGAAGATTCTGAAAACACTTCTCTAAATGCCTTGCTGAAAGCCTGAATGTTTTCCTGTGCAAAAGCCACAAGATGAACCTCCTTCAAGCTGCTGTTCCCCTTGGACTCTTCCAAGGTCTCCTTGATGGAGGACACAATTGAGTAAGTACATAGTTCCAGTGGGAAGCCAAAAATCCCTCCACTTATAGCAGGCAGAGCTATGGAATGATGCTGGTGTGTTTCAGCTAGTTGGAGACACTTTTTCACTGTCTTTTTCAACAACCACGTGCACTTCTGTGATTCCTTCTGGCTCCACCTGGGCCCAACAGCGTGAATGACGTTCTTGCAGGGCAGTCTCCCGGCGCGCGTGATCACTGCGCAGCCGGGCTGCAAAGTCCCGAGCTTCCTCACCAGCTCATCGCACTCCTCCTGCAGCGCTGGGCCAGCTGCTCTTGACAGGGCATCAGCAAGGCCACCAATGTGTCTCAGGTCTTCATTAGATGCATTCACCACAACATCAACAGGATGACTGCACAAGTCAGCTTGATAAAGTGCTATTACAGTTTCACCCACGGTCACCTGCGTATAGAGCTTGTCTCTGTTACTATGTACGTTCTGTTTTTCTGGCTCCTCTTCTGGCTGCTCTTCCAGTAGGACTAAACACTTGAATGCTTGTTTTATGTGGGAGGACAAAAGGTATGCTTGCTCTTTTATATATGCCTTGGCTCCTGGCAAGTGAATCATCACACGTGTAAAATGCAGGCCAGACAGAATTCGCTCAACTAAGCTGACTCCCTCCAGCACCTTTGTCTTTGGCCCACTCAAGGATATAACTTCATGGTTTTTCTGTGTGCTGAAGTCAACTTTCACACCTTTGTTTTGTAAGGCAGCCCAATCATCGACCTTCTCTTTCTCAAAAAACTTCACGAGTGCCCTCGGCTTTCCTTCAATGACCCTTTGCACCTGTGTGTTCTCATCTATAAAGCTGGAAAATTCCTCAAATGCTTTTGCTACTGCTTCAGAAAGACCAGCAATCATGATCTGAGTCTCTGCCCGACTGACTGCTACAGTTCCATTAGAACAGTTCTCCTTGGCTAGCATCTGCCATTCCTCTTTCTGGAGGACTGACTCATCCTCAAAAGTAATACTTTTGTGATCCAGCTCTTTCTTTAGTTCTTCCTCTGCTTTCAGGAGATCTTCAGGAGCACTCCCTCTCAGGATGATCTCTCCTGCGCCAAGCTCATAAAAGGCGCTAATTTGTTTTGATATAAACAGGCTCTGTGACAGGGTTTCATTGTCAACATGCTCTAAAAACTGAAAAATGCAAGAGTGGATTTTAATTGTTTTTTTTGCCATTTTGTGTACATGATCAAGTATTTCTCCTTTCACTTTATAAACTTCCTCAGGCACTCCAGATAGGTTAACACTCTTCTGCAAATAATCATAAGATATTTGCAGGTCTGGGAACTCTGTACGAAATTTTTCCTCAAGACCAGTAATCTGTAAAATTCCATATTCCCCTGGATTCACTGTCTTGACTTTCAGTTCAGTTCTTTGCTTTTCTCTTTCAATTTCTCTGGTGGCCTTTTTGACCAGAAGCATCAGTTCTTGTTCAGCCTTCTTCACAACTTCTTTTTCACCTACGAGAACATGTAAATCCTCGGAAATATGTGGGACCATCAGAACCTCATCATGGGGAAAGCTGTTCCTAATGGCTTCCCACACCTCTGTGCTTACTTGACATTGAATTGTTTCGTATTTTGATATGCTGTGGGAAAATGCTGTGCAAACTTCTTCTTTCCATGCCTTGACCAATCGAGATACTGATCTTTTCCGCTCAGAAAATATAGCTGAAGGATGCAAAGTAACTTTTGGATCTGCACAGAGGGGGTCAGGCCACATTGGCACACAATTACACTTTGCCATTTCATGGTCTATTGCCTCAATTAAGTTATTATTTCCTCGCAAATAATTCCAGATATAGGGATCCAGAGGCAAGGTAATTGGATCTGGCTTCTTTATCCGTGGGCCTTCCTTTCCATATAGAGCTGTTTCCAGTGAGGTGTAGTAAGGATAGACAAAGATTGGTGTTTTGTTGAGTGAATGCTTCTTTGCCAGGATCTTTGTTACATCTAAAACAAACAAACAACCCCCCAAGTTATTAATGTCAGCACTTAAGATCTCTTTTGTTTTGGTTTTTTTTTCATTGTTTGGGGGTTTTTTAACTTTATCTTCTATATAATAGTGTTTGTTATTTTTAAGAACATTTTTAGAATAATTTCCTCTCCTCAGATAGAAACAGTTCCAAATTTTTGAAGAATTATTTATTTTATATGACAGAAATGAAACTGAAGACAGTCAAGCACAACAGCATCCACCTCTGGGAGGAGGTTTGCATAATCTCTGCTCCCACTTCTTTTATATGCTGTACTTGAAGTGCCCAGCTCCACAGTTGTTTGGGCTTTTATTCACCAGTTCAAACCACAGCTCCTCTGTTTTCTCCCAAAAAACCATCTCTTTCCTTCAACTCCCCTTGATCTCTCCCCTTCACTGTAATGCCTCCAGCTTCTCCCTTGTCCTACATTTTTCACACTCATCTTTCTGCCACTGACTGGACAACCCGTAGCACCTGCTCTCCAGCCAAAAAGCTGTCCAAGGAATTGTCCTGAGATGAGCCAGGCAGGACGTGTTGCCATGGGCAGCTGGTGGTCAAAATGGAGGTGGGGGGAAGTCCCCTGTGCCCAGAGGGCTGGGCACTCCCCACAGAACTCAAACTGCAACCTGAACTCTCTAAGGATCAAGGCCTGGGTGAAATAAACTGTCTAGAAAATGAAAAAATTCTATGCCTTATGCCCAGCTGGTCCAAAGCTTAAGCTTGCACTCCAGTTAGCATGTTACCTGCAAGCAAAGCACCAGATCTGCCGTTTCACAAGGGCAAAGGAGGCATTTCTATAGCAAATCCACATTTTGGTCTTTAAATGAGAAGTTCTTAAAGAAATAAGAGCTCTGCATTTCTGCATTACCTTTCTGGTCACCAAATGTAATGATAGCTGCATCTTCTTCAGGCAGCTGTTGAACATCCACCCTTTGTGCACCTCCGTACTTCTCATTTTCGAAGTAGACGGTTATGTAGTGACTGGGAGTGTTGGGTGGTATGTTTTCAGCACGAACACTTTTTGTTTGCTCAAGGCACCGTGCAGTAATGTTTTGTTTCCTTGCTCTGGGGTTTTGATTAAGCTTTTTAGCAAATTCCTCTGCATCTAGAAAGAGAAAGGAGAAGAAAAAAAAAAGATCCAAACTCAGAGCTTGTTTTTTTACTGTGATGTTAGTGGATTATGTCTGTGTGCACTGATCAAAACACTGAATTACAAAATCAGCTCAGAGCTGCCCACAACGCTACTTCTTTCCAGTATCTGTCACTTAGTATTCCCCTCATGGTTGATTACAATTGTTGACTACAACAAACACAGGCAGAATTTGCCACTAGTTTTCCTACTGACTATTGCTGGGTTTCTTTAACCCCAACAGAAAACAAGAACAGGTTCATTTTTGAGCTATGGCTTTGTACACAACTAATAAGACACAAGTTAACAGTTCAAATTCTCTCCGTTTTATGACAAATACAATCTCATTTTGGCTATTTCCCCCCATTATCCTCACAATTTCTGTCTGTCAAGGAAAAACAATTAAGTTTCTTAAAGATGTACTTATTTCCTAAAGGCTACACCAAAAATTTAGGACTGGACCATGACTTGAGAGACAAATAACTTCTAAGGCAGAAAAACCTACACCTTCTCTGAAGGACAGCTTTTGGCAAGGACAGCTTTTACCATTGATCTGTTCTCAGACCAAGTAAATCCTTCATTGCTTGTTTTAAGTTATAGTTTGGTTTTGTCCTACCTGTTGTGTTTACTATCCAAACCAGAACTAGCTCTCTTTCTGACTTGCATTGGCCTCTACACCTTACAGAGAGAGATTATGGCATTAACTTTAGTAGAGTAATCCTCCTTTAAAAGGACACAATATCAGATCAAACCTTAAAAATAAGAAAGAAAATCTTCAGCTTCATCTCACTCACACATACGCATGCAAACATGTAGCTGATAAGAAAGAGCTCAACTCTGACTCCTTCTTACCAGTATCTCCAGTAAAAGTAATCACAGCAGCACATAACTCAGGTATCATTTCAACACTGAAGTCACCATCATCCTCTGACAAGCCACTGACATTCTCTACCAGCATGATTAACATGCAATCTTTTATTGTCTCCTTCACATTTTCCAGCACAACTGCGGTGGGAAGCAGGGATCCTTCAGAGTTCTTCACTTGGCATGACTCCTGGGAAGTCTCCACTTGCCACGGCTTCACAACTAGATCAACTTTATTCAAGTGATGCTTTCTTTGCAAAACTTCTTGGGCATCTAGTCCCAAAGAAAAACAGAGTTTTTCTGTCACAGCAGAGTAGCATGTTAAATAACAGCAATAATACACCATTTATGCTTGGAGCACTGCTCACAGAGAGATCCTGCACCAGCAAAGGCCTATTTTTAAAAGGGAGCTTAAGCAGTGTAACACCCATAATGTACCTTGCTCATCCTGAAAGGTGATGATCACTTGCTCATCCTTTTTGACATAGGACTCAATGGTCCCCCCACCAGACTTCCTTTTATTTTCAAAGTACATTTCCAAAATGTCATCTTCTACTTCCTTCCCACAGGCAGTGGTTACTACCACAGCAGAATTCCTAGAGGTTGCCTTCTCTGCTTCCAATTTCTCACGTGATTCTGAAATAAAAGATCACACCCTAATGCTAGGCAAGAGTTAAGAAAAGAACCAGGCTTCCCATCTTCCAAGCTTTCACGCCACTTTTTGTTCAGGGAAAAGAACAGAGTAAGAATCCCAAACAAGTTAAGCATATCACTAGTGGGAGTTGCTGTATCAACACATAGGGAGGAAATGCTTCAGTTCATCACCAGGCAAGGACAGCAGAAGTAAAAGATACAAAAGCTTCTCCACAAACACACAATCAGGGGAACCAGTGCTCCCCCTTCACAGCTCCAGACATTGCTGTGGGTCAGCTGGGGTCTATGCCTGCTGGCTGCCATGGCTGCTCAGGTGTATCTAGGCTGCACAGCTCCTGATGCTCTGGCACAGGGTTGCCCCAGCAAGGCTGGCAGCAGCTGGGAAGTTCTGGGTAGGGACAGCCTCAGCCAGAACAAAGGCCAGCATCCACTGCTGTTCCCTAAGGAACTGACCTGTCTGAGGCAGCCAGTGAAATGGGGGCTCTAAGGGGACTCACAGAAAGGAAAAAATACATTTATTTCTTTTAGCCTAGGATCACAATTCCTATACTACATTAGACAAACAACACAAGCCATGAGGGTTACCAGGGCACTGCTGCAGCAGAAAGGTCCAGAAAACCAGAGCAAGAATGCAATGGTCACCACTGGATAAGTAAAACACTTACCTGTCTTCTGCTGAGTAGGCACAGGAGTCTCTTTATTCTGGCAGATGGGAAGGGACACCTGGGGCTCATTAACTAGAGATAAATGACAATGGTTTCTCACTTGCTGAGTACTTCAAGAAGAAAATGTACACATTAATGTACACCCAGGAGCTAACATAGTTTAAGTTTCATTTGACACTGTCAGAATCACAGACTTCCACAGATTCCTATTTTTAAACCATACATTGAACTGGTTACAGAAACACTCTGAGCTCAAGAAGCCCGGGCAAGTCCATGCACTACAGCACCTTCCTTGCACAAAACGCTGCACTGAGCACGAGAAGTGCTGAGGATATCCACCCTTGGGAGAAAACTGCCTTTGAAAACTGGGACCTCTGGAAGAGCCAGGATGTGTTTGACTCAGCCTGACTGCTCAACTTCCTCGTTTAGAACAACAGGAAACACAGCTACATTATAGAATGAAAGACAATGTTAAGACTGAGCAAACTGCTTTACCAGCCTGCACCCTCAGCCCTCACCTGCACAATCAACCCGCTATGCACAAGCATTTACTTTGAAAGTACAGCTCAGCGAGATGTGTATACGGATTACTCCTGCGTGTACTGACAGTCACATAATGATTAGCTGTGTATTGGCCAGGTATTATTAGTCCTATGTGTGTGTATTGAGTATCGGTGCGTGAATTGACTGTGCAGTGTATGTGCGTGTATTGATTAGCCGTGTGTATATATCAGCCGTGATAGCGTGGTCGGTCTGTCCGGTGCCTGGGATGACGCTCGAGGGCTCCACCTTAGGAATTACATCGTGTTTGGGATTCGTGAAGGGGACGCTGGGGAGGAGAATCAAAGCGCTAAAGTGCCGTTCGCTCGGCCCGGCCAAGCGGGCGGCTCCGCCTGCCTCCCCATCCCTGCTCCTCCGCAGGGCTCCCCGGGCCGGTGCCTCGCCAGCCCCGGAGCCCCCCGCCGCTCCTGCCCCAGCTCCTACCTGGCGCCTCGGTTCCGCTGGCCGGTCCCGCCTCCTGCAAGGGAACGAGAGAAGAGCGGTCACCCCCAGTCACCCGCGGTCCCTCCCCCGCCCGCCTCACCCGCGCCCACCTCACCTGCGCGGGGTCGCCGTCGGCGGGCAGCGCGGTGACCTGCAGCGACAGCCGCTCTCCGGACCCCCACAGGAGCTCGTGGACCGGCCGGCGCAGCACCCGCTCCCTCACTGCCAACAGAACAGGCACCGCTCAGGGGGATGCGGCCGCCCCCCGCCCGTCTGAGCCGCGGGCATCGCCATCAGCATCCCCCAGCACGGCCCGGCCCGGCCGCTCACCCTCGGGGCGGGCGAAGCAGACGACGATGTGCCCCGTCCCGGTGTCGGTCCCAGCCCGCAGCTCGCACTCGCCGCCGCCCGAGCGCTTCTGGCTCTGGAAGTAGCAGAGCAGCTTCTTCCTGAGCGCGGGCGGCGGCTCGGCGGGGCCCCAGTCCCCCCGCACCAGCAGCGGGAAGGCGCACGGCCGCTGCCCCTCCATGGCCGCCCGAGCGCTGCTCTCCCCGCTATTTTCGGTTTCACTTCTCGGCGGCGAAACCGAAGTGCCTAGGGCTCCGCCCAGTACCAGGAACAGACCTCGACCTCCTCCTCCGGGCCCACCTGGACGGCCAGGGGCCCCGGGACAGGACCAGCCTCTCAGCGCCCACGCAGCGCGCTCGGGCTGCACAGTCCCTTGTGCCTCCACAGAGCCGTACGAGAACCAAGTCCCACAGTGTTTTCAGCCTCTGAACTTATAATGGTTAACTACTGGCCAATACTCTCTCTCCCTGCCTTACCCTTTCAAATGAAGTCACGATGCAAAGTAAAATTACCATTTTCACCATACTTTGCCAGAGATGCTTCCACAACTGTGGAAGGTTGCAGTGGGTGTTTACTTCAGACCAACTTGTCAGCTAGCTGAGAAGTTTTCAACTGAGTGCTCAGGACTTTCCCTTGGAAAGGTTAGTTTTCAGCTATTTCATGCTGTATATTTTACCCTTATGGCCAAATTTGGGACACTGAAATAGCAGATAAATGAAGTTTCCCCCCCCTAACTTCACTGAACGCTCATTTAAGAAATTAATAAATAACCAGCTGTCATTAAAAGTTATAAGCATCCAGCTAAGCCTAGGTATCATCAGACACTCTGCTGAGCGACCCACGGGGATGCCTTTGTTTCTTGGTGGGCAACTGGTTTGTCTGTTGTTTTCTAATGCACTGTCCTCCCCACAACTAGCCCAGGTACATGCTCTCCTCCCTCGCTGTAACCCTGAAAAAATTCCTGATTGTGATTGTAAACTGAGTACATTTAATCCTAACCTGTACAACTATGATTAGAAAATACAGGTCTGTACAGCCGGTTAAAGGATAAAGGCTTCACGATCTTTCCATGACAGTCACCACGGTGGACTCTGCTGCACAATTAAGCCTGCAAACTTTGGCACAGACAAAATGGGAGCTGCTGAGTTACTCAATAGGTGTCTGACATCAGTGAACTGGCTTACTGGGACAGAAAGTGAATGAGAGACCAAAAGCAGCAGACAGGATTTGATCCTCACATCTTGGTCTGGGATAGACTGGGGGCAGTCAGCTGAGGGAGAGATTGAGACTCAGTGATGGGCTGGGCATCGGTCAGTGGCTGTTGAACAAACCTGCTGTGCATCACTTGTTTCTTGTGGGTTTTATTCTCCCATCTCTCTCTTTCTCATTACACTTATTAGTAATAGTATATTTCACTTCGTTTTAATTAATCAACTAATTCTTATGGTTCTTATTTCAACGCACAAGGCTCACTTTTCCAATTCTCTGCATGCCAGAGTGAGCGAGTGGCTGTGTGGTAGGTAGCTGCTGGCTGGGGTTGAAGCACAATGACAGCTTGTTTCCATGTGCAGAAAAGCTGAATCTCTTAGAAACAACTGGAGTGTTGGTATTTTACTGCATGGAAAAGGGAGGGGGGACATGGAATAATGTAAAATATTAAAGCAAATACAGTAACACAAAACCAGGGCTGGAAAGGCATCTCAACCCACATGGAAACCAAACAGTGCCTACTACTACTAAACCTGAAAATCAAGGTCGTAAAGTTGTACTGCCTATTCACAATGTGAGAATCTTAAAATGAAAAAAGAAAAAATTTAAAAAGGGGAATGGCATGGAGTCCAAACTTCCCCAAAGCATGGTGTTGCAGGGAAGTTCCTAAATGTAAAAGAAATATACAGCCATATATATTGCAAAAAGGAGGGAAAACTTGTACAGAAAAATGCAGAAACACATGTGGTATTTTTATATTTTTTTTATTACTGCTCAATAGCCTTAGAGAAATGATTCAACTCACAAAAAAAGATGTCTGTGTTTGTATGTGACACACCACCACACAGGTAATTAGCAGGTTATTTAGGCACTGCAGAGTAGCTTTATAATACAATTTAAACCTATATTGGATGTCATTGAAAGAATACAGTTTTGTAATTGAAAAACTGATTTAAAAGTTGTATTTAAGTTTAAGCACAATGGCAGGCACAGAACTAGGAGCCCACTATCAGATATGGCCACTGACACTGTTACTTCCCATTTTCTCCAATGCAGCTCTCAGCATTCAGCACTTCTGCACAACAAAGATATGGCAGCATCCATGTACCCACTTGTACATGATCCATGGCTAATTCCACTGCACAGCTCAAATCACTATGGCCATTTCTACCATGAAAAGAACCAAAAGTCTACAGCCTTATCACAGCTAACACTGTCATAGCTGCATTAAAACTTTCCATTAGATGGGTTACATGATGCTAGCCATGCTGACAGCCATCATAACACAAAGCTAAGGGAAGTGTTTCATCTAATGAAAGCAAGTAGTGGATCTAAGAGTTTTGGAAATCAGACTGGAGAATTGTGGGAAAAGTGCAGATCAGATTTGCTGGTAAAGCAAGATACACAAAGTGCAAACTACTGATACCACACTCACAAGAACCTGTAAAAGCTACATATAGAGGGAAGGAAATGATTTGTAAAAAGAACATACATTGTTTGATGAGAAAAGATTACTTTTCTTAACTAACTGTGAAATACAAATGATTTAAGTATGGCAGTTAAAGTAACTTCCCTCAGAGTTTGAACCATACATTAACTGCTGTGTGTTCAGTCATTACACTCAAGAGTTAAGAGCTGATAGATTTCCTTATTCAATTCCTTTTGCTTTCAATTCTGATCGAACGCGCTGCAGATAAGTAGGATCTGGATAACCAAACCTAGGAGAAAAAAAATAATAATTGTTTGGGCTATTTCTGCAATGAAGCACAATTCTACAGAACCATCTCATCAAAATCTTTTCAGAAATCTCTTTATTTTGTGCAGTTCTTGCCCTTGAGAGAAAACAGATTCAGTCACAGAAGTGATACAGACAGCATAAAGCTACAAGCTTAAGGAGCTGGTACATTTTGTTGTCAAAATTGACACCAAGAACTTGATTTCCAAAGCTGCCCGGGGTCTCACTTCAAAATGACAGGGTGTTATTCACCTTTTTTAAAAGAATGCATCTTTTTAAAAAGAAAATGAGACCTGAAGCATATCCAAGTGAGCATTCAAATCAGAAACATATAATGGCATCTCTGGACTTGAAGTAGTGCAACACCAGAAGTGGGTATGGAGCAGCGATAAACAGGAGAGAGAATTTGCAGAGCGGAGGATGAAGTAAAATTGATACTTTTTGTTCTTTTAATGATCCCAGCCCAGTCAAGAGGATCTAGACACAAGTCTTTAGAGCTTGCAGGACACCACCTGCCCCTTAGAGGCCGCAGCAAGCTTGGAAGGACTGGTCCAAGACGCCCTCTTGTCTCTGCTGCAGGCAGCTCACATTCAATACTGGTGATTGCTCCTTTCATTTAAGTGCAGCAAGTCCTCAAGAAATACTGTATCAGGCTGTCATCTACTCAGAAAATCCTCTGACAGCCTGAACAGCCAAAATGGGGTAACCTTTACATGGATGGGGCTGGCACTGTGTCCTGTGCTCTGACCCACTAAGTGCTGCACAACTCATAGTTCCTAGCATCTTAAAGGACATGACCATATCTGTAC
Organism: Bombycilla garrulus; assembly: GCA_013400315.1. NCBI lineage: Eukaryota > Metazoa > Chordata > Aves > Passeriformes > Bombycillidae > Bombycilla > Bombycilla garrulus. The sequence continues at coordinate 385,234 of VXBU01003596.1, forward strand.
TACAATCTCACTTCCTGCTGTTATCTCTGTTAAGCAGAATTTCAAATAATGTTTTACAAAGTCTGAGTGCCATCGTTACCAAGATCATACTGGACCAGCATCTCCTGGTGCAGAACAGCAGCTAACAGGAGAGGTATAGATCAGGAGTCCAACCTTAGGTGTCATCAAGAGCTAGTTGTCCTGGAGGTTCTAATCAAAGCAGTTGTTAACTAAGTGCCTTACAAACTCACTGGTGAATGAGCAGCCTGAGGGGCAGCAGAACACTAAGCTCATCCTTGTTCCAACTGTCCAAATAGGGACAAATCAACCCAAATCAACCAAAAAACTGATTAATGTCTGGATCCACAGGGCATTCCACAATCACTCTGCTAGCGACAAAATCTGAAAGCTCTAAATGTGGAAAATATTCAAGGCAGCCTTCCTGACACATTTGAATAGCAATAGTATTGCATAAAGAGAAGACTACTTACTGGGTAGGTCCTCCAGCTGTGGAAGTTTTGTGGTGAATATCATTCCATGTGATAACATTTTTTAGACCAGTAGTATGGGACTGCCCAACCGTGAATATCAATTTTTGCTCAAAGGCCCTTTTCAGGAGCCGCAGAATTTCTCGCCCTTCCTCATTGTCAGGTAAATATGCTGTTCGGTGAGCTGGCCCATACTTCTGCCCTGGGTTTGGATGGCTGCTCTGTTTTGCAGAAAAACAAACCAAAACCAGATTGTATATCATAATTCATTCAGAAGGACATAGCATAACTGATAACTGATTTTGAGTTTTTTTCCCTTTCTTTCATATATATTTAATTCACACTTCCTTGTCATCACTCGTGCATCCATCATTGTTTTTAAACTTGTTTTTCCCTCTTTTCTTTCCCAAATGCACAGTGCTGCACCTGAGACTTCTTAATTTACTCCATTCTCAGTCCTAGTCACAAATCCAAGCACATAAGGAGATTTCTCACCCGGAAAGCCCTCACCAAGCCAGCCCACTATTTATTTTTGTCCACTGGTGTCCACAGCAAAGAGAATGCCTCAGAAGTGCTCATCATATTTGCAAAACTTTGTTTATATATCACTGCATAGAATTCAGTTCAGTTATTCCCAGTGTACAAATTAAAGACAGGCATCTCTGTCCTGGTACATATAAAATGGAAGCTGACCATCTGACCATTTAATTCCTATTGTATTTACTTAATCGCTCAAAAATATTGAATTAAACACTTGCAGATTTGTACAAAACAAAAAATTTCTTGCCTGAGCATGCATTAAACAATATGCATAAAATAACGGGAAGATAGTTATTTCTATATTCAATATTGGGGTTTTTTTGGTGGGAAAAATATTTTAAAAAAATATTTAAGTATACTTACAGTTTGAATACCACCACTCATAGAATAGTCAATTTGAATAGTGCCACAGTTTGGATAACCAGGAAGAGAGAAATCCCGTGTTCTAGTTGACATTTTCCCCTCTGGTTGATTTCCCGTCAGGACTCCACAGACGGTATTACAAACAGGACAAGCTGGTTTGTAAGTCATGGCTTTGTCAATGCAAATTTTGCAAAATGCATGTTTGCACTTTTCTAGTGTTTCTTTATTTTTAATTCTGTCCCTGCAAATTGGACACTCATCTTCTTTTTCTTCTGCCTGTGCCTGAGTCTGTCCCTCGGAAGAAAGATTATTCTTCTGCCTAACACTGGACTTTTTAGATGCTCCTGCAGCTTCTTGAGAGCTGAGGTCAGAGGACAGTGGTGCCCTATTTTTAGTTTGTGTTGAGTCTTCAGTGTTAAGAAGGGGCTTCATGTACTTGTCAGGAGCATAAAGATGATCTGGTAAACCACTTATGACTAACTTATATTCATTCTTCTTACCATTGAGTAGCATATTTGAAGTTTTCTTCTGATCTTCTGAAAGCTTCATGCTGATTTTTTCTCTTAATGTTGCACTCTGAAATGCATTGATGAAGCTTTCACCAGCATGCGATGACATATCAAAAGTTTTGTGTTTAGGCCTAAACATGATGACCTTCTGGCCATATGAGTTCTCTTTTATTTCTACCAGTGTATCAAATTTGCCATTTATGTTTTCAATTTCTTTGCTTAATCTGGTTTCCAACAATTTAAACACAGAAGCATCAACTTCAATTCCATCCCTGTATTTGTAGCATTCAGATGATATTTTCATATTCTTTTCAGCTTGGCTGTTCTCATCTTCCTCTGCTAGAAATGTCAGGGCAGCTAAAATCTCACTCCCTGGACCACGGAGTAACAACTGATTCCCTTCCTCTTTAGCAAGAAGATTTCTAAACCTTTCATTTAATTTCATTATTGTCTCTTTTAATGTGTAACTGTTTGTTACGGAAACTTTTTCCTCTCTCAGATCTTTTGTAGTTTTCTGAAAAGTTGTGATAAAAAAATCACTAGCTGCTTGTAAAAATTCAGGACCTTTACCACAAGACATGTATATTACTGTGTTATACTCATCATGACCTTTAATTTTTATAGACGCTCCGAACTTTTTGTGTAGTTCTTTGATTTCTTCTTTGCAGGTATGATTAAAATACTCATAGAGAGCTGTCACAAGTGTAAACTCATTCATTTCTTCAGTATTCAGGTCATTTTCATCTTCCAAACCGTTCTTACATTCAGAATGTGAGAAATCATGCTTTGGGTCTTTGCCTTTAAGGATATCCTCAAAGTAGTGATAAGCTTTTTCAATATCTGTAAAATCCCCTGTCAATTTCTCAGAGCCATTCATGCCAGGGTTTCCTTCTCTCTTTAAGTTTGGACACACAATGGTAATTTTCTCCCTTTGGTCTTCAGTGAACATGCTGGTATTCAAAGTAGCACATACTGTAAGAAATATCTAAATAAAAGACAAGAATACATCAACATCAGGTTTCTGAAGTTCTCTGCTTGTTACTTCTGTATTTTCAGCAAGGAGAAGCTCTGCCCATGCCAGTAGTGCCAGATTACTACCAACAAGTTTTAATATCACCAGCATTGCAGGAGGAAAGACAGTAACTCTGCTACTTAGGCAGAGACTGTGACCAGCACTGTCTGCTCCAGAACTCTGACAACAGGAGATTTTAGCATAACTGAAGGCAGGTAACCTCTGTGGCTGAGCTCATTGTGTGTTAGGCCCTTTTCCCATCATTACCAGGCCCTAAAAGTCCTGCACACCAAGAAGACAAAGCAAACAGATTTCTTCTTTTTCTCCCTCAGGTTACACAGACACAACATGTTTTAACATGACCTATAAGTAATATTTCATTGTTCTTATTAATATTAGACTTTCTAGTTTTCACTTATCATCTTTCTTTAAAACTTTCCCAAAAGTCATGCTTTAATGACTTCAAGAGTTAAGACAGAAAACAGGATTCTGAAAAATAAGAACAAACTTGTTCACTTCTCTACTTTACACAGACAGAAGGCTAGGAAAATTTGCAGTATAGATGCCAGGTAAACACTACATTACCACATGCTGTACCTCAAAAGCTACATCTATGTTACCGTGCAAAACAGGGTAAAACCCTCTGAGACAAGTATCAGTGTCTTGGTAGAGCCACATCCACACCATGTGGCCCTATCCCATGTCCCTAAACACAGCTGATCTTTTCTGAGTAACTTTTAGTTCAAAGTGTCTGAAATCATGTTAGCGGTGCACATCACAGCAGATGTTTTTAATGCTGAAGTAAGGGGTGGAGATAATTAGGGCTGCCTCAGGGTGCAAAACATGTTGAAAGAGTATTAGAGGTCTGCGTAGGTGGAAAGGATCCAAATCTCATACAATTCTTCTACCTTTGGGGAGCAGTCCTTGGTGCATACTACCTGCTGACACCTGCCAGAGTGCTGCTTTGGGGAATAGTGGCTGGCACTATTCAGGCTGGAAAACATGCTGCCCGTAAACATGTGTAGATTGACCTCTGGTCCAGTATTCAAATGTCACTCCTGGCCCCCATTTTATTGACTAAGATCATGTAACTGACTTTTTTTTGTCACAAAATAATGAAGTGCAACATAAAGGATTCATGAAACTACAAGAAGGGCAGCTTGTGACACTGCTCTTCCTGATGTACCTTTTTGGTAAGGTCTTCCTTTGCTGTGGCCCCACAGCCACCGTGGTCCCGCTGCTCCTGCCGGGGCAGGGAAGGGCCGGTAGCGACATCGTTGTGGCTGGCAGAGGCCTGTGCTGTAACCCGGCTCTTGCCCGGGTCCCCTTCTCTCGGCAGGATGACTATCTCCAGGCATTTTGCACCTAATTCCAAGGTGTGTTTCGTGCGGGATTCCACACTCTTCCTATCTGTGGTAATTTCAGAATGACAGAATCACAGAACTGTTACGGCTGGAAGGAACACTGGAGATCATCCCGCCCAATCCCAGTGCCGAGGCAGGGACACCTGGAATGTCTCCAGAGAAAGAGACTCCACGACCTTCCGGGATAGCCTGTTCCAGTGTTCTGCCACCCGCGATGTAAAGAAATTCTTCCTCATATTAAGGCGAAACTTCTTGCGTTGTAGTTTATACCCTCTGCTCCTGCTGCTGCCTACCACCGAAAAGTATGGCACGCCTTTGAGATATTTATATGCATTAATGAGATCCCCTCTGAATTTAGACAAAGGCGGACAAGGCTGATAAAGTTACCTGAAAACGTGATGGCAACCAGCGGCCCTAGAGCCGCCCTGCCCAGGGACTCCAAGTGGTGCCTCGGCGGCCATTTCCGTTCCCTCACAGCCGCCCCGCACCCCCGTCCCGCCGGCCGAGCCGCGGCCCCCGGCTCGTACCTTGCTCCTTAGAGAAGTGCACCCAGTAGGTGCCGTGCTTGGGGCCGTCGCGCACGGTGCACTCGCCGCCCCCCGACCGCTTTCCCGACTGGAAGTACGTCTGGAGTTTACGGATCGCGTTCTCGCTGGCGGCGGGAGCAGGGCTCAGCCGCACGAGCAGCGGCGCGGCCGCCATGATCCCGCTCCGTCGCCCGCTTTCGTTTTCGATTCCCGCTCTGCCGTCGGCTTTCGCTTTCGTTCCCCGCTCCGCCCGCGGTTCCCGGCCTCAGACCCCGCTTCAGCTCCGAGCGCTGAGGATCCGCCCGGAGCCGGCTCATGGGGACCGTCCAGGTAGACGAGGGGGGTTGGAGATGTAGGGGGCCCGGGGCGGCGGCTGCCTCAGGGGCTCTGGGTGCGGCGGGAGCTCCCGGCGGGGCTGAGGGGAACAAAACAGTCCCGTCCTCTGGCCTGGCGCTCCTGAGAGTTAGCCGGAGCCAGAGGAGGCTGAGGGTGACTTCAGCCACAGAGCTCCCGCCCCTCCGAGCAGCATTTTAAAAAATAGAAAACTTTGTACAGATGTTTGAAAAGCTGGTGCTGCCGGTTTGATTTGTAACAGAATCTCTGCTGTAGAAAGGCAGCCCACATATTTTGTTGCTTGTAACGTTTACTTTTTTTTTTTCCTTTTTTTTTCTCTTTTTATTACGATAGAGTTACGTTTCAGGTTTCTTCAGAGAGAAGCCCGCTTTAGGTAAGCCTCTCATTTAGCCATCTGTGAAGTGTGTACTTGTATGTAATTTGAAAACTGCCAGCTACAGCCAGCAAACTTGAAAACAAAAGCCAAAAGCAACCTGAAATTCATAATTAATGTGAAATATACACGGTTATGAATCAACATTATTATTAATTACTTCGACAGGACTTGCTTGCATTTCTCTTTCAAAACTAAGAGCTCAGAAGTGTTTTGATGAGTCGATAAGTGATGAGTTTTGATGAGTTGATAAGTGCAATAAGTCAGACTTTTTACAAGCAGGTGGCATACCCCAGAGAAAAGTTTGACTAAACTCACACAAATTGATTTTAATTAACATAACTGCTGTGCTATAGTACTGCTGACATCTGCCAGGAGAGGGCTGTATAGCTGTAGCAATAATGTAAAAACTGTCCCTTAAAAATGTGGTTTAAAAAGCATTTCTGAGTTTGTACAAAATTCCATACAAATAAAGAACTTGCTTGTGGGCTTTAAGTGCAGACCAAATGAGAGTCACATAATTAAATCTCAGTATAAGATCTCGGTCGCACAGTTAAATTAACCTTCTTGGGTTTTTTAAACCACTGAAAAGGGGAGAGAAAAGATTAGGGTGTGTAAAAAAGTACTGTTTAGCAATGACAGTAAGATAAAATCGAGAGCTATAAACCACACTTCCAGATAAAAATAAATGTGTTGATAGTAATACATTCTATTTAATTTCTTATTCTGTATCCTAGGGTCAAGCATGGTAATGGATGAGGTCAATTTGATGATCCCCATCAGTGAAGATGTCTATGAAGCTCTTAAGAGAAGAGACAACTGCCTAAATAATCTCGTTTCAAAAAAGTTTGCTTGTACATTGGCCTTCAGAAAAGCAGCAACAAGTAATGTTGAAGTATACAGGAAAAAAGTAAAGTCAGGCATTGACATTTGTGTTTGTAAGGATGATCTCACAAGACACAAGGTCGATGCTGTGGTGAATGCAGCCAATGAGTATCTTGATCATGGAGGAGGTCTTGCTCTTGCCCTTGTAAAAATGGGAGGACGAGAAATAAAAGAGCAAAGCGACACTTACTTGCAAAAGAATGGAAAAGTCAAAGTTGGCAGTATAGCAGTGACAGGTGGAGGGAAGCTTCCTTGTAAGGTAATTATTCATGCAGTTGGTCCAAGGTGGAATCCTCATGAAAAGGAAAGGTGTTGTTACCTACTTCAGGAAGCTATTTTGAATGTTCTATATTATGTTAGTGATCCAAGAGGAACTTTAAAGTCTGTGGCTATCCCAGCAGTGAGTTCAGGTGTCTATGGCTTCCCAGTTGATTTGTGTTCTCAAGTGATTGTAATGGCTGTAAAGGAATTTGTTGAGACAAGTCCACCCAGCTGTCTCAGGGAAATCCGCCTGGTGAACATTGAAGAGTCTACAGTTGCAGAAATAAAGAAGGCCTGTGAAAAGTTTCTGGATGATACCAGTTCACTTGAAGACCCTGTGTCAGCTTCACCAAGACAGTTTCCACCTCACCTCAAACATGGAAGCGTTCGCTTGCGCATCATAAAAGCATACCCTGAAAATCTGAAGGTAAATCTGTCCTGTAATCTGTGGAACATGGTGTTGCCTCCAAGTCTTTGCAGGATTTGGAGCCCAAGAGCTCAGAACACATTTTGTATCAGTCCACTAAATAGTTTTCTTCTCTGTTTGATGAGAATTTACACATGGTAAATCATAGTAGCAAGGAGTTGTTTTTTGTCTGAATGGGTATTGAAATTTAGAATGTTTTTATTTCATTTTTGTATACATGCTGTTATAACAGGAAGCAGCTAAAGATTGAATGATTTAATAATACATCTCTGTGTTAAGGTTTGTCTTCTTATCATGTAGGAATTCACACTTTATCATGCATTCCATAAAAGTATTCTCTTATTTTCTGTCTTGCTTTTTTTTCCTATAATTTATGTTCTTATAAATCCATTACTGGAATTATTCAGCAAACACTGAAACAGCAGAAGATAACTTACACAGATGTGCACCTTACCTTTAAATAGGGTATTGCTTAAATTGATTAACTTTTTAGCTAGTAAATCTTATGCAAAATATATGACCCCAGTCATAGGAATTCAGCAGAGGTCTTAGACTGCAGGGTACATTACAGGAATAGCATTTACTTTTAGCGACTACTATGTCTTAAAAAAGAAATCAATTTTTATTTTAAAAAAGTATCATAATTGAAGAGGAACTTAGTTTTTTTGGTGTAAGAACAAAGGATTGCAAGGTTGATCTTGCAGGGGGTTTTATTTACCAGTTCTGCAGCACTGAAAGATGCTCAAGTCCTCAAGACTCTGAGGAAAACATATTCTTGTGTCATTAGATAATATTCAACAATTAAGGTTAGAACAATTACTGCTGTTATCAGCATTCTGTAAACAAGTTTTTTGTGTTTTCCCTACTTGAAATACAGGGCACCTGCTACGGGAATCTGATTTTTCCACTGGGTATTGGAAACAATCATAGCTTTGCAGTTCACTTATGTGTATTGACACCACTAATTTGGTGATGTGTCCTTGCTACCCTAAGGCTGGGATGACAGCCATATCCATAGTTCTGTCCTGCTGATAACTGGCATGTGAGATAGTGAGAGGAATAATTCTGTTCAGTACACTCTTGATAACTGGAACAGCTCTGTTCATGTTGTTGGTTCTGAACTGCCACTGCAAGGTGCATACTTTGCTGTATTCTAGTGCTGTAGGAGTAAGTAGTAGGAAGATTCAAGCAGCTGATCTGTGGCAGTCAGGCCTTTGTACAGAATTGTGCTTAGAAAGAATGCTGTCTATAGTAGCAAAGCTTGCAAATAGTCAGTTTGAAGTACACTGAAATTTGCACACCTTCCTTGCAGAATACAGCTATTGTTAACCCCCTGGATGCAAGGGGTGAGCCTTCCTCTCAATCTTCAAGAAAACTGCTGGAAAAAGAGGGTCCTACTTTTCAGAAGGAACTTCAGCATCATCTTAGACATACAGCACATTTTAAGGAGCCCATGGTAACCAAAAGGCATGAGCCCTCTACATTTGTACTGCACGTGGCATTGCAATGCCTGCATCCGGCGTTACAGTGTGAGGTGATGATGACTTACTTTGGATTTTAATGGATTTTCATGTTGGGCAATGTGAGGACTGAAAGATTTTGTTTTTCCCGCAGGAATTGAAGGATGCAGTGAAAAGATGCCTGGGTTACTTCAAAGACAACTCATGTCCCTCAGTTTCTTTTCCAGTAAATTGGTCACCAGTGCTGCCTGTTGACATAGCAGCAGAGGCCATGATTGAAGCAGTTCTAAATTTTGCCAAGACACAATCTACAAAGAAGAGAGAAGTGCAGTTTGTCGTTTGCCCAGATGACCCTGATGCTTATGAGGTAACAAATTTGTTGTTAATTACTCATAAGGGAAACACAAAACTGTAAAAATATTTCCACAGGTGACTAAAAATGAAGATAGTCTGTTCTGTACTAGCAATGACTGTGAGCAGCAGGTCTCTTTATGAAACTATTATTCTCATTAACAGATACTCAATCTTTGCAAATACTTATTTTCACTAAACTAGAAGTCTTCAGCCTGTAGTCTTATAAAAAGGGGAGAGAACTTTAAAATTCTCATGTCTCTCAGTGAATGTATAAGAAATAGTCTACTCTTAATTCATTAAGGGACAAACATTCCTCCTCAGGAAATGTTTTCAGTCAATTTTGGTTTTTTTGTATGGAGCTCCTAAGGCAAAACACTATCAACAGATTATAAGAGCTAACATGAAGAAGGAATTCAAGCAGACAGGCAGGACAATAGTTTGGATTTTAAAACTGATTAAGGATGCATCAGCATTGAACTGCAAGTAATGAACACCTTTATCTTATGTGATTGTGTGAGATATGCCACAACCACAAGGAGTTGGTAAAGGTGCCATTCAGTTTGTAAGATGCGTTACCTTCGGATATGCAGAAGAACAGGAATTCGTTTGATATTGTCAGGAATAACATTTTGGGAAAAGCTGACAAATGCCAGTGTTAACAATTTCAGAATTGGGGGTGGGGGTGTAAACTGCTTGTCTAACAGTTTTGAAAAGATAATTGTATATTTGATAAAAGACTGCAAACTGGTCCTGAACTTTTATCTTTCAAGGCTGTCCTGAGAAAATTTGCTTCAGCAAAATACAGACTGGAAAACAGAAGTGATCCTTTGAGTAAGTAATGAACAGAAGGGGCATTTCCAGTAAATGAGTACTCCCAATTTGAGAATCTGTAATAATCACATTCCTTTAAAACAGGGAACTTAGTATTTACATATGTGTCTTGGGGAGAGGAGGAAGCAAAAGCTTGTGAGGACTTTGTGTTTTTACACTTGTAGGAATGGGACTGCACAGTCCCTTTGAAAACTTAAAACCCGTTGTCATTGTCTAACTTGTTGGAAGTCATTTAGTGAAAGGCAGATAATTTCTCCATATGTGTGTGTGTATCCTGAAAACCTTGTAGCTAATAACTTTTTTGAGCATACCAGAAGTGTAGTCTACACTTGCTCTGTACAGCTGAGATTACAAGTAGGAAATTTGTGTCAGCCCTTGAAAACTCCTCACTTTTCCAATGCACTTGTATTAAAAAATATATATATCTTCCAGATACAGACTCAGGCAGTCAGACTGCAAAAAAGACTGCAAGCAATGAACTCATGATTGAACTTAGAGGGAGCACACCCACAGCACTGGAAGCTGCAGAATCATGGCTCCAAAATGTAATCCAAATTCAGAAAGGTGACCGTGCTGTTATTGAAAACAACTTCATTTTTTGCCTTGGTAAAGAGGAGTTTGCAGAACTCTCTCGAAAGCAGCCTTCTAGTGTATATGTGTCAGAAGAAGTGAGAGGTGGACAAGCCAGACTGATATTTCAGGGCCCTCCTGATGTGCTGATTGATGTAGTGCTTGCAGCTGAAGAATTACTGCTTCGTGTGCAAGAGAAGACTATTGCTGAACAAAAGAAACTGCTCTACTCGATGTGTATGTAAATTAAATATTGCCTAAACATAAATTAAGTAAATAAGTGCCTAAACAAGGTCAAGTATGAAGCAACAGTTATCTCTGTATTGCTGAGAGAGGACAGACACACATTCAGTTCACACACACATACTGAGTATTGCTTTAATTACTGATATCCCTGTACTTTTATCATGTGAGCTCCTGGAAGACCATTAGTTAGCTGTGGTCACTCAATTGGCAGTATTCCAGTGGGGCACACTTCATACAGGGGCTGGCCATGATGTGTATCCAGCTGTAGTGGAGCTCCCTCCAGGATACCTTCACTTTAAAGCCTGGCCATGGAGATTTACAAAATTTGCACTAAATGAACACACACCTTTGCTGAGCTCTTGCTGGCTACAGCTGGACCACTGTTGCAGATCTCAGTGGTGGACTTGCTCTGCAGAGTCCTTGGCTGCCATGAGCAATTGATATAACTAGTGGCATTACAGAAAGCTACTGAGTGATCAATTTTAATTCGTGTTTGGATAGTCATTCAATACAGATACCTTTATATGAAAGCTCAGCTGTGGAGAGGTGTAATGAAGAACATAAATTGCTTTTCTTTGGTTTCTTCTCTCCCTGGTTTCTTTATTATAAATGCAGAAAAACAGTATACAATTATATACATTTATATATACTAGTCCCTCTCAATATTAGTCTCTGACATTACTTCAGAGAATACTTAACATTCTTTGTTCTTAACTAAACCATCAACTAAAGTAGTGGATCTGCCTCCCTTTCCTTTGCTTCAGACATTATGATATATGAAAATTTTACTCCCTTATTCATATCCAGACCAACAAGAAGCAGGCCAGCTTTCAGAAGAAGACTTTCACAAGACAAGTACTGCTGCCTCCATCCAGATTTTACCTGTAGAATGTCACCTCCAGGACTTTAAAGACAGACAGAAAGAGTTTGAAAAAGCTGGACTTCGTGTTCTCAGGGTAAAGATGATATTCATGGAAAAACTGAATCTCAGTTCACATATTTGAACTAACATATTTAACATAAGCTTAAAACATTCAAATGAACTATTTCAGTGGATTGCTTTTAAAAATTAAGATCAAATCAACCTCATCCTTAAAACAGATCCAGTCTTTAATTCTAATGAAAAGTATTTTAAACATAATGCAAATAACCACTCAAAATCTGATTAAATTCTGAGAAGTCTTTTTAATAGTACTGTATGTTCTCCCTTGTACTTCATGCTTCAAATGCCCCTTTATAGGACTCTAGAGAAATATGAGATTGGTAGGGTAGATTAAGTACAATAATATTCCAGGACACTCATTCAGTGTCTATTTTCTTTTTGTGAGCTTGACACCAAAAATTACCATCTGAACTTGCCAGAGTTCTGATCTGATTATGTGTCAAAGCTTGAATCATATTTGGGTACCACTGCTTTACTGAACAGGAGGTGGACTCAATCTCTTCAGCACAACTCAAGTACTGGAAGTCAGTACACCAGGAAATATCCCCAGTGATTTCAATGGGAGGCATGGGACAGTGGTATGGTTCTTTTGTTTCGATCAGTTGCACGCTTCAGACACTTGGTCAACTATGTGGTTAATACATATAGGCTAAAGCAAAGGTTCTTGCATTGAGGAACAGAGCCTGAATAAAAGCATTTAAGGATTTCATAATTGGTCTCCATTTGCTTATGCTATGCTGTTATTTCCGTTATAGATTGAAAAGATACATAATCCATTTCTATCTGCTGTATTCCAACAAATGAAAAACAATGTAAATGGTAGCTCCCAAACAACTCAAAAGTTGTACCAGGATGTTCCTGCTGAGTTCTGTTCCTCAGTTTGCCAAACTGGATTTCACAGGATGTATTCTCCACCAAAAGGTAATAACTTGCTTTGGCATCTTTAATCAAAATGGACTGTAACTGACTACTAAACTCAGGTTAAAATTAGAAAAAAAAATGGCATTCCTAAACAAGAACTCTTTCTTACCTGTATTTAAAATTGTATGAGCTTACTTTATTATATACAGTAAGGTTTTCCTTTCTGATACTGTAGAACCAGGAAGGCTCTGGGAAGATAAGCCTGAATTCAAGTCTAGCTCAAACACTGGACAGAATTACTAGTATACACATGATTCCATGTCCAAGTTTTATTTTGTTGCATCACAGTAAAGAAAGTCAATGTCCTTATGGTGCAAACATGCATTCAGCAGCTTGGTGCTTTAAAACATGTTCAGGGGCATCACAGAACACTGAGGCTGGAAGGGGCTTGTGGGGGTGATCCAGCCCAGGCCCCTGCTCAATCAGATGTGGTCAGAGACAGCAGATAACTTCATTGCTTGGGCTGCCATTTGGAGTAAAGTGCACTCAGAGTAACATTGTGAATCCATGAAATTTTGTAGTAGACAGTGTAGTAGACAGATGCTTTCAGAAAGGGAAAGAATAAGCACTTAGTGCTTCATCCTGCAGCAGCTGAAGTGTGTGATGTTTTGCATACCAATTGCAGAATGGGATTTCAAGCAATAAACTGTTCAACAAGTGGAGATTTGCCTTTCTTTGTGCACTGTACATGGTACATTTCCACACTTTAAAAGAAATAAGATGATGGTCTAATCTCTTTGCACTTTTCCATTTGATACTGTAACAGCACTTCATGTGACATATTTCATATAAATTTCAATTTTTTTTTGTAGTTTGCATTATTAAGATCTTGCTGCCTTTGTTGTTTATCATAGTCCCTCATACGTGATGACTGAAGTATGAGTCATATATTTATTTTTATATAAATCCTTTAGATCTTGATGATTCAATCACTGGATTAACAGATAAATCTGAACAGTTGTCACTGGAATAGCAGTTAACTGGAATGGCCATCAGCTGTCATTGCTCGTGGTTTCAGTGGGAGGTCAGGGCAAACATCAGAGCCACTCCATGCAAATTAACTTCCAAAAGGATGGCATGCATGGAGCAGTCACACCAATTGTAACCCTGAATCAAGCAGCAGTCTCTTGGAACTACCACCCTGAAAGAAACAACTGCTAAATGCTTTGTCTTCTGAAAAATTTTCTTTCTCTTTCTAGAACAAGAATATGGAGCTGGCATCTACTTTACAACGAATCCAAGGTACCTGACCAAGGGCAAAGCTACAAGAGAAATGGATTCTATAATGTACGTGTTTGAGGCTGATGTAGTAACTGGCTTATACAAGACAGGCAAGCCATCTTCTATTATGCCACCAGTGGAGAGGAACGACTTCACATTTTATGACAGTTTAGTAGATAGATTGTACAGTCCTGAGACCTTTGTCATTTTCAATGGTTTAGCTGCCCTTCCACAGTATTTGCTGACTTGTTCCCCAGTGACTAAGAGGGATGTAGCTCCTGGAGGAAACAAGCAGGATCCTCAATGGGAATAGAGCAGAACTGTAGCTATGGTGAAGAACCTCTGAGAACAAAGTCTAGTGCTTAGATTTAAGAGGATGCTCTGCTATGGTCAGAGTGCTTCCTGAAAAGCACTCTGAAATACTCATGAACAAAATAGTAAATTAATACCTTAAGAAGATTAGGACAAAATTATCTGTGAACAGAAGGAGAAATGAAAGCAGTATAACATTTAACATTAACATTTACTATACCTGGGCATTTACTTTATTCCTTGAAGTGATCTCAGCTAGTGATTAGACACTTGATGTTTGTATAGGCTGTCATTCTTCCACTGCATTTCTTAATCTGAGATATTGCATTTGTCAGGGAAACACAAGAAATCTTGGCTGTGCCTTTTCAATCTTAAAGTTTTTTTGACTTAAGATAGGGGAATGTAGCAGGTGAGAGCTGTTTTCTGCTTAGGGACATGCTATTATACACAGTTATGACAAACATGAGGCAGTACTTCATAATTTCTTACAGTGGTTGCTGTAGAGCTTTTATTAGTTACTTCAAGCATTATAAGTACACAATCAAAATAAAAAGTATGAATGTCACTATCTGTTAACTTGTATTTTTTTATAGTCTTAAGAATGTGATTTGTACTGTACATGAGCTTCAGATTTCTCAGCAACATTCAATCTCTTTGAAAGGCTACAAAATAGTAGAGAACTGGTTCAAGCTACAGCTTGAAATTATTTTTCAATTAGCCTACCTTTACCAACATCATCTAAAGATTACATTGTCAGCCTTGTAGCCAGGTATCCCCACATTGCTTCTGCAGTGACCTGAAGCAAATACATGGAAAAGCCCAAGAGCTGTGACAGTAATTCTGCTGTAAAAGGGGATTTAGTCCAGCCCATGGGTACGTGGAAACTTCCTCTAGTAAAGCCTGCTGATGGGAAGCAGTCTGATCTCTAAAACACAGATGAAATTAGCATACTTTTCAAAATTGTTACTGGATTCGCAGGATGCTTGTATTGCACCTGCAACTCCTGAGCTAATAGTTGTAGGGCTAGGAACCACTCACAAGTCCAAAAGAACTTAAGTTATAAAAGTTTAATTCTGAATTCTGAGGTTACAAGTGGAATTTTTTAAACCATTACAAAAGAAACTTAGATTAATATATTAATATTTTGGGTTTTTTAAAAATTATTTTTAAGATTAGCTATGCTTGCTGTTGCAAAGAGTAGTTTTGTAGTGTGAGTCTCTAACAAAAAGTTTTGTTCTCAAGAAATCCAAAGGTTACTCTTAGAAATTATGCTGCAATTCTGAAAACAGAATTAGTCTATTCCTATTTTAACTATTCCATTAAAGTAACCAATTGTTTTCCATTTCTGTTCCCTTTTTGCTCATACTTCTTGATTCACACATACTGCCATGAAAACACATAGTTGTAGATTTAAGATTTGTTAGCATTGAACAAAGGTAAGTTCTTATGTCAGCATGCTTCAAGAGATATAATTTTTACAGGGGTTTCATGGTAGGATTTTTTTTCCTTCTCTTTTCTTTTTTGAAAAAAAAACTCAGTAAAGAGTTTCTGAACATACAGCATCAGTTTTCAGAACACCTAAAGGAGTGTTATTTGTGGCACAATGTAACATCTTGCTCTTAGTGGGAATAGAGAACAGTTTTCATAACTCAGTATTAATTTAATACTGTAACACAAGTACTGGTAACTATGTATTTCATTATTAACCTTTTTATTAACTCTGTAACTCCCCTAACTGCATGTGAAAAAGTCTGTAGTCAATTTAATAGAAAAAAATAATTACAGAGAAAGCTTTTAACATCTTACTCCTGTGCCCAGTACAGGCTTTCTCTTCCCTCCACATACACCTGCAGTAAAGAATTCAGTGTTACTGAATATTTATCTTTCATTTTATTATAGCATGATTTTTTCCTGATGTATAATTTCTATTTCACCAGTGTTCTCCACACATAGTGATATGTTATATATTCTATATATAGCTTTTTAAAAAAAAATGGTTATGTAAGAGGTTGTACATAATTATTTTCATCTGGTCCTCAAAAAGAATAATTTTGTGTACAGAAACTAGAAAATAAACCCAGCACGACTAGATGTACCAAGTAGTACATATTAAAATAATTACCACAGTAATTGAAAATTCCTGACCTTAGTCCTACCATAATCAGTTAACCAGGGGCTATTCCACAGCCTCTGGGATTTCTCTGTTGTCCACAATAAGAGTATGAATAATTCCTTCCTTTCGTTTCCCACTACTGACAGCCTTAATGCAACAGCTGTGATCAGCAACAGTGAAGTGAGTTTCAGTCCCATCTTCCACAAATTCACCCTGCAAGAAAGGAGACGAGAATAAAACCAGACGTGATATTTCAATAAATGAAAAGCTCGGGTGCATCAAATGTCAAGAGATCTTGCAGTTCCCACAGTTACAGCAGCTTTAGGTGCTGTGATGAATACTGCCCAAAAGCTGAACAAAGCTGCTGAATCTCAGGCAGGGCTCTGTCAAGGAGCCCAGTTAAAGATTTGTGGGTATCAGATGACGATGAAAATTTCACACAATCAGAAATGGTGGAGTTTGTGAATCAATATTACTGATTCATGTCAGTAAACAAAACCAGAAAAGCTGTGCTGCACAGCCAGAAGGTGCCACACAAACCTGTGCCCAAGTGGCAGTGAAAGTTGAAGTATTTAGGATGCCTTCTACAGCAGATCCCTGAATCGAGTACAACAGTTGTGAATCTTGGATACACATCTCCTGCTGCAGTTTTGTAATTTCCTGTTACAGATTTTGCCAAGCATGGCTGTGTTTTTGTCATGATGTTTGTGACAGCAGTTTGACACTAAACCTGCACCCACAGCTTGCAAGGACACCTCTGAGTGCTTTCAGGACATTATAGAAAAGGCTGAGCCATCGGGAGCAGGAGTCCTGATTTACTGAGAAGAGGAGGTTTCTACCCACTGGTTACTAAGCAAACATTTGGTGAATCTTTTCATCCCACTCTCAGGTATAGTAGACCTGTTGATTTTACAATTTGTACTCATCCAGGGGCTTCCTTGTGGCAGCAGTAGCAACTTTGACACCCCCCTGGTGAGAAGGCACATCCTTCAAGGACAGGGAAGCCTACCTGGTGTGCATATTGAGAGCCATCATAAGCAGCAAGACACCAAACAGATTAAACCACCTAGCTGTCAGCCTGCTCTAAAAATTAATGCAGATGTGATCAAGATAAGAAATTTGACTTGTTCTAATGAGGCTCTTAAGCCCTAAATATTAGGAACATCTCTAGATGGAAAAAAGCATGAGTCAGACTATGTGTTCAACTTTCAGTGACAACCATTACAAGCAGGTTTGGATGCAGTGGCTCTACACTCTGCATAAAACTCAAATCCTTCCCAATCCCCAGAAAATCTTCTCCCTAAAAAACCCTGCACAACTGACTCAAATTTCTTTTGTTTGTCTGAAAAAGGTAAAGAAAAGCATAATTTATCCGTAAACAAGCAGATGTTTGGCATCTGAACTGAAATACTGCCCATTATAAAATTCAGTGAAGGTCATTTGGATCAGACCAGGAGCATCCTGGCTGCCTTGGCCTTTTTGGTAAAGGGAGATAATGTGCCCCTAGGGGGCTTATTCTACCAAGCATTGGCTACATATCCATGGCCTGGGAAGAACTTTGGAAGGGATCACATACCGCTGTTTCCAATTTTTGACCGTTGCACCACACATCCATAGTGTCCTTTTCTGTGAAGGAAAAGGAAGACAAGGTAGAAAGAACAAGTTTTGGGGTTTTTTCTCCCTACAAGCAAGGATCTACTGTTGAATTTTACTTTCAATTCCCAAAAGAAGTTCCTAAGTAGCCCGTAGTACCTGAGCTACAGAGTTTGTTCTCATATTGGAGAAAGAGGAGGCTCTGTCATCAACTTTTGCTTTGAAGATACATTTTTACCCCTCCCTAGCCCTGCCTACTAACACTGTGTTGTTCTGAATAGTGTCAGAGATACTCTGACAGTCTAAAACTGAAAAAATTAAAAGAAAAGTGAAGTAATTTCTGCTAATTATTTGAGTGCTGTTTATTCAATAAAGCTCTAACTCTTTTTCCAGATCAATTTAATTCAAAAGCAGCATTATTTAACATCCATCAGGCTATCTGTATTCTTAACATTTTGAAAGCACCAAGTACCACTTTAAATATCAATCTTAGAATTTTTTTTCGCATTTGAAATAAATAGAATATTCTTTTACTTCTCCCAGCACATCCTCCTTAAATTACTTTGCTCTAGAATTCCCTTTATTGACACTGTCATTCACACAACATCAGCAGCAAGCTGAATCCTGCTTGCCTTTCCAGTAAGCATAGGGAGATTAAAATTCTGTGAAGAGACTTATCTGTTTCTGGCACTAAAACTGTCTTTCTTCATTGCTTCCCTTCATCTTAGGGCAGTTCATTCTGTCCTGAGGTTTAAGAAGAAATAGTCTGAGATCTCTTGTCTCCAGCTGTAACCATACAGCAATGCCCAAGTGGAAGTTTTCCCACTAGATGCCATGGACAAATTCTTCAAGGGATCCCTTCCTCCCACCTGCTTGTAATGTAACTGGGAAAGGGAGGGCAGAAGAGAAGCAATGTATTGCCTTGCTGTTAAGAAAGTGAAGGAATATCATTGGAAGGTTTTATTTTAAGTTTGTAGATAAGAAGTGATGCAGAAAAAAGAATGCTCATCAATCTATTAAAAATGTGGAACACTGTTGCACTTCAAATAAGGACTTCTTGACCATGGCTGACGATTTTTGAAGGAAAGCCTGGTTACCTGCTGAACAAACTTAAGACACATGAGGTTTGATCACAATGCAGGTAAAACTTCTGTAACAGGCTTCACCTGGAGAACTGCCTTGCTAGGGCAGCTCTATGGATGCAGCAGCAGTAATGCCTCCCAATTTATTTTTTTTCCCAAATCTAGACCACGCTGCTGTAGGCTCACTTGTGTATCACAAGACCATTACTTTCAGACTGTCTTTGGCATCTCATTCCAAACTTCCACATCCCCCAGGATTTTATACTGCATCAGAGCTACCCACTGAACTGTGCTTTCTCTTAATTACCAGCTTTTAAATGCACACAGGTTTATTCAAAGGCAGCAACATGTAGTCACTCAATGTTTACTTACCTAGAACAATTCTATAGTCTGTACCTCCCAAGCTCAAAATCCAAGTATTGGTTGTTTTTAACCTGTTCTCTATATACTGCTTCAGACTCTTTCCATTGATCTCCAAAGTATATTCATATGCAAAGCCACCGACTGCATCAATGTTAATAGCAGCTTTAGTTTTAGTAGCTCCAACAGTGAATGTTTCTTTACCCACTAATTTAAACATCCATTCTCTTCTTATTTCTTCCTGTAGAGAAAAAAAAACAAAGATAGTGGGTATTAATTGGAAAACCTGAGTGCATGTTTTAATATTAAAAAATTGAACTGGAACTCAGGAGACAGCTCAGTATTGAACTATTATTTGGGATTGAATGCATACACAGTGCTTTGTATGCACAAAATGCCTCTGCCCAAGGACAGCAAAGCACTTCATGAATACTCACACCTTAAGTGGAACTGAAAAAAAAGAATGATGCAGTTTATTAAATTAGGTAATTAACTGAATGTACCTCACTCGCATTTATTAGTCTGTTGTTTGTTGTGATGTGTGGTGCATGGGAGTGCACTTATATGATCTGTATCACAGTGAATTTTGAGCACATAGCAATTTCACCTTTCCATCAACATAGACAACACGCTTTCCTGAAGTGGTCCCATGTTCAAATTCAATCTTATGAACACCATCACTTAAAGCTACTTCCCAAACAGCCACCAAATCTGTCATCTTCTCTAAGTGGCTGTACCGAGACCTAAGGAGAAACCAACAAAGTAAATTAATTGTCGTTGAAAGTTCAAAGTCCCAATGTCTGCAGTTCAAAGCTTTACTGCTTCTGGGCAAGTCACTTGGTGCAAATAAAAAATGAGACTTGAAAGAATAAGCTTACAGAACTGCTTATATTTTCATGTTTTTCAGACATCCAAATATGACAAAACATCACAAAATATAAACAGTTTAACAGACTCACTTTGACAAACAGTACAAAGACACAGCTACTAATCTAACCTATAAAACTCCCATTTCAGGTGACAATATGTAACAAATTTATATTTTTTAAGATACTCCTGCATAGTTCTGTTATTTCTTGGTAGGCAATAAAATATATTATTTGATTGGTCTCAAAGGAAGTGTTTCAGCTTTTTAGACTTGAAAAAAATATTTTGACCACTTTAGCGATTTGCTCTGTTAACAGATTTGTTTGTAATCTCATAAACACTACCTTCATCATTCACATATGCAACTCTGCACACACAGACACAGGGCAAGGGATCTGGCAAGATATCCTTTTATTTAAATAATTTTTAAAGTTTAGATACAGTCATAAGTGACCACTGGACCTGTGGATATCTTTCCAAATCTGCTGATATCACAGTTCTGATTTTTTTACCTTACTTCATCATCACAGACAGTAATCTCCTCACCGGATGCCATAGAAGCCAAAAGAGCTTTTAATCCAATTAGCAGCAAGAAAAAATAGAAAAGCAGAATAGTAGCAGAGAAGCTCTGAGGTCTAAAGTTTCTCCAGCTAAGATAAAGGACATTTTTAAAAGCATCATTAACTAACATGCAGTGCTGTTGTATATATGATGAAATAAAACTACTTAAAATACAACCATCTTTCTCTAAGACAGAAAGGCAAGTGTATTTTAAAAAATAGTATATTTTATAAAACCGAGTAAGTGCAGTTGTCCTAATTTTACTAGCTTCTCATAACTTTGTCAGTTACTGGATGGAAAAGTGGACTGCCTGATTTGTGGGACAAAGCTTAGAAATTAACAACTCGACCAAAGCAGGAATCCAATCCAGAGCTGTGCATCTCAATCCCAGACCATAATGAATTCGGGACTGGGAAATAGCACAGGCAGTAATTTCACCTCCTCCCTTTTCTAAACCACTGTAGGAGCTTTCAACAAGCACATTAGTAAATGTGACCTGGCAATTCAGTCACAAAATCTATGTGAGCCACAAGGAACTAATTTCTTAAGAGGATTTTAGACCATGACAGTGTTTTACAACCACTGGGTTTTAATGCATGATTTTCACTCATTAATTTCATCATCATCTGCCTTGTCTGTGCCTATCAATAAACAAACAGACAATAACACGTGCTAATAAATGCCGAGGAGGTTGTTTTGGCTGTTCCTGAAGTTTCTGGTTCCTGCAGAGGCAGCATCCTCGGGCACACGGTGGGAGTCAGGCGTACAGGGAATATTTCCCTGCTGTGCTCCAAGAAGCAGGCTCGGCACAGACCCGCGCGTGTCCCCGGCAGGGATCAGCAGAGGGAGCGGCCTCGGGCACGCAGGAGATGCCAGAAGAGATATCTCAGCCAGCCCAGAGCCTTCATCACCCCGGGCAGGCCGCAATCCTGGGGCGTGGATTTTAGGCATCATTTAGGGTCAATGCTGAAAGGGTTAAGAAGCATCCCAGAACATACAAATTCCCTTTTTTTCCCCCTTCAAAACATGTTAATGAAGCAACACACACGTATCTTTCACCAAACCCGACCGCCGACTCTAGGCCGGGGGTGTCAGCTGAAGGCCAGCCGATCCCACCGCGTCCCAAGGGAAAGCCGGGCGCTGCTCCCGGAGGCAGCGGGCACAGCGCCTCCGGCCCCGCTGCTCCGAACGAGGGACACACAGCAGTGCCGCACCCACCGCCTCCATTCACTGACGGACTCAGCAGCCCAAGGCGATATTTACTGCTTTACACGGAAGGGCTCCTTCTGAAAACTAGGCTGGGATTACGGCTCCCAGACCATCCACCTAATCCCGGCAGCGCTCATCGCCGGGCGGCGTGCCGGGAAGCGCGTGAGATTCGAGGACAACAGACCTGCCCCCACCGTTACCGCCAGCAACGAGATTTTTTTTCCATTTTTTTTCCTGTCTATGTTTTGTTTTAATTAGCCCCGCGCCCCGCCGCGGCTCCCGCCGTGGCCCCACTCCTACCTCCGCCCGGTCTCCTCCCCTCGCCTCCCGCGCCGCAAAATGGCGGCGCCCGCGCAGCACCGCCCCGCGCTTCCCCCGCCCGCTCCACTCCGCTCCCACCCGAGCGGCTCCGCGGCCTGAGGAGCGACCCCTCTCCCGCCTGCGGCCCTTGCCATGACCGAGGTACTCTGCTGGACCCGGGTGTCGCTGCTGGGTGGTTGGAGCGGGATAAAGTGCGATGGAACAGTCCATGAACCCCCAGAGCCGCCGCCGCCGCCTCGCTGAGGGCTCCGCTCGCGGCGGGGCCGCTGCGCCCCGGGTGCGTTGGAGGGACCCGAGGACCGGCGGTTTGGGTTTCCTAAAAAGGCGAATTTAACTCATTGCGCGTATGTTGCATTCAAGTAGGGATCCGGAAAATTGATCATGCTGTGTGCTGTTAAGTACGCTTTTCCCCAATGTGCTTTGCAGATCCTATTCGAGCTTCTCACAAGCCCTCCTGTAGTGGTGTCTTGGGGGTTTGGGGTTGGTTTGCTTTAATTTGTGGGCATTTGGTACCTTCTGCTGCACAGGTGATGTGAAGATCTTGGGTTTCTGCTTCTTTTCCCTTTCTCCCAATGCAGCAGGAGAAGGCAGAGTGGGAAAACCTAAACAAGGTATTAACGCGTCATGGGTTGAAACCTGTGAATCTTGCTGCCCCCCAAAGCTGCAGAGATACATCAGGTAATGTAATTTTGTCTCTTTTTGTATTTGGAAATAGTAACCCTAAGTTCATAAGGCATCTCCAAAGCTGTCGCTTCTAAGTGGCAGCAGACAGGCAGTCTTCTTTGGCTGTTGAAACCCTTTCATTGTGACTTTGCTTATGTTTTATATCTCCAGATATGATTGTCCTGGACTGTCAGTCTTCTCTAGAAATAAGACTTGCATTAAAAACGCTGGTGGAAGACACTGAGCGACAGCAGAAGGTGATGCAGGGACTTATGGAGGCAAATCGATGTCTTAGGTAGGACACAGTGGAAGGAATTTACCTGCAGAGTAAAAGTATTATCAGTGTGCATCTCTAGCCTGGTTGAGATCTTATCTCAC
The DNA here is from genome assembly GCA_013400315.1 of Bombycilla garrulus. Lineage (NCBI taxonomy): Eukaryota > Metazoa > Chordata > Aves > Passeriformes > Bombycillidae > Bombycilla > Bombycilla garrulus. Next base: position 408,321 of record VXBU01003596.1, read on the forward strand.
CAGAGGCCTAAGACCCTTTTCCTGCGGCTGTTTTTCAACATGCAGCAATGTTGTCCCAGTTCCTTTCAAGCTCTTCTGTATTTCACCTGTTGCTTCTTCTCATATCAGTGTATTTTCCATACCTGTTGCCACAGGATGTTATCAAAGGTCATCACATAATGTCAGGTGTGTGCTTCCTGCACTGTGTGTAGTGAAATGAGTTTAGTTTAAAATCAAGGATTTATTTCTTTTTTCAGAGATGTGGTACGTCTGGAACAAGGTCGAGCATCTCGGCAAGAGCAACGGGCTAATGATTTGGAAAACGTGGTGAAAAACATTAAGGCCAAAATTTGTCAGCTGGAAGATGAAACAATAGCTAAAGCATGCCAGCAACAGAACCAAGTCAAGGAACTTCAAAAAGATCAACAGGCTTCACGGGTAATTCAGATAGTGCTGCCTGAGGATTCCAACTTTTGACTTATGAAAGGTCTCAAAATATTTGCATTGATCTAAATAAATATTAGTCTTGGGTAATAGGGTTAGTACACTGTTTATAGCTAAGTTTTTTCAAACTATGCAGAATTTTCTAGAAATCATTTAGAAAAATATCTGTATCACTCTTCCACTGTCTCTTCAGCATGGCTAAAACCCAAGTGCTCATCATAAGTCCTTGGGACCAAGTGTGTGCTCCTGTTGCCTGTTCACAGGTGAAATACCAACAGCAGCAGGAAAAGCTGCAAGAACAGGAAGATATTATTGCCCACTTGCAGAAGGAGCTGAGCAGAGTTGGGAGAGAGGAGCAGCAGCGAGTTGCCACTCAAAAGAAAATGTTTTGTCAGTTTTGCAAAAGAGCTCCCAAGTCTCTCCTGGATGAGCAGTAAGTGATTCTCTTCTACTGCTGAACCACCTGTAACATTAAATGAAGAAACAGATTTTAAAGTAATGCTTCTTGTTATTGATATGTGAAAAAATAGTAACCTGGAGATTGCAGGAGTACAAGATGAAATATGAATTCTTGAGAAGGTACCTCAGTGCAGTGATATTTTTCTTTTGTGAAATTATAAGCCAGATAAACCCCTGGCAGAAATTAAAAAATTGCTACCCTCTGCCCACACTAGATGTCAGCAAAGGGAAGGGAATGATTGACTGCTCTGTAGCTGCAGTGTTTGCTAGGATGATCTCATCCTGGGATTCTAACATTTAAAAATGTAAGTTAAAACTAAACAACCCCCCCAACAAACATCATCCTTAGCTCCGCAACAAAGAGCCTTTCCAGTTTTGGGAAGTGATGTTTCCAACTGCTGACTGCAGGCTTGCTGTGAGCTTCCAAGTAGTTTTGGGTAAGTTCCCAAAGTATCACAAGGCTGTGTCTCTTGCTAGTAGGATTTCCATGGCTCTGCTACAATCAGACATTTGCCAGTTCCTCGGCCTCAGGTAGCCATTCCTTTATTGTGCTGATATCACCTGGTTTTCTAGGCCTGGCCAGCAATGTTTACCTGGGAAGCTTTTAAGAGAGATTGTGTGTGCTCAGCTTTTTCCTTGAGCCCTCACTGTATCAGAGGAAGGATCACTGAATTTGGTTCCCTCGTCTCTCATCTGTCTCTCCAAACCAGACAATCTCAGGATGTTTAAAACACTTTATTTTGACTGTGCCTCTCTGTTAATCTTACTGGGTAACCACAGGCACAAGATGAGGAGGCTGATGGGCAGATTTAACTGTTTTCTCCTCTTGAATATTTTGCGACTTCTAAACTAGTACAGATTCAATAGGTCTACTTTTCCATTTTGGCAAAGTGACCTTGTTTGTCTGGTGTGAGAGAAACTCCACTGTTTGGAGCAGCCACTTCCAAAGTTCACTGCAGCTGTGTAAGCTGACCTGTTCCTCTGGGTTGGTCACAGTATGAGTTTTGTGAGAATGTCTAAAATTCAAAATTAACATTTTTCCTTTCTTCAGGTACCTTTGTCTAATTGATTATTATGAATCTCAAATTAGTCAGATTAAAAAGGAGCTGAGGTAGGTTTCATTGAATGCCTTGTGGTTCTACTGTTCAAAATTCCCTTAGCTCTTACTGTTCTTAAATCTTATAATGGTAAATATTCTGTGCTCCAGGTATCACTAGCATGTAAGAAACAGCAAAGGGTCATGGAACTTTGGGTTTTTCCAGAGAATAACTAGCAGTCAGGCTAAGCAGCTTCTCAGTCAGGTGACCAGGACAGTTAGGAGGTTTGGGGTATTCAGATTCTTGAACTATGTCTTCTTTTCCCTTTTCCCTTTTCCCATGGTTCACAGGCAGAATTACTGCATTAGATGTGCTATTTGACTGATCTTCCAAAACTAAAGGTTTTCAACTGTGTACCAGTGCCTGCATGGCACAAAGCAACAAACAGATACCTGAGACATTCCTATGGCTTGAGATTGCTATTGAGAAAACTGAAATGGGATTTCCTTGTACAGGAGTTTCTATTGTGGATAAGTGCGCTTCATTAGCATATGAAACAGCTTTCCCAGAAATTAGAGCATGAATCTTAGGGCAGAATTTCTATTCTATTTACTTTGTAGTTTATAGAAACATTAATATCATACATAACTGCAGCTAAACCAACTTAAATTTTTGAGCTAATTGAACTGCTCTAAGCTGAACCAATTTATTTTTCCCAATAGGCAATATAAAAAAGATGAAGACGAGGTGCAGAGAGAAGTAAAAAACAAGGAAGAGTTCTTAAATCTAGATGCTACTCCTAATTACAAAGCACTGCTCATGGTATGGAACTGCCAAGAATAAGTCAGTGCAGATCTCTCAATGGTAACCCTTCAAGAACCACATGGAAACATAAACATGTTTGATTTCTGTGTCATGTCTTCTGAACTTGTGACCTCTCTGGGCAGAGTTCTCTGTCCCTGTGCAAAGATGCAGCAAAGTGTTGTGAGTCTGCTGAGGGTTGTATACACCTCCTTAGTCACAGTGCTCCACCTGGGGTCTAATGCACCAGGCTCTTGGTCTTAGTCATCTGATTCCTCTTTTTTTTGCTGTCCAGGCAATTGGGAACCCTCCTTAACATGTACATACTTTAAAGTGTTGAAGCGTGTTCATTATGAAATAAGTGCAGTAAAAGAAATAACCCAGTCTATGTTGCAGTCTTTCCAGAAGCAACTTACTGAAACAAAAGCCAAGAATGAACAGCTTTTACTTGAAAATATAAATCTCAAGAAAGATTTGGAAATAAGGTGAGAAAGGATAAGTATCATCCTTTGTAAGGCCATTTCAGTAGACTTTGCTTTACAAAGCCCAGCAATTGTAAAAGTGAGGTGTGAAATCTGTGATCAAAGAAATGAGATATGGCAGCAACAGCCACACTCTTCTCCCTACATGGCTGCTAATGGTTAGTTTGCTCTTTATTGCTGTTGTCATGTAGAAATGTAGCAGGATTTAATTTCCAGAATGATGTTTTGGCACTGGCAAAGCTTTCTTACTTTTTTTGCTTGGATGAATTTTACAGATACCTTCCAATGCAAGACATACAACATGGTACTTTTTCTTTCTAGCAGGCCAGCTGCACAGGAATTAAAATTTTACAAGCACCAAGTGAGGAAACTACAGAAAGCTCTAAAGAAAACTACCCAGTAAGTATATTCTTTCAGGGACTTCCATGAATCCTCTGGACTTGTGAAGGCAAAGTTACTCTGCAAACCATAATATAGAGAGTAGCTTGTAGAGCATGTGCCTTATCAGAATTCTTTGGAGCCTGGTTACGGGCAGCAAGTGCTGCTGGACCTCTGAAGCCCTCTGTATTTCTGAAGTGATGGCAGGGTCTCCAAATGGGGGCACAGCAGTGTGGGCTTTTTTATTTCATTTTGTCTTTCTGGATTTGATTTGAGTTCTTTTGCTGGCAATACATACAGGGCCAGCTGTGGTGTTTGCTGCTTCCATAAGCTGTAAAGGAAGCTACTGGTTTCGTTATGGATTATGAATGTGAAAGTATGATTTGGCAAAATTTTGCAGCTACCGAAGTTATGTCCATAATATTCTTAGACATTGACTGGGTTTATTTCTGAAATATTGCTAAGAAAATACATGGAAGATATAAAAGATGCAGTACTAACAAAGTGTTTTTATCTGTAATTTCACTTAGTCATTTGTCCATGTGCATACTGAATGCTAAATATTTTATACCCTGAAAAAGACATCACTTAAACTTTAAAATAAATATACATGTTGCATATGTTGAAATGGTCCATTTTCTGGTGCAGTAGGTAGCATTTAAATGAAGAGTAGTAGTGAGCTTTGTATAATAAGCCAGGAGAGATGTTCCAGCAGAAGGGAATAACAACTGAGCTTAGAATTTGAACCTTAAGAGTAAAATTCTGGATTTTAAGTCTTCAGCCATAGTAGAACTCTGGCAACAAAAAAAACTGGTGGTGTCCCTTCTAACTCAGCAAACAGTCACGCATAGCCTCAGCCTGGAGACTTGGGATAAAGTAATGATATTCACATTGGGTGTTGTGTTGTCAGTCTGTGCTCCTTGGATCTGATGGACTTCTGTTGGCCAGCATCATAACATGGGCATTTACTTTGTATGTTTGAGTGTAAGTGCTACACACCTGGTTCTTCTATCAAGTTAAAAGGTAGCATCTCCTGCTAAGGCTGCTTGTGTGACTCACTGGGAGTATTTTATGCAGATTTTCAGGGAGCCGGACCGGAGAAAAAAGAGAAGAAAAGAAAGACGCTGGGAGAGTTGCAGGAGTGGATCAGCTGCAGGCAGCTTGCCAGCAATACTTGCAGGTACCCAAATTTTATCTGTTCTGCATGTTTCTAGCAGTGTTACAATGAAATATTATACATGTTCTGTTTAGCTGTGTCAGCTGGAGTGTGCTGGTCTGAGAATAAATGTCTACCAGATCCTCTGTGCAACATGAGTCATGTTCTGGATTTGGCAGTCAGTGTAGGCTGGTTCTTGTTCTATCTCAGTGTAAACCACCTGAAAACACAGCAAGGCAGCAGACACTATGCTGGTAAATGTGATTAAGCTGAAGTCTGTTCAGGACAGGGGATTTGTTCACGATCTTGGGCGATAGCGGCCTTTATTTTTCTCTTAATTAGAAAGCCTAAATATCATAAAACTTAGTAAAAGGTAAACTGTGCTCATTACAATGCCTCGAGTGGGTAAATGTTAACTATCCCTCAAAGAAAAGTATATACTTGCATTACTTTTACATATCTTCTGGCTTTTACATATCATCTTTCAGCTAATATGTTTAAATCTTTGAGTCTGTTGCCTGTGGAATGCATGTGTAAAATTCATCAATAACTATACTGGAACTATTTATGACATAATTGAAGGCAATCATGGCTGTGCTAGAGAGGGGTTTTATTACAAAACACCATACATGTTTGAGCAGTAACATTTGCTATTGGTTGTTGAAGGTTTTGTCCCGGATCGATTGTATTTTGCGAAGCCCAAGAGCTCCTCCATCGATATTCCGGCCCAGCAAAGGGCCAATGCAGAATTACTTTAAAGACAATGGACAGGGATGTGGATTTGAGCACCTTCCACTCACCATAGAAATGTGGGCAGATCAGCTCAATGCCCTAAAGGTAACAACATGCTGTACTCTGCTTCTTGCTCTTCCTTTCATCTTCTCTCCACTTCTCCATCCCTCCCTATGTGTAGTTGTGGGGTCATTTGTGGGTAGCTGCTGTTAGTGCCTGACTTGGTGGTAAATTTCACAAATAATCTGCTGTCCATGTGAAATATGTACCAGAGATACTTCTTTGTGTAAATCTTTTGTTTAATTTTATTAAATTGTCCGAGTCCTTGAGAAGAAACATAAGCAGATGAATGATGGTGCATTCTCTTCCTTCCTTTTGTCTGACCAGAACAGAGACTTTTTGATCTAAATACAAATGAAATAGTTTTGTTTAAAGCCAAACTCTTTGTTACCAATACTTCCTCTTTCACTGAAACTGTAATACATAGCAAATATCAGATTTTTTACTCTTTTCAAATCAAAGAATATCAGCAAGACACTGTCCTTAAATTAATGAAAATTAAAACCTTAACCTCTCCAGTGCTAGAATGTTACTGCATATGAGAAACAGAGGAATGCCTGTTTCTATAATAAAAACAACTTTAAGCACTTTCTAAAATAAGCGCTCCCCTCCCTTCTTTTAAAAGGATTTGCATAGGTCCTTGAGAAAACTGTCTCTGGAATTGGTGCCTTGGAACACTAAAGATCCGCCGGATAACAGAGAATCCATACGAGTTGAAGACCTCCAGTTGATAGCAGATGCAATTTTGGAAGAATTAGAGCATAAGGAAAAGGTAATTTTTACAAGAGGTTTATAATCACAAGTTACTGTGGAATTCTTAAATGCATTATTCACACAGTGATTAGATTGGTGCATTTGAAAGCCTTGCAGCATTTAAGAAATACCTGTTTGAAGGCATTCAATAGTCAAAGACTGTTTTAACAAAATGGATAAATTCACCTTGGGGAAGATTGCTTTAATTGAAGGCACTTGACCAGCAGTGAATTTGCATTGCCCTGCAGTCTCAGGTATTATCCTGGTCTGTCTCTCAGGGCTGAGAATACATAAACGCTTCTCTCAGCAACGGAGAAGAAAGCTTTCAAAAGAGTATTTTGAGTTTGGTCTATGTTTGTGCTTGAAAACTATTGAAACTAGGTCTTCAGATTTAAAAATATTTGAAATGCTGAGATTTCATAAGGGAAGTTACACCTGTTTACTGGTTTTAAGAATTTTTCACAGCTCAAAACACCTTTGCCTTATTAAGCAGTACCATTGATGAGTTCTTCCTGCTTGCTCCAGAACAGCCAGACACAGTCCTTGCAAACCCTGTCTGCCATAGTCTCTCACTTCCAGAAGTTGTTTGATGTGAACTCTCTGAATGGTGTTTATCCACGGATGAATGAGGTTTACATAAAGCTGGGGGAAATGACCAATGCCATGAGGAATCTCCAGGAGCTCCTGGAACTAGGTAAAGGCTTACCACCTGCTGCTTGCTCACACCATTCCAAAAAAAAAAAGACACAGGTAAAAAGCTGACCTCTTCATAGAAAAGAATGTTAAGCTATTGAGAAATGAATTAACTAGGTGTTTCCTTCACTGGGAAGATAAAAATATGTTTCTGTCAATTTACTATTTAAATAGCAAATACCCAGTATTTGTAAGCCTTTAGCAGTTGCTGAGGAATAACAGGAAGGCAGAAGAAGGGAATAACAGAGGAAATAGGAGACCTGACTTCATAATTGTTCATTCTCCACTTGAAAGATAACAAGTTTAAGGAAGAAAATAACTCAGCCTCAGATATAGATTTCTACTCAGTAATTCATTCAAATGTAATTGGCTCCTGTCCTCAGAAAGTTCCATCTTATGCTGCTAAACCTAAAAACCAAAACAGGTTGTTGAATGTCAAAAACTGTCAGTACTCAGAGGTGTAGTTGATTATTTCCCTTCTGGTGGGAACTTCCATAGAACAGGAGCTGCTGTTGCTCCTGGGTTAAAAGGTTGGGTTGAGCTGTAGGATATTCAGGCCCAGAGCCAGGCTCCTGGGCTGCTGAGCCTCATTCAAGGAGGGAAGTGGTGTTCCTGCCTGCAGCCATCATGGGAGATGAGGAAACCTCACCTCCCTGTAATAACTGCAGCTCAGAGGATGCCTTGTCCAAGCCTAGTTCTTCTGAAACTGAAGGAGAAAAGGACGAGGAGGCTGCTACCTTCAGTCGTAGAACTACAGACAAGTTAAAATTCAATACCAAAACAAGTTCTGGGTGTTAACAAAGTGTTTGTTAAGCAGGTTCCTTAGTCTCTATAGTGTGTCTGCTGTGTCACAAGAACCTAATGAATAACTTCTACATATATATAATTTCAGTTGGCTGATTTCCACTGACATTGTATGGGTGCACTTTAATACTCTCTGCTGCGACCACACAGCTCTGCCAAAATGTTTGGGCCACTAAAGGATTAGTGAGAGAATCCCCATTCCTAGCTAACATTTGTTTATTTCTTACCATGGCCACTCATTTCTGTGAATGATGGGATGTGTATGCCTAGATCTATGAAAACCAAATAAAATCTGTGCACCTGCAAGAATTCAACTGCGTCTAAAATACTTCCCTGTTATTACTGTTACAAGAATCATGAGGTGTTTGTTTTTCCACAGACAGTTCAGCTCCACCCACTGTGGTAGTGGATACTGTTGGGAAATTGTGTGACATCATTAATAAGAACGTGACTGAGCAGGTACAGCAGCTTCTGGGCACCCAAGACATCCACAGGTATGTGGGGCTGTTCCACTGCTGACCATTCTTCAACCATCAAATGTTGTAATTGAGAACTGCCAAAAACTGATGCTGAAAGAAACTTTCATCATTTGCTACAAAGTGAGCTGTGCCAGCACAAGGTGTTAGTTTCTGCTGTCCTGCTTGAAACAAATCTTGAGTCCTGACACAAGGCTAAAGCTAACAGAGGGAAAAAATGAGGCCAGAAGGTTCCAAAACACCCTCTGGTTTGCATGGATAATGTGATCAAACAAGCCTTAATGGGATATGTGTTTCATCAAGAGACAAATCCTGCACCTGGGTGGGGAGGAGAAAGTGATGCAAGTCTCAGATGTAACATTGAAGTGTTCTAGTTGCTAGGGTAGGGTTTGCCTCAAGCTGCCACAAATGCTTTAAAAACTGGACAAATTGAGTTATACGTTCAACAGCAGACAGCCACAGCCAGGTGGTAGCAGACCCTAAGAGCTTGCATTCAGCATGTGCTTTACAGACAGACTAAAAAGGGAGCAGGCAGCAAGCCTGACACATGCTGAGTTAACAATACTCTCTCCCTCAGCCTTTCTGCACTCATTTCTCAGTTTTAACTGGAGAACAGCTGCTTATAAAGCATTTCTTGCTCCTTCTCCAAGGGAGTTATACCAGCCACCTCCAGGCAGTATATTTAGCATACACAGACAAATGTTCCAGACTACCTGGTGCCATGTGAGGGGAAAAGGAAGGATGTGCATAGAGCATTAGTAGTGAAATCAGAGATCCTTGTGACAGCTCCCTTGTTGGCTGCAGGGTTCAGAACTGAAGAACAGAACATTGGTGTCCATGGTTTTATACACTAAGGAGCAGTATTTTCACAAAGTCATGGTACAGAAAAACAACATGGCCAAGGGGATGAACTTGCCCTGTCCTTGCATCTCTTACCTGATATTCCTTTTTATTTATACACTTTTTATTTCAGTATCATCAATAAGCTTGAAGAACATGAGTGCTTCTTTCCACCCTTTCAGGCTCTTATTCAAGATTTGCTGCATCTTCTAGGTAAGTAATATTTGCATCAGTAATGATCTTCATGCCAGTGCTTCCTCAGAGAACTTTAAACAGTTAACAAGTGTTTTGTTTACTCCTGCTGTGCTAAAACAGAAGGAGGATGTGAGGGAAGGTGCTGCCTTTTGCCTCACTCTCCTTCTTTCCACCTTTCCTCAGGAAGTGACCAAAACACTTTCTTTTCGTTGAACATGGGGTTGCATTTACCTAAGCATATTACTTATAAGCCAGATTGGTTTTTTTCTGAAAGCATTAAAAGGGCTGAAGAGCTTATTTAATTCACCAGCTATTTAAGTTAGAATTTTGGTTGAACTCAAAGGTATTCTGGGTTCATAAGCCTTACCTTTTTGCATTCCCTTCTGTTGCAGAGATCAGTGATGTGGAAGATATTTTACCTGCTGTGCAAAACCTGAAATGGGGAGCTGGTTATCGCCGACTCTGCTCTTCCTGAGCAAGTTTTCTCTTACCTGTGAATGTACTTGTTGGTGCACATGACACTGCAGCTACCTCCAAGGACTGTTCTGCTAAGCAACAATTCCAGATTTCTTAAATAAAAGTTGCTGCATTTTTAAATTTTTTTTCTTTAATTCTTGGTCAATTTAAGAAAAATTTTAACTGCTATCAGCTGGTCTACTCCATCCCAGAGAGAGAACCAAGATACTCTGTATCAGTCCAGGAAACTGAACCCAGCACAACACCAGGCAAACTCTTAACCACTGCCCATTTTTTATGTTGTTGACACAGTAAGTATGAGGTAAAGATGCCCTTACTGCCATAGCTATCACACTTACACACATGCTCACTCTTGGTTTTCTGGAGAGCCGCTTTTAAAATGTTGTTCACATTTCCAGATCAGTGTGGAATGGGAACACATTGTTATTCAATGAGTATTCTCTCTGATTATGGATTGAGGCAGACCAACTTAATGTAATCTAGGCCAAAAAACACTTGAAATTTGCTTCAGGTGATGGCTTGAAGTTACCATCATTGTATTTCAAAAGTCAGTTTTAGAAAGGAATACATCAAGTCTCTTATGCAAGACAATTAGAAGTTTATTGTACAGAAACAAGTACACCAAGCTTCCAAAAAATATTTTGCCTCAATAGTATTAAAGCTTAGTTTACAAAACTTTGCTGTTCCTCAGACAGAATCTGGGGTTCCAAGATTTTGAAATGTACTTTAACAAAGGACAAAACCAGTTATGGTGTCACAAACTAAAACCTTAATGACATCTTTTGGAAGCTCATTATTTACATACCTGCAGCCACAGTCTGCTAAGGTACTTCTGAACAGTGGACTACCAACTTCTTAGTTTCTCAAAGGAAAAAAAAAGCTATTAAAGAGTTTCTCTTTAAACAGGTTCTGTAGCCCTACAGCTGAAGAATACTGTTTCAAAATGTATTCTTTTAAAAGTACACCACTTCCATGTTAAAACAACATGAACAACCTCCTAGGGCCATCAGACTGCCAAGCAAAGTGATGACACATGACAGTTGGCTGACAGTCTAAAATCTCCTCAGGTACAACAAGATAGGTTTCACACTTAGAAGTCCTTTGAGGGGGGGATTTGCCTGAAATAGCAAAAATAAAGGACTTATTCTTTAAGGACAAATTATTCCCTATGTGGGGGAAAATATGTTTAACTTCAGTGAGAACTAATCCCCAAATAGGATCATTAAATTTGCATGTCCTGAGCTGGAGCCTGCTTCAAATTTGCAATGACTGTGCAAAACACATTAATTACAAGAGATATGTACATTATATAAAGTTGAAAAATTAGTAACTTATGTACATGAGAAGGAAATCAGATTTTCTTGTGTCTGCTCCTTGTCAGCTCATACCTGCAAGACAGACACAATAAATAATTACAGTAGTTGAAAGCTCTCAAAAGTTTTAACTGGCACAGTAGAGAGAACTTGAGTTGCTTTATTGCTTGTGCTTCACAGGCAGCACAGCAAAGGAGGCCCCAGAGATAGCCCCAAACTTCAGCTCTTCACCAGGAACTTTGGGTGTGTCCTTTTTCCCTCTTCCCATAATTGCCCTGAGACACACACACAAGCTGGCCAGGGAAATGCGGTTTTCCTATTGGAATATTGGCTCACTGCCTGTGCATATGGCAAGCTCCTGGACTACCCACACTACATTCCTTGGGCTCCACTGAAAGAGAAAGAAGGAAGAACTCCTGCCATTAACTAAAGACACAGAAGTGAGAAAAACACCCAAGCCTGGCTCTGTTCTGTCTCAGACCAGGAACATACAAACCTCAGAACCACAACGAATGTACAGGCAAAACTGTAAGTGGCTTATTATGATAGTTTATATAAATGCTTTGTAATTAAAGTTTTATCATACATATATATATTGCTGATCAGAACATTTAGTTAAGATCTTTATTCAAGTTAAAATTTGTTGCAAGGTTACTTTAATAAACAAAATTATTTTAGTTATGTGCCCCTGTGGCTTTTATGGCAATTTAAAATATGCTGAAGACTATAATTGACACAGGCATCTCATTAAAGCTGTCTCACAGGGCAGGCACTGCACAGCCAATGGATTAACACACAGCTTAGATAAAACTACAGATTAGCTCAAGTTAGTCCTGCCTTTGCAGGTCAAACATTCTTCTTGCTTACCCAAACAGCCCAGTTACCAGCACTCACTCCCACAGCAGTCATGCAAGCTCCCAGCAAAGCAATGGGCAAAGTTTGGAGGTATGGGGATGAGTACTTACCATTGTGCAAAACCTTTTATTAAATCCTCCTGGGACAAGTCAATGTGCACCTTTAAAAAGCAAATTTTATTTGTTTGTAGGTTATTCAGCATATAAATAGATAAGCTAAGCTACCACTCCTCCCAAGTCAGACCCACTTTCCAGCTGTGAGGCTGCAGTTCAGGCTTGAGGAGAAATGGAGCTTCCCACATTCCCAGGATGGTGCAGGCATGAACCAACTCAGTTTCCTATAACACTGCTTGGAAATGTATCTGTCACCAAAAAAGCAATTGCAGTTTACTTTTCACAGAATCAAGACTGTTCACAGAAGGCTCAAAGCACTGTTGGCAAATTGTGGGGTTTAGTCCCACACCTTTCTCAGCTCTGTGTTTGTGCTCTCAGAGCTGTTCCCCACACGGGCAACACCAGGGCCCAGGACCCAGGGCTTACTTCAGGAGCACCTCCTGAAATGAGACCACGCAGCTCCCACATGGATAGTCTCATTGCAGATGAAAATCTGGCAGAAAAAATTATTTCCAGATTGCTAGTCCTATTACTTAGAATTAGTTACTGGAGTCACATTTCAGGATTAGCCCAGAGTGTTCAGCTCTGTTACATCTGTAGTGGAGATTCTTTAAACTTACTTTCCCCAGCTCCTTCCTCTCCTGTGAAATGAACGGCCTGCTGTTTTTCACTGCAATGTCCAGTGTCCTTTTCTTGACATTTTCCAAAGATTCAAAAAATTCAAACCTTGAAATAAAGTTCAAAAAGAAGAGACTTAAGGCAAAAATTAAAATCCTGTGAGCACCGGTGGGCAGGATATAGTGACAGAGCATCAATGACCAGGACTTTAACAGGGAAGGAACACACAGAAAAGGCAATTCTAGAGTGAGGTTTTATTCACATTGCAGGAAACCTCTTCCAGGCCTCATGAAAGATGAGAACACTGTGTTCAGACTGCCCACCGTACCAGTGGGAAGGAGGAAAACATGCATCCTTGATGAAGTTCCATTTAACATAATTTCCCCCCCTCCATGGAAGTTCAGTGTGTTTTCCATGCAATGTTCATTACTCAAGAGGAAATAGTCATGAGCCAACCCCCCAAGTTCACAGAGCAGCCTTGCACCACACCAAGAACAGACAAAGGCTGAAACCTGTGGCAATTAAATTCTTAATGGCTCTGACTCAAGCCTCTGGCACACATGGCTAATGTCAAGTGAGTTTTGTCCATGCTAAATCACTCCAGTTCTGCCCACCTGAATAGCTTTTCCTCAAGTCAGAGCTGTGAAACAGGTAACGTGCTTTAGAGCTAAGCATTATCCTTAATTGAGGATGTACAGGGTACGTCAGTACTGGGGATGAAGAAAAGGAGATGTTGTTCCCATCTAGTGCTGGGATGGCACTAAATCAGTGCAGTTAAGAATAGACATAAGCAGAATCCTCAGCTTTGGTGTTTTGAGTGCTAAGAAGAAATATTTTTAAATATTTTCTCCATTTCTGACTTAGACAGAAAGGACACAACACAGGAAAAATATAAGCCACCCAGGATCACCCAATATTCACGTATTTTCATGTGTACCTTCCTCTAATTATAAGATTAAAACCACATCTCAAAAGAGCTCTTCTTCTAAGCGTTACTGTGTTTGGATTTATGCAAAACACATTCCATTTCAGTGGCACAGCTGTGACACTGTCAGCAAAGAGGTGGGAGCATTTTACCCTGCTCCCGCCAGGCTTTGATGACAGCATCCATGTGTGTGCCCAAAGGGTGGTCCAGTCCCAAAAGGCTCTGTACTTCTGCCTTGGACCTTTGGAAAGATGTCAGAAAAAGCATCAGGCAAAGCAGTGTGAACAGAGCAGTAGGCTGTGGGAGTACCTGAATGGGCAGACTGCCTTTGCCTGACAGGAAGTTAAACACGGTAGGAGAATGTCAGTTTGCAAAGAAGCAAATGCAGCCTAGGGGGAGGGAAGGGGCAGGGAAGAAGGTGTGCCCTTCAGAGGGACTGAAAACACCACAGGCAGAGCAAGGCCAGCCCCAGGTACTTGTAAATCACAGTCCAAGTGCCATTTGTTTCAGAAAAGAAATGTTCACAAGAGAATCCTGAGGAGCTACAGCAGCACACCTTAGGAAGCCCTGTCCTTACACAGAGATTATAACTATTCCAACCATAATCATAATTTACATTTTCTTACTTCTCATCGTATTGGGGGTTCAGAGTTTTTTTCTTAACAGAAGTCTTCTTCCTGCTTGTCCATCTTCTGTCTGGAAGCAGGTATATACGAACATATGGATCGACTCCACGATTGGAAGAGGGTACCAAGTTTCTGTTAAAAGAAAAACAGACAAGCAAGGCAGGTTCTCCCACTGTGTGTTTTAATATCTTGGCTCTCTTGTAATCAGACCAACCCTTCACAGGCCAAAAATATTCATTTCAGGAGTTGGAACAAAAGCAAATAAAACTTTAAGATTGTTTAGTTAAAATTTTCACTTCTGAATGTATGGCCATTTGCTGACCATTACTAGGTTCCTAAATTAACATTATATATTCAGTCACAGGTATCAACCCTTGTCACGATGCCTATCCCAGCACCCCAAGACAACACACCAGTTGTCAGTGCTGTTCGGAGAAAATTTTGGGTGGATGACAGCTGAAGTATCTCTACTGCAGGGAGCACAACTTGCTGGGCTCTCTCCCTGACCTGCTGCTGGCACTGACCAGAGCTGGGCACAGAGATGCTGCACAGATGGAAGCCAGCCAGTGCTAAGGCATCTCCTGCTGCACGTGGCTCTGCTCCAGCTTTGCTGCATGACTGACAGGGCTCAGAGAGCTCCTCCCTCCATGAGCCATCACAAGCATTACCTGCAGCCATTGACCAGCACCACGAGGCTCTGCCGAATGGAAGCGTAACGCACGGTCAGCTGGATCTCCCCCAGAGGCATCTCAGTCCCACTGCAAGACATTGCACAGTCAAGGCTTTTAAATACAGCCACTGAACAGCCCACAAGCAGAATAAAAACAGCTTTCAGGGCACCATCCTTCTTCCTGGCATCCTTAGGTTTGTTGTCTAGGAAGCAGCTGGACTACAGAAGTTCCACAGAAGCCCCGTTCCTGCCTTCTCTGCAAGTACTGATTTCAGTCCCTCAACACAAATTGCCAAAAATGCTCCTACATAGCCCACTGTAGATGGAGCAGCAAAGTACAGGTTAGTGTGTCACACATTCCCTCAGGAATGTCTGTATATGCAAAATGGGACCTTTTTCATATTTCATTCTGCATGTCATTAAAGTCAGTTAAAATCCAAAACATTGCTTAAAAATAGTTTTAAAATAGTTTATAAACTAAGCCCTGTTCAGAGCTAGGGAATCCACCAGTCACCAATTCACCAAATTGCAGCTGGAGCCGAGTTTGATGTTCAGGTTTGTAACTACTCTGATGCTCGCTTAAGTGAGGTGGATCTTGGTTAACTTCTGTTCATTAAGGATTCCACAAGCTCCATTCTGTGCCCCAGGAGGGACAAATCCTTCTCTCCATCCTGCCTGACAGAGCAGCCTCACACTGAGCACTGTGGGAAGGACACACACAAGCACATCTATCCACAAAAATTTTGTTCACAGCATTATCAGTCTTAAAATGTGTTGGATAAACACATTCAGAGCCTTAAGCAGCCAGAGGTGCCTATTAACAGTTTAAGTTATTATAAAAGAGGGATGGTCAGACTTCCAATATACTGTTGCTAAGAGTGCTGAGAAGCTCTTCAACAACACAAAACCAACACATGCAGCACTCTTAGGCGAGCCATAGAGTGAATGCTTTCCCTTCACACCTGCTCTGACTGTGCCCTGTAATCTACTTTGCTGTTGATTGGAATACTTAGGTCAATTCTTTGTAAGGTGACTTGAGACCCAAGACCCCAAATGACTTAGGAGCCTTGAATTCACCTCTATGCAGCAGTAACACCTAAACTTTCCCAAGAGAAGAACAATTCAGCTGGAAGAACACCTACTTAGGAATGTCCAGGTTGCTGCTACTTAATTCAAAGCAGGAAGAAGGCAGGGACCCCAGTGAAGTGACACTGGGTGCCACCCTCATTTCCTGCAGGACAGGCAGGGTGGGCACGGCCGCTGCTCCGCTGGGCAATGCTGATTGTGGGCCATGCTCTGGATTTTGCTTGCCCTCTGCTTCATCAAGGCCAGACACAGTTTCACTTGGTACAGGGACTGAACTGTCTTTAGTGTCCAGGTCTTCTCCACTGTCTTTTTTTGGCAGAGTTTCAAGTGCTGCAGAGTCTTTGCTCATTGGAGGTACTTTTGAGACTTGTGGTGAAGAAGAAAACTTCTGCTGGTTTCCAGCCTTCTCCGTGACAGGCACGGGACCTGGCTTCGAGGCATTGACACCAGCCTTGACTCTTTGTGGATCAGGTTCTTCAACATTCAGTGCCTAAAAATCCCAAGGGAAGACAGTGAGTGCTGCTCCCATAGCACTGGGGTGAATGCCAGCATTACCACCCAGGAGGAAATTTCACCACAAAACTGTAACAGCAGGAATCTGCCATTAGAGATGAAAGGGGCCCCTGGGATTCACTGTGGTGATCTCTCCTCTCATCCTACTGTGTTTGTTCCCAGCAGTATCTAAACACTGATCCAGAGCAGTGAGAAAACAGCTCCTAAGCCTCAGTGCTGATTTCTCCAGCTTAGATTTTCTCAGTCCAAGTCTTTATTGTCATGAGAAAATTTTCAGCCATGGCACTGCACTGTTTTAGGAAGCCTCAGGGATACCTCTCAACTCCACCATTCACTTAAATACCTTATCACACTTCTACTTCCTACTCAACTGTGAAGCAAAGCTGCCTTTCTCCACACCCACCTTTCATCTCTTTTGCCTGGTTACAACTGGATGCTTCTGCAGGGGAAACTAGTGAATATGGGAAAGAACAACTTACCCGCAATACAAGTTTCATCTTAATGAAGCTGTCTGAACTAGAATGGTCCAGCTGGAATCTCTGATCCAGAGTCATGTTTGGGTCCTTAAGTAAGTGGGAGAGACATACCACTGAAGTTCCCAGGGCACTATCCCGCTCCTTGTCCTTTATCTGAGGGATGGAAGAAAATGAAAGTTTTTATTAGCTGGCAAACTGGGAAGCACGCCACTGAGAGCACAAAAGAAAAGCAAGGAGGTATTTCAGACAGAAACCAAAATTAGCTTATTTGCTCCAATATGGTTACATCCAAATGGGTAATGCCATTAATTCAGGAGTGTAACAAGTTAGTACACTTGGAGTAAAAATCCCATGTCTGATTATGCAGAGAAAGAACTGCTTTAGCAGAAAAATATGCCCTGAGATTTACTTGATTTTCCTTGCTCACTTTGGGGACAATGTCCTAAGCAGCTGAGATGGCAACTGGTCTAAATATTTACACATGTTTTAGGTAATAGTTTGTTCAGCCTATATAACTTCAATACACCTTCCAAGTTCAACTCCTTTCTGTATCCAAGTGACCAGCCACAGAAGTGGCTGCAGCTGCAGTGCTAGTAATGAGAGACAGGGTTGCTTACTGAGCCAGAACACAGAGGTGAAGAGGTAGGGCTCTGCTTGAGAATCATGAAGGCTGCAATTTTTGACAGCAAAATATTGATGTCTCTACTAGACACAGACCTGTATGAAATGTCCTTCGCACTTTGCAGCCAGGAACATCCCACATTTTGAACTAAGACACTGCACATTACATGATGCTAGAACAAAGGTAGATACCACCACCTATTATAGAATTGTCTGTGCAACAGGTGCTCCTTCCACCTTTAGCAGGAGGTACCCAGTCTGTGACAATCCCACACAGAAACAACCACTGAGCTCCATAGAAGAGGTTTCTTCCTATAGACTTGCAGTTGGTCTTCAAAGGAAAGGCTTTTCTCTCACCTCAATGTGGAGTGACTGGGAATGAGCACTGTGGACAAAGAAGGTGAAAGCTTGGCCCCACTTGGGATCCTTGCTGAAATTGCAGGTCTGCAACAAGAACATACATCAGCTTAGTCCCTGAGAAGCAAAGAATCCATGACACTGATCACCAGAGAGGGCCATGGTGACTCTCAGTGATGCTACACTCCAGCTGTATAGAGAGAATGGAAATTCCAGGTCAGAAGCATATGGAAGGGAAGACTCTGGCAAAACCAGAACAAGTTCTTTGGGGCGTGGAAATGCCAAAGAACAAGTCTGGTGAGCTGCAGTTGGCCCCACCAGCACTGCCTGGACCAGCAGCCTGCCTCACCTGCAGCAAGGCACCGCTCCCTCCCTCCCACCTTCCCACCCAGGGAGAGCCACAGCTCTGCTTCCAGCCTGCAGCACTCTGAGCCAGCTCCCAAAGCTGCAGTGAGCTGACAGGGAAGGGCAGGAAAGCTGGAGGGACAGTTTCAGGGGTGTATAACTTGTGGGAAGAGTAGGAGGGTACAGCTTCAGCACCATCCACTTCAAAGAGGAAAGAGCACGGAAAGTACCAACAGCGACTGTGGCTGCTCTCTAAACCAGCTGTCCCTGCCAGGCCATGAGTGCTGGCAGCAAGTGGAAAGGAGCAGGGAAAGCCTGACCTAGCTTAAGAGAGGCAGCTGATGCGGTAGGGAAAGGGAAAGCCACAAAAGGTAAAAATGGAAACAGAACCCAATTTCTGGATGGAGCAGATGGAAGGAAAAAAGGAAAATAGGTGCCAGTCCTGTATGCTCATGTGTAGTCGAGAGGATTCATTCCTATTTGCTGGGAGTCCAAAAGAACAAAGGGCTCATCCATATCCAGCTGCAGGACAGTGAACATGGCAGCTACTGGGAGGGCAGAGCTCAGCTGCTGCTTATACTCCTCAGGAAAAGGTAATTTTTAAATAATGAAAAATTAACTTAAAGTGAAGTGGAGGAGATGCAGATCCATCTCGTCTGGGTTTAAAACCAAACCACAAAACAAAACAGTAAAACTGTGATACTCAGGAGCCAGGAAAGACTCTGAGGAAGGAATAAAGGCCAACTTGATGCAAATGACATCCTGGTCTGAGAAACCAGGAGCTGAATTGGAGATTTATAGAACTGGAGTGTCTGGGCCAACATGAACTCTTGGACACAGGCATGGAACTACAGATGTGATCAGACAGCTGATCAGACACCCTCCCACCACCACAACTCAGTGACACACTGGTTCCACTCCCAGGCTCTGCAGCTATCACTGCAATTACAGCTCTTCACATCAGCTTCCAAGAAGTCCTTCCCTTCCTAGGGGATACTTGGAGACAGTCACCCATAAGATGGAAAGTATCTAATGAAAGCAGAAGAATTAAACAGCCTCACCTTGCTCTTCTGAGTCTTGTTCCCTACTGTGAGCAGGACAAAGGAGGAAGGTTCTCGTTCCATCTTCTGTCATTTAATACAAGGAAGAAAGAAGAAAGCAGAAAAAAATCATTAAGAAATTTATAGTTTTTAGGAAGCAGTATCAAATCACTACTCTTACTTGAAGTAAGTTGCTGGAAAGCTGACAGCATTTTCTGGATGTGGGACATCTGAGGATTGTAGCACACAGGAAAGCCTCCA
This sequence comes from Bombycilla garrulus, assembly GCA_013400315.1. Taxonomy (NCBI): domain Eukaryota; kingdom Metazoa; phylum Chordata; class Aves; order Passeriformes; family Bombycillidae; genus Bombycilla; species Bombycilla garrulus. The sequence continues at coordinate 427,906 of VXBU01003596.1, forward strand.
GCCATAACACAGCACAGTCTTACCCTCCACCATCAAGAGTACACATTTAACCCAAAGTTTTATGTATTTAGATTTCGACAGGTTAGCAGTTAAAAATTTGTCAGAAGCTGGGAGGAAACAGAGAGGAGAGCTGAAGGCTCAGTGGGAAATCTTAATCTTTCCTGACTGAACCAGGACATTCAGACTTGTTTTCAAGGCTCAGGACTTGCTCCAAAGCAGCTGGAAGCGAGTCTTTGGCACCAAATGACAATTCCTGTCCAGAAGCAACAATACTGAACCTCTTGTACCTCTCTTTGCACTAATGCTGTAGAAGTTAAGGCTGAGGATCGGGTCCTGGCACAACACTACATACAAAGTACACACAGTGAGGTCCAGAATTAAGGATTATTGAATGTGATGTGGATCACAGTGCTGGCAACTCATCTAAATTGTAAAGATGGTATTTAGGAGAGGAGCAACGTGGAGAGAATGGGAAGCTTTTTCCATAGGTGAGAGCTGTACTTGTGAGTAGCCTGTTCAAGAAAGAAGGGAGAAAGAATTCTTCCCTATACCTGCCATTTACATCACAGTGGCAAAATGCAGTATTTGGGGGGAAAAGTAAACAGAAGTGATGAGAGAGAAGGTAAAATGACAGAGGGGCTTCCAAATCCCTCTAAAGCCAAGAGGGAAGGAATCTGGTGGTCAGGTCTCCAGTGGAAAGGAAAATTACCACAAATGAGCACATTTCTCCCAGCCAATGTCAAACTGGAACAGCTGAGTAAGGGAAGAAAGAGCAACAGCAGCAGCAAGGATATTATGTCTTAGTCTGATGCCTGGAGGCTCTCTTTTGCGTAAGAAAGAAAGATAAACACACAACCAAACATTTCTGTGTTGCAGTCCCACTTTGGCCTCCAAGACTTTCACTGGGGTGGGCTTTCAATCGCTATTTTGAACCCCTGCTCACTTAGATTCTGACAGCGGAGAGATTATTTCTTTTTAACCAGTGCCAGTTTCAGTTCCTATGATAGCACATAATCCAGAATTATTTTGCAAGCATGAGAGAAGAATATAATTTTTACCTTGAGGTACTTGTTATTTTTGATCTTCTTTGCTCCACATTCACCATTCGAATACTCAAAGTGGTTTTTCTGAATTGGTGAAAGAATATTTAAAGCAATTAATTTGTTGTCTTAAAGAAAGGAGGTTAGGAGTGAAGGCTGCTGCATGGTGTTTGTACTTACGGGAAGGTTGAAGGCACTGTCCAAGTAGACAATCAGAATTGCTGTAGACAGACCTTTCTTATCCTGTAAAGGCAGGGAAAGGTATAACAAACCAAAACACAAAGCAGTCATGATCACCCACCAAGGACAATGCAAGACAGCAAAGTTCCAAGGGCAGGTTCTGAAGACTAAGCAGCTCTCTGCCTTTCTCTTAAAACTTGCAATCTAGAGGAGCCCAAGCAGCACAGCATGACAGCTCTAAGCAGATCAGTAAGAAGATGTGTAACTCTTTTCAATTCATTGCCTTTAATGTTTGTCAATCTCTCAGTGCAGGACTGGTTGGGTTCCCCAGTGCAGCAAGACACCTGAAAACATGTTCAACCACATACATCAACATGAATCCAGTATCAGCAGAACAAAGCCTGGGAACAATTTTACTCACTTCAGTGGAACTCAAATGGTTTTGCTTGGTTATGAAGAAACAGCCTCTTTGGGAGATGGGTTTATCCAAGCAATTCTGCTGGACAAACAACACACCATTTGGAAACACAGCCCTACCAAGCTCCGGAGCTGGGTATTTTCTATGACTAGTACAGATTATTTCAGGGTCCTACACAAATTCTAGATGAAGAGGGAGGAAAAAAATTGAGAAAGAAAAGAACCCCTGAGAAGCCACTTTGCAGTGAGTCAAACAAAGGTTTGCTAATTCAAGCAAAAAGGCCTGCCAGATTTGAGTTCCTCCTGAATTGCCAAGAGACCTGGGGCAAGCAAATGCCCTTCCTCTGCAGGAGCAGCAGGGAGGGAATCACATCAAAACTTTGCCAGACAAAAATAAACTCCCGTGAGTTTGCCTGGGGTTTCTAATTTTACACAGTCCTTTGTTGATGACTGGACAGGGATCAGAGTACCTGAATCCTTTAAGCAAATATACTCACCTCATGTAGCTTTTCTTGGTCATTTACTAGTGAAAGCCACTCCAGTTTTAAATGCAAGTGTCCGCTTGTTGTCTTACTTAAGGGAAACCACTACATGGAGACAACAAAGAGCAGCTTGAGAACTGAGAGGCAATGTTGCAGACTCTGAGACTTACACACAATAGACAACATAAATTTTACTCTGAGCACTTTAGCTTGCATTTTTGACACTTAGATTGTAGCATGTGCATCTATTTAGGTACAAGGCAGAAGAAAATTAAAATAAGATGCCCATAAACAGGCAAAGCATATGGATATTTCCAACCAGCAGCAGCACACAACAGGCACCCTGGCATTGTTTCTAAAGTGCTGGGTTGCAGGATGAACCCAGTAAGGTCAGGTCATTTCTTCCCTCAGCAAGCAGGCTGCTTCATGAAACTTTATCTGCAGCTTTGTACAAAACATTTGGTACACATGGGACATAAGGTATCAACGTGATATCCCACTGCTGGCTCAGTGTAATCTCAGGGCTCTCTGGGGTTACCAGCCTGGTCAAAATTATTGTAATGGCTGTTTTGGCATTATCTTTTTGTGGTAATACCACAGTGCAATTGTGCAAGGAAGCTTTAAGTACAAAGAAACAACATAGTAGCAGAGGAGAAGCACAAATGAGTGCATGTAGGCATACATCACCAGCCACATTTAGAAACAAGCTGTGATCTTTACCTCATCAACAGTTCTGTCATTCATTACATCCACTAGGCCTATCAGCAAGCTAAAAGGCAAAAAGCAAAGATTTCAATGTATATTGAGGCATACAGCATAAACCACCAAAAAAGCCCACTCTCAAGTCTGTCCCAAATAACCGCTCCACATTACCTGTGGATATGTTTGCAGGAGCACACTTATACTCCTGAAGTCTCCCCCTTGAGATATTTCCAAAACTAAAATAAACTTGAAGTAAATCTCAACTATCATTTCTAATGGCTTCCCAGGATTCCATGCAACCTTGTTCAACACTAGTTGCACCAGGAACTAATTACGTGGTACCAATATCTGAGCAAAGGGAATCACTTCCAATAGTATTAAATTTCCAACACTAATAATTCAGGTGTCCCACAGCAGAGGCTACTGGACCCTGCTCAAAGGACCCTGCTAATTTACCTGCCCATAAAGTCATCTTTATCTGGATCTTCATCGTACAAATCCACTTCTAAGTCCTGACCAGGCACTTCATGAACAACAAACTGGAGGAGAAAGAGGTATTGATTAAAAATAAAAAGCATTCACATATTCAGGCTCAGGCTGTGGACAAGAACATGACATTTGACAGCTGTTTAACACATTAAGGACATTCCCGGTTCTTTCTTATGGTTAGATGCATAACAAATACAATTGATTATAGGTAAAAATATTTCATATTCAGTTTGCTTGGCTTTTGAGCTACAGGTTAAACCCCTCAAACTGGTATCCCTAATAAGCACAGAGGAACCAATGCTAGAGCAGCCCACAGCTGCACAGACTAATGCACTGATTGTTATTTAGAGCAGTGCTTTGCACCTCCTCTAAAAACCCACATATGTAAATCAGATCAACCTGAAGGACATTTCAAGTTCACAATGTAAATTTGATTTGGTTAAGGGACACACATGCCTCAACCAAGAAACAAGAAATCCACCTGCCCCAGTGCAGCCAGCTAAGAGAAGGTCCTGGAAGCACAGGGATGTGAATGGTTGTGTATCCTACAGATGGAAAGATCAAAAGGTTCAGTACCTCAAATGTCTCATTCCAAATGGGATTTAGATCTCGGGAGACTGTCTTGCTTCGATACTGCACGGTGCCAACACGGAGGAGAGCGTACGGATCAGACTTCCCCCTGATGGCACCAAGGAAATTGTCTTTCTGGACAAGGTTTTCAGCTTCTAACAGATGAACCCTTATTACTCCCTGGATAAAACAAGATACAGAATTGGTCATGAGAATGTAATCTTTGGATAATTATAATATGCTGCCTCCTAAAATTGTTTATTTCAAGCAGCAAGGGTAGGCACCATGACAGTTCTGCAAAGACAAGTACTTTGATGCAGTACATTTTCAATGACAGCTGTAATAAAACATTTTTTCCACCATTTACTTAGAAGGGAAAAAAGCCCCCTTAAACAGATGCACAATTAAATCCAGATAATGGTGTAGGAATATTATTCAATTTATTTTTAAATCAGAAATATACTTAAGCACAGAGCATTACAGCCATAGTTAAATCAAGTGTAAAGATCAACTCCCACTGACTGAAGGAGGAACTCAGGCAGGTTCTGATTTTATTGCACAGGAGCCATTCCACTTCAATTTAGTGATGCAAGTTTGCAACAGGGAGCATGCTTTTGTCACTCATTTACATTTATCCTCCTTATTAAGTGTATCAGGTATTTGAAGGATGAAGGAGATTGGAGACCTGGATATGTTGAGTATTTAGGAGATTTTTTTCTGTAACAAAGAGATGTCATCCTCCAAGTTCCCTATTTACACCTCTTCACAGCATTAGTAAAAATATTAAATAGCCTGACACTCATTGCTTATGTATTCACCCTCTCATTTGTATGTACCACAGATCTGCAGTTACAGACTAAAGATTTAATTGGTAAATGAGCTCAGAGTACAGACTCCTTATGACATGTAGAGAGAGTAGGAAGGAACTCTCAGTGCCCATGTCTCCCCCTCCCAAATTATGAACTATCCAACACCGTTTTTACATTTCTGAAATACTACCTACTGAAAGCCCACAATTCAGGTTGAAAGAGCTGATGCAGCATCCAAAGACACTAAGCTTGGATGCATCCACACGGTGGCAGCTGCACACTCAGGTAGATAAACACTGTGCCACTGAAGAAACAACTCACCTGGGGGACAGGGAACCTCAAGTGGGCAATATTCATGTTCTTTTTCAGAGGCACTGTGATCCTGTTCGGTAGAACCAGCCGTGCAGCAATGAAGTCTTGAATCAGTGAGTCTGACATTACACTGCAGGTGGGAGAAAAAGGCAACCTCAGTCTCCACAATCAATCACAAATCAGGACTGAAAAATGAGGGACAGGGAAGAAATGGGCATTGCAAAGTGAGTGGTGCAGTCTAGCACCACAAAGTATTGTCAAGCATTAGAACAGGATATCCAGGGAAATGGCTGAGTCACCATCCCTGGAAGCATTTAAAAGACCTGTAAAAGTGCTTAGGCACATAGTTTAGTGATGGGCTTGGCAGGGTCAGGTTAATGGATGGACTTGGTGAACTATAAAAGTCTTCTCCAAAGTTTACGATTCTATGAAAGAGCTGCAGAGTGGCCATCCAACTTCAATTTAGAGCTGCAGGTTTGCAATATGGAGCATCCCTGTTGCAGGGTGTGAATTTGGTTCATCATTGTAAAAGATGAATGAGAGCTTAGGCTGTGTGAAATCTTCATACACATATCCTAACAGGTCAAACTCAAGTCCCTGCAGGGTTTCCTTAGGAATGACACCAGAGATGGACAAGGGGAGAAAGGAATCAGGAAGTTTCAGCATTTCACAGGGGGCTCAAGGATTCGAAGTAGTTTCTGTTTAGACTTAGAAATGGCCACAGCACATAATGCTGCCTACTCTTGGCCACCTGCTGAGACCTTTCCGCAAAATTGAAGAAGCCAGACACGCTGGGGAAAANAACCAGTCAAGCTCATTTCTGAGAGGAGGTTCTGGATCTTAGCAGATTTTGCAGTAAGAAGGAAAATTTGGTTTGAAGTAACTGGAGATCACACTGTCCGAATTGAGGGCACCATCTTGGAGTTCAAGGAACTTTCCAGCCTAATTACAACTTGCACATTTTTAGCTTTTCAGTTCAAATATTTTCTTTACAACTGCTCTTTTTGTAGGGCAGGTACAGGAAGTATATGGCTGTCCCAGATGTCCAAGTACTCTCCAGGTGATTAATGAGAGGATTTCAATACACCACTACAACCCGGCATGAGCAAAAAAACAATATTAAGAGGAAAACCTAAGAGCACCAAGTATCTGAAAGACTCATCCTCTTGACAGATCTAGCATTTATAAGGGTAAGACTCTGTAACAAAATTGTCCCAATTCACAGAGGAAGCTGGATTCACACATAAAGAACATAAGCAAAGTCTTCTACTCCAAATCATAAACCTTGGTCAGGCTCTTGGCTTTCCTGTAAAAAAAACTCCATAGAAATGTCACAGAACTGTCCCCTCTCTCAAGTCTCAGGGTACACCCAACTAAACACAGCTTGTATGTGAGGACAGATGACTGCATCCAGTTTCTTTGCTATCTTAAGTGAGCCAAATTCATTTGACAGGGAGGGCTCTTGTTCAACCTGTACTTCAGCCCATTCGTGGTCAGGCATGTTTTGCTCCCAGCTTTTATTGCACCGCTGAGGAATAAGCACAAGGTTTCTGTGTGCAAATCCCTGTGGGAGAACCTGGCAGTAAAAATTTAGGACACCAAATTTGCACTTAATTATATGAGAGGCTGTAGGCTGGAACACCTACACACCTTCTCCCTGCAAGGATTAGGGAAACCAAGTTAGAAAAGAACAGATTAATTCCTCTGATAAAAACTGGAGCTCTCAGGCTAAACTTCAGGGCAAAAGGCCACTCAGGCCTCAAATTAAGAGAAAAAGGAAGCTTCCTCGCATTCAACATCAAAAGCCTTCAGAGGATCTTTAATACATAAACTGGCACCTAAAGTGGTCAGACACTTCCTGTGAGTCTGCAAACCATGAGCAGCAGGGGAGCAGAGAGGAATTGAAGCGTCTGCATTTGCAGTGAAAGGGAGAAAGGCAATGGCTGTGTAACTCCATGTATTTTCCTCTCGTGCAACAGAATTTTCTCCTGCACTAAAAGCACAAGGAAAAAACTGAACCCTCAACTGGTGAAACAGTTTGAAACAGTACTGAAACTCACTATGATTTTCATCCCTGCTGTGCAAGTTTTATGTATGTAATACCAACCCAAGAGGCACTGGAGAAGAGCTACATAACATAGGTGAACAGATTATGTAGAAAGAAATGAACTTTCCTCCTTATAAAGCTGGTGCAGTTCTCTTTATCATGCATTGTACTAGAGTTTGTCAGAGGGACTGCAACTCTGTGATAACTTGCCTTTTTACACTTTACTGTAAATAAAAATCAGTAGACTGCCAGTCTAAACCTACTTCCTCTACCTTTGCAAAAACTGGCACATGGGAAACAGAAGGGCTTGTTTTTTAGTTTAGAAGTCATTGTTGTTTGGGGGATTTACTATCTCCATCCTAAATGCAATGAAGTGATTGAAACAGTTTTGACAGAATGTAAAAGGAACCCTCCTCAAGTTTTGCCATAGCCAGATACGATGGGATGAACATCAGCACAACACTTTGCACACAATGCTCTCAACAACAGCTTTGATGGTTACTCAAGAACTACATCCCAGCTTCCAGAGGTTTTTTAAAGAATAAAGTAAAGCAAAGTAGACACTCACTTAATCCCTGGGACATCCAGAAGGTTGCTCATGCCTGCCCAGTTGATTTCCAAATGCTACAAGATCAGGGAGAAAATATTATACAAGTCTATTAGAATTTATTTCAAAATAAATGTAGCATTTACGGAAATGTTTCTAGAACAAAGCCAGATGTCTAAAGAAAGGAAAACCTGCACCAACAATTGCATCTGTACATTAGAATCAACAGTTGGTATCAATTCCTTTATCTATTTTGTCTGCCATCCTGAACTGAGGGTATCACTGGAACTTAATCTGCAAGCAGAAGGAAAGTCTGCATTCAGCCCTTAGCAATGGCCACTGGCAGATGCCCTGAAGTCATAAAGCAAATTCAACAACCCTAGTAGAACTCTGAGGTTTTCTCATCCTTTCACTTAGGGGTTGGTTATGCCCTGAGGGGGAGGATTTACAAATACCACCGGTTTCAGGAGTCTGTATTCCTATTCGTACAATAAACAAAAAGAGGTTCTTTCATGTGCTAAAAGAATGCTGCTACATCTAAACACAAAAACACCTAATTCAAGATCAAAAATGCATGACTTTTATGAACTCAAGCAGACCATAAATCACAAGCAAAGCTGTGTGCTGTAAGATAACTGGTTCTTACAAGACTGGAAGGTTTCTCATATTTTAATAAACCACAGTTGAATAGGAGAGACATGACCTTAAACAGCCAAGCTTGCAAAAGGTAACCATAACTGAATGGTCTCCAAAATGACTGCATTTAAAAATCTCTGAACGGGAAGATCACCAGCCAGAAACCTTGCAGAAACAGCTCCTGTGCTGCCACCATAAGATAGTCCTCCCATTCTTAGAGTGCAGCGAGTAAATGTTTAGCCACTACTGTGAAAGTATAGACAAATTAATTCACATCCTCCCGGAGCTGAAGAGCGACACTGAACAATTAGGAATTTGTCATTTAAGCACCTGAACTGTGAGGTATTCACAGTGATGCAGTGTGGGTTATCCGTGATGGATAGCTTGTGTCAATCACCAAAGACCAAGAAACCTGCAGAGAGCAGCTCACTCCTGACTCACCGGTTTCTGCATGAAAAACAAGGTCACTGCTCCAACAAAAGGGGCATCGGTCAGGAGAGGTTCCAGGATCACCCGTAACGTCCCATACAGCTGCAAACACAACAGGAAAGCTCAGTGTTAAGGTACTCTCATGATGCAGCTTCAAAACAGTGATGGAGATAATTTTAGAA
>VXBU01003597.1:6342-22342 GCA_013400315.1 Bombycilla garrulus
TTGGGGTTTCTAATCATTGGGGTTTCCACTTGGGGTTTGCAATCATTGGGGTTTCCAGTCCTTGGGGTTTATAATAATTGGGGGTTTCTAATCCTTAGAGTTTGCTACCATTGGGGGTTCTGATCCTTGGGGTTTGCAATCCTTGGGGTTTGCAATCCTTGGGGTTCTGATCCTTGGGGTTTCTAATCATTGGGGGTTCTGATCCTTGGGGTTTGCAGTCCTTGGGATTTCCACTTGGGGCTTCCACCTCAACGTGCTCCTTGAGGGAACCCTGAGGAATGAGGGGTGGGCTGAATCACCTAAACCAGCCCAGAGCAGAGATCACACTGTGCTGGTTTTACCTCCTCTGGTAAATCCCAGCGTTTTTGGGGCGCAGCCGAGCTCCTTTCACCGAGGCTGTCGCTTTCACCGGCAGGTTGGAGCTGACTCCTGCTGATCACTGCTCTGGAAGGGCTGACCCGAGGCCAGCAGCAGGAGCAGAGGAGCCTGTGGAGCTGGAAGCAGAGCTGCAGGAAGCCATGGCAGACGTTTCCCCTCGTTCCCCTGCGCTGTGCCAGGGCCTGAGGCCGCAGCCAGCCCCCGGAGCCAAGCGGCTGTCGGATTCTGCGGCGCAGGTGCAGGCCCTGCGCTCAGCTAAGAAAATCTGCGTGCTGAGCCGTGGCTGCAGCACTCCAGATCCTGCAGGGAATGCTCTGCTCCCTTCCCCAGCCTCTGGCTGCTCCCTTTTCCTGGAGGAGAGTGGCCAGGACGAGCTCGGGGCCGGTTTTTCCGTGCCCGGCTACGACGACGTGGCCATCTCCCTGGACATCAGCAGGTGCTTGGATGACAGCGAGCTGGATGATTCCCTGCTGGAGCTGTCAGGCAGCGAGAAAGGGAATTCTCCCTTCGATTACACCGAGGAGGAGATCCAGGAAATCTTGGCAGAGGATTCCCTGGAAGCTGAGCAGCAGCAGCAGCAGCTCGCTGGTGAGAGTCACCCGAGCCAAAGTGCGAGCGGCGAGGCCGAGGGGACAGCGGTCAGCGAGGTGACAGAGGAGCCAGAGGAGCTCCAGGAGCGTCCCTCAGGCAGTTCTGGCTGTGATCCTGCCTTTTTGAGTGGCTCTGCTGCTCTGGAGGGGATTCAGCTGCAGCAGGAGCTGGACCTTGACCTGCAGGAGCTGCTGAGCCTGAGCCCGTTCACCGCCGCCTGCTCCGAGGAGGCTCTGGAGGAGAATAACCTGGAGAGAGAAACTTTGGATGCCATGATAGATGATTGCTTGGGGTATTCCACAGCTCCTGGGGGCTGCATTCCTCAGAATTCCAGGGCAGGGCTGGAGCCTGATGGCCAGGAGAGCCCGGCTCGGGGTTGCCCAGGGGCTGTGCCCTCATCAAATCTTCCCTGTGGCCACAGCACGGGGGATCAGAGCCCAGCGTTGGTGCTGCCACCAAGAAAAGAACTTTCCAGAGCAGCAACGAGCTGTTCCTCAAGGAAATCAGGCTCTCCAGAGGATGCTGAAGGGGAATTCACAGGAGCTGAGCAGCCACCAGGCAGCACTAAAGTAAACTCACATCTTCATTCTTGTAATTTGAATGGGTTTCATTCCCGTCTCTTTGGATTTTTCCGTGTGGGTTTAAACAGGGGAGGTTTTTCAAGTGGATTTTTGTATAACTCTATAAGCAAAACTGACTTTTTACAAAGTTTTATCACACATTAATCCCCTTTCCCCTTCCATTTCCAGTTAAGTGACACAGTTCTGGGCCAGACTGGGCAGGAAGAGCCACCCAGTGGGAAGAAAAGTGGCAAAATCATTCCTGTCCTACAGGAGGAGGAAGAAAGGTAATTTCTTAGGAAATCTGCACTTTGAAAACCACCCCACCACTTTGTTGGCCATGTGTTGCTGGGTTTATTTTTATTTTTAAATTAAGCCTCACTGAGATAGTGAGGAACTGAGTTCAAATGCTGAAATTTGGACTCAGACTGGGGGAATCTTGAGCTCAAATGCTGAGATTAGGATTCAGACTGGAGGAATCTTGAGCTCAGATGCTGAAATTTAGACTCAGACTGGAGCAATCTTGAGCTCATTTGGATTCAGACTGGGGAAATCTTGAGCTCAAATGTTGAGATTTGGATTCAGACTGGAGGAATCTTGAGCTCAAATGCTGAGATTTGGATTCAGACTGGGAAAATCTTGAGCTCAGATGCTGAAATTTGGATTCACAGTGGGGCAATCTTGGTCTCAAATGCTGAAATTTAGATTTAGACAGGAGGAATCTTGAGCTCAGATGCTGAAATTTGAATTCAAACTGGAAGAATCTTGAGCTCAAATGTTGAAATTTGGACTCAGACTGGGAAAATCTTTAATTAATAAATATTTCACCCTGTAAGATACTGCAATAGGGGGAAGAATATGGTAAATGGGAAAGGATCAGGCAGTTTTGGGCCGTGCTCTGCAGACAGGAGAGGAGATTTTTGTGCCTCTCTGGCTGCTCCTCCCGGAGCCGTTCCCTGCAGGTGGCAGCAGCAGAGCGGCTCGGGATGTTGCTGCTGCTCTTCCCCGCTCCTGGAGGCGGCACATCGGGGTTTTCCCCGCGTTCTGGGCGTTTTTTTTGTGTGAAAAAGCCGCTTTTGAATCTCCCTGCGGGTTCCCGTGGTGGTCAGCAGGGCACTGAGCGTGGTGGCTTTGTGTGTTTGATCTCTGCAGCTTTACTCACATAAATACTTTCCTTTTTTCCCAATCCCAGAACTACAAGAATATCCTGTCCTCCACAGTTCTGCAGAGCTCTTTACCCTCTATGTCAACTGGAACGTGATTTAACAAATAATCTAAAAAAGAAAAAATTAACACAATTTATTATTTTCAAGGCCAAAACAACGGATCTGCGTTTCAGAAGCACAGCCTGAGCAAAAGAAACGTTTTTCTCCAGGCTGGGCCAATCCAAGTGAGGACAAGAGTGGCTGTTACCTCAGGTAACCCCTGGGTGGGAAGGGATGAGGCTGGTGGGGAGGGAAAAAAATGAATCTCCTGGCTGGCTGGACTTGAATTCTGCATTTTGGAGTGTGTTTGTTTTCAAATGGGAATAAAAAAATGTGCCTGTGACACTTTTGTGCGTTGCCATGCACGAAATTCCTGCCCAGGAGTCATCTCCAGGGCAGGCTCAGAGGAGTTTTAGAGATTATTGTGAAAGGGATTTGGTGTGGAAATTTCCCAAAGGTGTGGATGCTCCCAAAGCAGGTTTGTATTCACTGGGAAAAGCAGAGCTGAGCTCTGGCGTGTTCTCTTGGGGATTAACTTGGTTTTGTCAGCTCACAACTATCTCAGAATCATCAAAATGAGGAAAAAAAACTTCAAGAACATCGAGTTCCCACCTGGTCACCAGCCCAGAGCACTGAGTGCCACCTCCAGGGCTCCACCACCTCCCTGAAAGGTGTGAACTCACCCTGGGGAAATCTTGGGCTCAAGTGCTGAAATTTAGACTCAGAGTGGAAGAATCTTGTGCTCAAATGCTGAGATTTGGATTCAAATGAGGAATCTTGAGGACAAGTGCTGAAATTTCGATTCAGACTGGAGAAATCTTGAGCTCATTTGGATTCAGACTGAGGAAATCTTGAGCTCAGGTGTTGAAATTTGGATTCAGACTGGAGGAATCTTGAGCTCAAATGCTGAAATTTGGACTCAGACTGGAGGAATCTTGAGCTCATTTGGATTCAGACTGGAGGAATCTTGAGCTCATTTGGATTCAGACTGGAGAAATCTTGAGCTCAAATGCTGATATTTGGATTCAGACTGGAGAAATCCTGAGCTCAAATGCTGAGATTTGGACTCCGACTGGGGGAATCTTGAGCTCAAATGCTGAAATTTGGATTCAGGCTGGGAAAATCTTGTGCTCAGGTGCTGAAATTTCGACTCAGACTGGTGGAATCTTGAGCTCATTTGTATTCAGACTGGGGGAATCTTGAGCTCAATCTCAAATTTGAGTTTATTTTTGACACCTTCTCTGTGTTTCCTCCGTGGTGTCATCCAAGAGCCGCCTGTGGGGGCGTGGAGAGGAAGGTGCTGCAAAGAGCAGATTTGCTTTTCAGCTCACGGCTGGCAGCCGATGGTGAGGACTGGGATATTCTGAGAGGCAAAATATTCTGGTAGCTTCCAGCCACGGCTCCCCGTGGTTCTTTGGAGTGTTCATGGGTGCAATAATTGCCATTTCTTGCGAGGCACAAGGAGCTGACAGTTGTGTGTGCGTGTGTGGAGCCTGCACTTAGGCAGCAGGAGCAGCTGCGTCGCCACGGGGCTGCTTCCAGAGGATGAATCCAGCATCAGAAACGCCGAGGGGAAAGCTAAAATGGCCTGTTTTCTCTTTGCTTTCAAATTAAAAATGCAAGACGTGTGTCGTGAGTCACAAAAAATCAGGCAGGAGCTGGAAACGAGCGAGGCTGGGGAGTGAAATGGAGCTGCCTTCGGCTGGGGGAGAGCGCCGTGCGTGCTGCAAGCAAATTTTTTTATTAGTGGAAAGATTTCTTCTTCCAAACAGCTGGAGGTTTGGGATTCAGCCCCACAGACAGAGGAAAAGCTCCTGGGTGGGCTGGCAGTGCCCTGAGTGCTGTCCCTGCACCTGTGTCCTGCTGATTTGCATAGCAAATGTGTAATTTGCATAGGAAATGTGTCATTTGCATAGGAAATGCTGAGCCATCGCAAGGAATTCACCAAGGGAAATCAGGTTTGGAGGCAGCCAGGGAATTCCTTCTGGGAAATTCCTGCTGCAAATCTTCAGCTCTGGTTTGAGTTGCAAATCTCCTGGGTTTGTCTCAGGGTTGTGTTTGCTTTGCTGGCCCATCTTTCACATCGTCTGTCTGCTCTTCCTTGGATCCTGGCGCTTGCTGCTCTGGCTCAGGGAATTCCAAGCTGGCTACAGGAAAGATTTTTGTCTTTTCCCTCATCTGAACTTGCAGGAAATACAAATTTCATATATAGGAATGTAACTTCCATATATACAAAAAAAAAAAATTAAAATCTATTTTTTGTATATATATACAGCTTTCATATAGACAAAAACAACTTCCATATATAAAAAAATGTAGAAAATAAAATTTTCATATATATATATATACAGCTTTCATATAGACAAAAACAACTTCCATATATAATAAAATATAGAAAATAAAATTTTCATATATATATATATACAGCTTTCATATAGACAAAAACAACTTCCATATATAATAAAATATAGAAAATAAAATTTTCATATATATATATATACAGCTTTCATATAGACAAAAACAACTTCCATATATAATAAAATATAGAAAATAAAATTTTCATATATATATATATACAGCTTTCATATAGACAAAAACAACTTCCATATATAATAAAATATAGAAAATAAAATTTTCATATATATATATATACAGCTTTCATATAGACAAAAACAACTTCCATATATAATAAAATATAGAAAATAAAATTTTCATATATATATATATACAGCTTTCATATAGACAAAAACAACTTCCATATATAATAAAATATAGAAAATAAAATTTTCATATATATATATATACAGCTTTCATATAGACAAAAACAACTTCCATATATAATAAAATATAGAAAATAAAATTTTCATATATATATATATACAGCTTTCACATATACAAATACAACTTGCATATATATATATAAATATATAGAATCCATTTCTCATATATACATACAAATTTCATATATACAAATACAACTTCCATATATATAATATATATATAATCAATTTTCATATATATATAAAATCCATTTTTCATATATACACACAACTTTCACGTATACAAATACAACTTCCATATAAAAAATACATTAAAAATATATCTAAAAATCAAGTTTTCATATTTCTACCTTTTATATCTACATATATCTCATATATATTCTTAGACTGGGTGATGGAGTGCTAAAATTCACACAAATTAACTGGAAAAAAAAAATTTTATATTCAGAATAAACCTCTCCCATGGAGCCACCTCCAGTCTGTTGGGAGACAACCCCATGGCTCGACTTGTGCCTTCTAGAAGCTGTTAAAATCTGAATTTTTTTCATTTATTTGCAGCTTCCCCTAAGAATTTAAATGCTGCTGATGCAAAAATGAGCTTTGATTTCAGCATCTGTTTGCCAGCGGGGGGCTGATCATGGAGCACACGAGATTTCTGCACTTGCACTTTGTTGTTACCCTTTATCCAGCAGTAAATGGAATTATTTCCTTCCTGGTGAGATCCTCCCGGGGAATTCTGGCGCTGGAGCAGCTACACAAAAAAAACGAGGCTCCAAAAACTGTGGGATTTGGAGCAGAATCACAGAATTGGGTTGGAAATGGATTTAAAGTTTGTCCTGTTCCAGGCTTGCTCCTGTCTGACCCTCATCCATTTTTTTTTCCCAACCTGAATTCCCATCAGGAGCTCTCCTTGAGGTTTGGTGTGCTTGATAGAGGTTTTTTTTTCTTTTTTTTTTGCTGCTTTTAAAATTTTTATCAGCCTTCTCACAATCTGGCAGAAAGCTGATAAATTATTTCCTTGGATCTCCCTGGAATCAAAGGGAGAGGAGGAGGAAATACCTTATAAAAGAGGCACAAACCATCTGGTTTTTACTGTAATAACAAAGATCAATATCCTAAAAAAACCAGACAGTGTGTTTAAGGTGATGGAAAGGGAGAGCAGTGTCAGGGAACAGATGGAGAAACAAATCTGTGAAATACAAATGAACTCTTTGCTAGCAGACTCTGCCTTGAGAGACTCTGGTCTCTTGATTGATGCTGAGCTGGCTGAGAGGAAGAAAAAAAAAAAAAAACAAACAATCTTGAAGCAGTTTTTACCTGCCCAAACTAATTTTGCTTGGATGGAGAGTGGGCAGGGAAGGTGCAGGGCTGGGGCTGTGCTGACAGAAAGGAAAAATTCCATTTAGTGGCTGAGATTTCACTTCAAAGCAAATGAAATCCACCTCCAAACCCTAAATTTCAAGAGGTGTGGGATGGGGTAGGAATTGATAAAGTGGATTTCTGAGTTTGTGGTAAGAGGAGTGAGAAGTTCCCTGGGTTCAGAGTGTGAACTCCTGCTCCAGGGGTTTCTTTAGTGAAAAAGCTGAAATAATCAGAGCTCCTGGTTCCTAAATGAGTGAAACTTGCCTAAAAACCTCATCCCAAATCTGTAATTTGGTCTGGATTGTTGAGGAAGGATTGAAGATGTACCCAAGGAGAAAGAACTCCAAAGGTTTTAAACACTATTCTGTGACAGTTGAATTTTTCCAGCCCCCTTTCCTCAGACCAAGAGGTGGATGCTGAGGCACTGGGATAAATTCCTCCAAATATTTGTGGGGTTAATCAAATTAAATGAAAGTTAATAAAATTAAATTAAAGTTAATCAAATTAAATTAAAGTCAATCAAACTAAATTAAAGTTAATCAAATTAAATTAAGGTTCCCCTCTCGGAGAGGAGCTCCAGTCTGTTCCTGGTGAGTCAGTGAAGGTTTCTCCAAGCCCTTGTCTCTCCTTGGGGTGAAAAGTGCACCCCTGGCAGCAGGAAATGTTCCTGCTGTTTTTATGACCCCTTCCACCTCTGACTCAGAAGGCCAAGGGAGGGAATTGAGGTGTGGGAAGGCTCAAAATCTGTAAAAAAATATTTTAAAAAATCATGATTTCTTCTACACTTATTGCAGAAAATGTGTACAGTAAGGGTTTGCCTTGGAGAACCTCCCTTCCTCCCAAACAACCCGTGGATTTCTCAAGGAACACTTCCAAAAATCCCTTCTGGAGGGATCATTTTTTGGCAAGAAGTTGTTTCTTTGGGTAAATTTGAGCTGATCCTGCAGTTTGTGGAGGAGAGCTGGGCAGGAGCCGTGATACACATCCAGCACGTGACTGCAGGATGGAAAATCCTTGGAGTTTGGACTGGGGAGGAACTCTGTGCTGTGCTGAGAGCTCCTGGAAAGGGCAAAATTCCAGGAAATTTGCTTTTCCCTGAGCTCTGAGTGGAATCCAGACCAAGCTGCTTTGGCTGGAGCCCTCCTGGTCACTGCCTGTGACAATAAATCTGCTGTGACAGAGGTGACAGACAGATGTTCCTGCTCCAAACCAGATGTTGGGACAGTGGTTTTTCAGAACTGAACCCCATGGTTGGATTTTGCTTTGAAAACCAAGTGGTTTTGCAGTTCAAAAATGTGATTTCCTGAGTTAGGCTCAACCCTGGAGATAAATAAAAATCAAAATAAGGCAGCAAAGTTGTTTTTTTTTTTCCAAGCACAGATGGAGCAAAGCTTTGTAGCACTCTGAGGCCTGCAGGTAACCAAACCTCTTGAAGTAGTTCGGGTTTTAATCTTGCTTTTCTGAGGCTGCTGAAGTTTGTGGGGTTTTGTCTTGATATTCAGAACGTGCAAATGAGAGGATTTGTGAGGATTTCTTGAGCACTTTGTGAGGAAAATTTCCTTTCTGTTTGAAGCTGAACCTTCAGCCTTTGTGATGGGCCAGGGAGAAGGAGAATGGGAACGAATTCCCTTCTTTTCTTTGCAAAGAAGGGGGATGAAGCAGCAGGCGGAATTCCTGAAAGGAACTTTTGATGTTCTCACTTCTCAAAGTGCTTTATTTGCACAGGGTTTCACTTTGAAAACCTCCTAGGAAAAAAAAAAAAATCAGGCACCAGCTGCGAGCACCAAGGAAATGGAGATTTGTTTTCAGAGCTGCTGCTGCTCCAGCCTCACCCAAATGCTCCTCTCCGGTTTGTTTTAATTATTTGAGCCATTTTTTTATTGGCAGAAATTCCCCAAATTCCAACCCATACCCGGTGGCTGAGCAAGAACTCGGCCAAACACAATTTCCAGAGAATTCCTCAACACTTTTTTGCTGTAGTAGAACGCAGTGACATCAATAAAAACTGGAATTAAACCGGCTTTGTGCGAGCCCCGCGTGAGCTCTGATGAAATGCCTCACAATTAAAAATTTAACAGCGTTCATCAACGCACTGCAGCCAGCCAACAGCAGCTGAAAAACAATGGAACTGAAATTAAACCACTGTGTGGGGTTTCTTTTCCTGCTTTTTTCTCAAAACCAACCAGCTCTTCCTTGTAAGGAGGAAGAAATCAATCCTGAAACGGGAAATAGTGGATGCTGATAAAATTCTCCCTTTGGTTTGGGAGGATATTTAGGTGCAGAAAGGTCTGGATGGTGTAAATAGGTTTTATTCAGCTGTTAGTGGCACTAAAAGTGGGTTTTTTTATGAGTTCAAATGTGTCAAATGGCATGGTGGGGCTCTGTCATTATTGATAATTAATTGTCATTATTGACTCCGTGGCTCTGCATCCAGCGTGTCCAAATTCTGAGGAAAAAGAGAATTTTTCTGGCTGCCAGCTTTGCTGCCTCCATCTGGAAATCTGCAATTCAAGCTGTGCCTTCCCCTCCCTGTCACTAATAATGAAGATTCTTCATTTGGAACTTATTTAACCAAAATTGAGGCTGAAGGGAGAATCCAGCTCCTTTTTTTATATATTTTTTTCCTCCAGACGTGTGGGCTGCAGCACCACCAAGGGGGAGCAGCATCATTTTAATGCCTGAGGTCACCAAACAATTCAATAGACGCCAGATTTGTGGAGAAAACAGAAGATATTTCAGCAATATTTTAGCATAACAAGTGCGTTGATGGGCCAGCTTTTTAACAAACGCTGGAAAAGCTGATTGAATTTGCTCAGCTCTGCCTCCAGACGAGGCTGTAACAGCTCATTATACATCCTTAGGAAGCTTTTTTTAATTTTTTT
The DNA here is from genome assembly GCA_013400315.1 of Bombycilla garrulus. Lineage (NCBI taxonomy): Eukaryota > Metazoa > Chordata > Aves > Passeriformes > Bombycillidae > Bombycilla > Bombycilla garrulus. Next base: position 16,101 of record VXBU01003597.1, read on the forward strand.
TGAAAATTTTTTGCTGCAAATCTGGGGGAAATTACATTTGGAGGAACGTATGGTGTCATCCAGCTCTCTGAGTGCTGTATTTTTTATTTTTTGTGCTGGGGAAAGTGGATGTACAGCTGTGACATTGGCTTTGGAGCGATGTCACCTCTCAGCTCTTTGGCAAACACTGCCTTGGTATCTCCTCCAAAAAGCCATTCCCAGCTGCGATTGTGCTAACACTTCCCTCCGTGTAGGTGTTTCCTCTTTGAAAAATGGCAGGGAATCAAGAAAAAAAAAAAGGAAAAAAAAATGAAATAACAGCCTGGTGTTCCCGTTTTCCCGGGAGCCTGGTGGGAGGGGTGACGAGTGGCTGGGGCTGTGTTGTGAGCTGGAAGGACACGCTGTGCAGGATTGTTTGCTCCACACTTTCCTCCCGCGGCTCCTCTTTTGCTAAACTCGTGGGGGAGGAATCTCTCGGTTCAATTGTACTTGTAGGCACAATATTGCAGCTCTGGGAAGGAGGGAGGAGAGCGGCGTTTAAATCCCAACTGCGCTGGGGTTTTGTTTGCAGCTCCCTCTGCTCCTATTGTGCCCCCCCCAAAAATAAAAAAATCTCACTTAGTTCTTAGAAATCACCGGCCAGCTGCGAGGGTTTTGCTCTGAGATCAGCAGGGATTCATCAGCCTCTCTCCCATCCCACTCCCACTTGCTGCTTTTTCAGTATTTTTCTCAAAACCTCCTTTTTTTTTACAGCTCCAGCTTCCAACAATGAGTCAAAGTCAGCAGTCAGGGCAGAAAGGCGTGGGGGGAACGGGGGTGGCCTGGGGGCTGTGTTGTGCTGTGGCCCAGCATGACTTCCCTCAGAAGAACCCTATTTTTGGGTTTATTTTTGCTCGATCTCTTGCCTTTATTGACTGTAAAACACCTCAGGAGTGTCTTTGGAACGAGATCTCTGTTCTAAAGATGGCTTTGGGGCTGAGCTCACACAGGGCCTGACTCTCACGGGTTACAGTGGAGTTTAATTCCCAGCATTTGATGTTTATCACCCTCAGATCAGCAGCATTTTAAATAACTTTCTTCTCCTATAACCTTTTCCTAAAAGAGTGGATTTGCTCCATCACTTCAATTCAGAGTGCCTGAAAAATTCCCTTGAAGGGAATCGCTCGAACTGAGTGCTTTGGGGTTTGGGCTGAATTCTGCCAGCCCACATTTATTTCTCCTCACAAACATTTGTTTCTCCTCACAAACATTTGTTTCTCCTCACAAACATTTATTTCTCCTCACAAACATTTGTTTCTCCTCACAAACATTTGTTTCTCCTCACAAACATTTATTTCTCCTCACAAACATTTATTTCTCCTCACAAACATTTGTTTCTCCTCACAAACAACATTTCCTTGCTCTCCAAGCCTGCACTTACAGGTTATCAAAATAACCCTGGCCCCTCCTGCCACGTGTGAAAATTGAACTCTGCCCCACAAAGACACTTTAAATTTAATTCTGTTCCACCAAATGAGTGATCACATCTCTGTCAGGAAGGAAATACTTAAACCTGTCCCTAGGGAACAACAACTGTGGGCAAAGAAAAAAAAAAAAGGGATTTGGTCTGAATTCTCAGGGACAACTGGCTTTAAAAACAGCCACACAACCCCCAAGCTGCCAAATTAGCAGGCTGGATTTCCTGGAGCAGCTTTCTGAGGGCTCCAGGATTAGGAGAGAGCATCTCCCTTATCGTTTTTTGCACATGCTGGACCATCTGTCCTAAATCTCCCTTTGTGAATTCCAAATGCTGTTTCTTCCTTGGGAGATAACAGACGTGGCTCAAGAATTTTGCTAGGTAGGGCTGGGGTGCTATTTATGGTGCAAATTTTTTGGTTCTGTTTTTTTTTGCTTTTTTTTTTGTTTAATTTTTTTTGTTTGTTTTTTTGGTGTTTTTGTTTTTGTTTGGGGTTTTTTTTGTGTTTTTTTTTGTGGTTTTTTTTTTTTTTTTTTTTTGTTTTTTTTTGTGTTTTTTTGTTCTGCAGTTAAAACCAACTCTGAACCTCCCTGGGTTTCTCCACTGAGAAAATATTTTAGGGTGTAGATCTTTTTTTGGTTTTAGTTCTAGGAAATGCAGAGTCCCCTCATTTGCAGCGTGTGTGTGCTGCTGAAAGCAGGTGAATACGAAAGAATTCAATTCAGGCATTACGAGGACACGAGAGATGCTTTTAATCTTTTATTGTACATTATAAAATGTTTATTGCTCTGTCTGTATCAGAGGTGGTGACCTCTCCTTCTGGGTGATGGAAGAATGTGTTCAGGCAAAGGATCCTGGAGCCACCTTTGGGCTTGGCCTGGCTGGAACCAGCACATCTGCAGGAGAATCCCCCGCTGCCTTTTTCCCAAACCAGCTTTTTGGGAAAAGCTGCTGCCAGTGGAAGGGGAGAGATGGCAGCTCCTCGCTGCCAGCCTGGTTTTTTTGCAGGGATTCCCAACGCAGGCTCCTCCAAAGCTTCCTCAGGCCGACCTCTGTTGGCGTTTGCTGGATGGATTTGGATCCTGCCTCATCCCCTAAGTGTGAATGGAGTGGTTTTGTGGAGGGATTAAATAAATACAGATACCCCACGGCACGCTGCAAAGAGAAAATCTTCTTCATGTCATGGTCCTGCATCTCCCAGCTTTCCAGAGCACCAGCAATCCCCAGGGATCCTGGCAGCCTCCCAAAATCCAGCATTTCTGAAGAGAGAGGAGAAGCCCGGCCCCTTTCCCACCCATCCTCATCACTTTTTGGCTCCAGCAGGCTCCTGCCACTCCTGTGTGAGGAGAACCAGCCCTTCCCACACAGAAACTTTACTAAAATAAACTCTTTAAGAACTTTAAGCCCTCAGAATAAGGCCCCTCAGGCCAGAGCCTTCCACAATAAGCAGCTCTTGCCCCTGGAGACCTTGCATAGCAACCGGTATCATCAGGTATTTTGTCTTTTTCTTTTCTTTTTCTTGGTTTTTTTTTTTTTTTTTTGCTGTCTGGCTACATTTTTATGGACCTTGGTGGCGATGGACTCAGGCCCAGCTGAAAAATACCACGAAGAAAATGGTTGAAATCATCCTGGAAGCTAAATAACAGCTTCTGGTGTCCCCTCACGTTGTTCTGTGCCTCAGCGTTCCCCGATTTTTGTGAGGTGAAGAGCACCAGTGCGAGAGAGGAGAGACAGCAGCAGTGGAGAGAACGTGCTGCAGCCTGGCTGGAGAACAGCCAGAAAATTCTCCTGCTGGGAACAGAAACTGGGGGATGCCTTTTTGTTTTGTTTTGTTTTTGTTGGTTTGTTTGAAAAGCCCACCTGCAGGACGCGTTACACCACACACATCGATGAACGCAGCGAGGCCCGAGTGCGCGGCGGCCAAAATTTGGCTTTTTTGGAGGTGTTTGCCATGAGCTTCCCTCTGCTCCTGCTCAGAGGGGGAAAACTGCCGGGATGGAGTAACACTGAGACCAGAGAAAGACACGACAGAACCTTGTGCATTCCCAAAAACCAGGAAAGCTGTCCCAGAGGATGGAGTGGCAGCGTGGGAGATGTCGCTCGGATGATTCACGGATCACTCCAGCATCGCTGATTCTTCTCCATCTTCTTCCTTTGGGTGTCAGGGGTTGGTTGTTTATTTTTTTTTTGCAGGATTTCCCTTCCTGGGCAGATTTTTTTTGTTGCAGAACACGATGAGGAGGTGGATGCCAGCGAGTGACAATCGAGTGACAATCGCTCCCGCAATGTTTCAGCTCCCCGGTCACCGCGGCTCAGAGGCAGTGAGTGAGGGATGGAGTCCATCTCTCACCTGGCAGGCTGTCATGCCTCGATGATGTTCACTGAGGGCTTGTTTTTTGGAAACTGGGAGAGAAAACAAAGCAAAAAAAACGGATTTGTAAAAGGGGAAAATTGCATCGGAGCTCAGCGCGGTCTGCAGGTGGTGGTTTGTGAAAATTCTCCTTCCCACCCCTTTGTGATGGTGGAAAAGGGTTGGAGTTGAGGTTTTAGGCCTGTGGGGTTCATCACTGCTTCTGGACCATCATAAATCAGTGAAGGATTTAAAATACTAAATAAATACAGTGAGGATGTCAACAGAAACACCAGGAAGTTAAATTAATTGAAATAAGTTGGGACAAATTAAAGGCTTGACTTATTTACACTTTGACATCGTGTGCATTGCCAACTTTGCTCCTGCTAATTAACTCTCCAGTTAATTGCAGAGCAGCATCCTCTTTGCCACGTGCTGCTGTGGGAGGACCCAGGGAACTTTTTTTATTTGTTTTTTTTGAGATTTTTTGGGTTTTATTTTTATTTTTTTTTTGTCCTTCAGAGATGCTCAGATCATCCAAAACCGTGGCTTGAAATCTGATTTCTGGCAGGCGCGCAGGATTCAGAAGGAGGGAATGAAACGCTGCTGTGGGTGTGGAGGGCGCTCCCTCATCCCGGGCAGGGAATCATTTTTACCAGACACTTTTTTTGGGGTGATTCATCCCAAAACCAAGCACTCACCTTGCTCCGCAGGAGGCCCGCACCCTGGTGCTCGGGTGTGCTGTTCTCCGAGGCGCTCTTGGCTTTCTCCTTGCTGTTGTTGGGCTCGTTGTCTTTGATGATGTCGTACTGTCTGCAGAACAGGGCGATCACCCCTGCGGGAGAGAGCTGAATCAGAGATCAGAGATCCTTCCCTGCCAGCCTCCACCATCCCCAAATCCTCCCAAACCTCAGCCAGCCACCCTCCTGCTCTTCCCTTCCGTTAATTCCGCGCTGAGTTACTCAGACAGGACACAAAATGGATTCTGTCCCAGCCTCGCTGTTCTGAAGTGTTTTAAACCTCACATTTGGACATCGACTGTCGCCCTGATTTTTGTAAGAGTTTCTAAACCTTCTGATATTTAGATATTTGTGAAGAACTTTCTCACACACTTTGTGTAAACACCTCAGTGTTTTTGCATTCCTTCATAGAGGAGGAGAAAAATTGATGGGCTGTTTGTCTGTGCAGTGTCTTTGGAGAGGTGGCACTGCCACCGTCCAATCCACTGTCACTTTTGGAAAACTATAAATACTGGAGTCAGATTTTCCCAAATATTGTCATACAGAACGAGTTAAAAGCTGCAATCCATTCAGATTTTCCCAAATATTGTCATACAAAACAGGTTAAAAGCTGCAATCTATTCAGATTTTCGCAAATATTGTCATACAGAACAGATTAAAAGCTGCAATATATTCATATTTTCCCAAATATTTTCATCCAGAACGGGTTAAAATCTGCAATCCACTGGATTTTCCCAAATATTTTCATACAGAACAGGTTAAAATCTGCAATCTATTCAGATTTTCCCAAATATTGTCATACAGAACGGGTTAAAAGCTGCAATTCATTGAATTTTCCCAAATGTTGTCATACAGGATGGGTTAAAATCTGCAATCTATTTGGATTTTCCCAAATATTTTCATACAGAACAGGTTAAAATCTGCAATTCAGTCAGATTTTCCCAAATATTGTCATACAGAATGGGTTAAAATCTGCAATTTATTGGATTTTTCCAAATATTTTCATCCAGAACAGGTTAAAATCTGCAATGCATTTGGATTTTCCCAAATATTTTCATCCAGAACAGGTTAAAAGCTGCCAGGAGGTTTTTGTGTATTTTTAAAGAACCCATTTGGTGTAGAGAGATCCTTCCCACACCCCTTTTGCTTTTTAAATGTGATTTATCCTGAAGGGAAATTGTGGGATTTGCAAATTCTTTGTTCCCAGCTGATCCAGGTCTCAGATTATTTTACAGCAGGAGATGAATCAGTTGTTCAGTCACCCCATGTAATTATTCATTATTTTCCCTGGCAGGGCATTGAAACTGGGATGGAACAACTAAAACGTGGCATAAATGCTGAAAAAATAATGGCCTAGAGGTTCTGGAAATCTTCTAAATTCGTTTTGGTTTTGATGTGGTTGTTGGCTTTAGGAATAACTGCTGTGCAGTCTCTGGAGATGCAAATAAGAGCAAAAAAAAAAAATTATTATACATGGGTCTGATTCAGTGTCACCTGAATTCCTGCATCCCCTTCTGTGATGGGGAAATTTCTGTGGAAAATGTGAATATAGGTATAAATAAAGCTACAAATATATATAAATATGTAAATGTATATAATATAGATATAGCTATACATATAGCTATACATATATAAAATATAGATAAATATAAATATAAATATGAAGATAAATATAGATAAACATGAATATGAATATAAATATAAATATATAAAATAT
>VXBU01003597.1:22449-34208 GCA_013400315.1 Bombycilla garrulus
AATATAAATGTAAATGTAAATATAGTTAGTGGGTGTGGAGAGCAAGACTTAAATCTCTGTTTTGCCTGAGCTTTGGAGTGATATAATATCCAGAAAATTGATCCAGTGATAAAATATCCTGTTGGGTTTTTGGATCCCTGGAAAAGTTACAGGACAGGGCTTGGAGCAACCTGCTCTGATGGAAGAAAATTATCTTTATATCCCTTCCTACCCAAACCATCCCATCATTCTGTGGCTGAGGGCATCATAATCAGGGCAGTCTGGAAAAAAATTGAGATTATAGGATTAGCCAGAGGGAATTGTTCACATCAAATCCATTTTCTGCATCCTGGTGAACCACACTGGAGCTGCAAAACCCAAACTGAGGTGCCCTTGCAGCTGAGAACTCTATTTTTTTGTGGGAGGAATGGTTTTTTTCCATAATTTTCCACAATTCCACGTGCAGCCAGGAATTCCTGAGGAAATCCCGTGGATGTGACTTTGGAGAGAGGATTAGGACTGACCTGCCCACATGAACAACACCACGACGATGATGAGGATTTCCCCCGCTCGCAGCTGTTGGTTTTTCTTCGCCATCTCCTTCATTGTCACCTCATCTGCACGAGGGCAAAGAGACCCCGTGAGACCCCAAAGGCACCCAGAGCCGGGTTTAGGGGAGCCCAAATCCGAGCCCAAATCCATGTGGCGGGGGCAGAACCGGCAGGGACAGAATCCTGAAAGCCCTCGGGGCGCTGAGATTGGGATTTAGGATGGAATTCCTTGCTGGGAGGGGCTGGGATGCATTTCCCAGAGAAACTGTGGCTGCTCCACCCTTGGGACAGTGGAAATGTCCCCTCCCGTGGAACAGGATGAGCTTTGTGTCCCTTCCAACCCAGTTTGGGGTTCCAGGATCCATCCTGTGACATCCTGAGGGACAGAGCAGCGTTATCTGTCGCCGTGGCTGCTCTCTCTGCTGTCCCCGTCCCCGTCAGTGCCATCTGCCCCTGTCACAAAGCCTTGCACGCTCCACCAGCTCAGCAGCGTGGAGAGCCTGGCAGGATATTTTTATTTTTTATTTATTTTTTTCTGGGATTCAAAAGGAGCACAGCCTTTCTTGCAGGGCGTAATTCGCAAAGCATTAAGGAGATTACAGTTCAGGCCCCCCAGGAAAGGAGCAGTGCTCCTCTCAGTGCTTCCAGACAAACAGCAATTCAGGATTTACAGCCTCCAAATCAGTTTAATAAAGTGAGTCAAGGGTTTGCATGCTCAGAAGCACGGCCAAAAGCCCTGGAAGAGGCAGGCAGGGAGGGATCTGGGTGTCCCCACAGCCTTGCGCTGCCAGGCCCTTTGGAGCAGGATTCTTGCTGCCAGAAAACCCTCAACAGCTCGGTTTGGCTAAAGAAAAACAAGAGGAGGAGTTGCCAGTGAGGAAATGCCTGATTTTCTCCGTGGAGACACTGAAAACCCAGCTGGATGTGATCCTGGACAACCTGCTCTGCTTGATCCCGCCTGGATGATCTCAAGAGGTCCCTTCCAACCTCAGCTCTCCATGATTCGGCAGAAATATTGAAAAGGGAAGAAAAGCAGGGAGACTGTGGGTGTTTTTTGGCCTGAAATCCGAGCACAGGAGATGGTGAACGCCGTGGTGTGCCCGGTGCCATCCAGGAGTTCACAGGCTGGCCAGGAATTTCCCCTGGAATTCTGCACTTTCTGGGAGCAGCACACAGAGCTGCAAACCTCCTCTGAGGCAAGGAACTTAACGAGGAGCTGGGTTGGAAAAGAAAGGCGCCTTCACTGACGCAGTGTAAAATGGCGAACACTTCATTCTGTCCTTCACCTACCCTTAAGTATGGTAACACAGCTTTTATTCTTTCGTGAAGAAGATACTGGTTAAATGGCCACATTGTTCTAACTTAGCTATAACACACTCTATGATTGGTACAACTTAAAGAAACAAAGATTAAGCTCGTTTTTCCTGTGTCACAGTTACAGGCCTTACAGGCCCCTGCAGGCCCCGACTAGGCCGCAGTTAGGCCGAGGCTGGATGGTCCAACCTCAAGAAGGAATTCTTCTACACCTCCTCCTGACTTTGTTAAATCCCAGCTGAAACAGGAGAAGGAGCAGCCACCTCCAGCAGCATCTCCCTGTCACCTTGTGTCCCCTCAGCACATCCTGAGAGGACACCCAGCCCCCACAAAAAAAAACTTACATTACAGGATTAACCATGGGGAATTGTTCCCATCAAATCCATTTTCTGCATCCTGGTGAACCACACTGGAGCTGCAAAACCCAAACTGAGGTGCCCTTGCAGCTGAGAACTCTATTTTTTTGTGGGAGGAATGGTTTTTTTCCATAATTTTCCACAATTCCACGTGCAGCCAGACATTCCTAAGGATATCCCACAGCGTTCATCCTGTTTATCCCACCAGGTTTCTCCCAGCTCCTCTCACCACACGGGATGATCCCGGTCCCTCTCTGCAGATCCCTGCGTCCCAGGGGCCACGGAGGAACTCACCCACACTTGCCTTTATTTTTAGAGGCTAGTTTCTCAGCTTCCCTGGGGGTTTTGAAGAGGACTGGCTCGCTGGCAGGGCTCTGGCCTTGGATGCTGATGGCCTGGACGTGCACAATGTACTCGGTGTCCTCCTCGAGGTCCCACAGGGCACAGGAGCGGGTGGTGGTGTTCACCTCCTGGATGAAGCGCAGCATCCGCACGTCCTTCTTCTGGAAGCCGAGAGAGGAGAGCACAGAGTGGTGGAGAGTCCTCCCCGTGTGCCTTTTGTGTCACCGATTCCTGCCCGGCCACCACGCGGGTGTGGAGGAACCGTCAGCATCCTTTCCCTCTCTGCAGCCATCGCTGCAAAGGGGATGGAGGAGCCAAATCCTCTCCAGGACCATGAGGGACGAGGAGGAATGGGCTCAAACTGTTCCAAGAGGGTTTGGGAACTGAGGGGACCCGCAGGGGATATGGGCTTGGCTGAAACTGAGTGATTCCAGGCACGGTACCTGTTGGGAAATTGCAAATCCAATGACAACTTCGTCTTCCAGGACATCCCAAGTGACCACGGCCGAGTTGGCTTTCAGGTGTTTGACTGTGACATTGACTGGAGCCGACGGGCTGTCTGCAGGGAGGGAGAGCAGAGCCTTTACAGGGGCAAGGAAAGGAGTGGGAAAGCATCCTTCCTCAGGATCTGTTTTGGATATGGGACCTGGAAATCGTAGCAATTCCAGGTCTCAATTCCCGGGGCGGAGCTGGGAGATGTCAGCTGAGAATACGAGTTACGTTCAAAGTGATAGAGGGGAAATTTCAGTTAAATATAGGGAAGAAAACCTTTCTTGGGAAGTTGGTGGTGGTTTCCCCATCCCTGGAAGTGTCCAAGGCCAGNCTGTGGTTGCAGAGCAATCCCGAGAGCAGAGCCTTTACAGGGGCAGGAGACACAGCAGGGCAAGGAAAGGAATGGAAAAGGATCCTTCCTCAGGATCTGTTTTGGATATGGGATCTGAAGTTACATTCAACACAAATTCAAAGTGATAGAGGGGNCAATGCCAAGTGTCCCTGGGCATGGCAGGGGTGGCACTGGCTGATCTTCCTGTCCCCTCCAACCCAAACCATTCCACGGCTCCATGTGTGAAATTCTCGACCCTTGGCAAGAATTTTCAGCCAAGCCCTGAGCAGCTCATTCATCCCACCCTCCCCAGCCCCATTTTCCCCTGTTTTTGCCTGACAGTGACAGCTGGGAGGAGATTCCAGCTGTGGAAATGTGCACACAGAATTGTTTGCTGAGCATTCCCCAGCTCTCAAACGGGACTGGAGTAACTGGGGGAGTTTATTTCGCTTTTCCCTGGCAGAAAATGTTCCTTACAACGTTTTGTGGCTGATGTCAGAGCGTCCGCTTGGAGCTGCCAGGACAGGATGGATTTGTAATGTGGAGAGGGCAGGCCAGGAAAGCAGGAGCCTGAGGCTCTGTGTTCACTGCTGAATTTCCAGCAGGATCCTCCCGGCCTTGCCAAGCACAGCTGGGTTCCTGCACAGCCTCTTCCCAATCCAAAACCCTTCCTGGAATCCCCAGGGAAGGTTTTACCCCCCGGCCTTGGCACAGCTCTTCCAGCTGGACTCTGTTCCCGCTCCTCTGGTCAAATTTAATTCACAATTTTTTCAGCTTTGCTCTGAACCCAAAGCAGTGAATGCTCTGAGTAGCCCCAGGAGGTCAGCAGGGTGAGGAGGAGTCGTTTTATTCCAACTTTTATGAGAAATGAATATTTTTATTTCATTATAACAACGCCTTTGGGGCCGGGACAGGTCACCAGTATGAGAGGGGGTGCACTTGTGCCCATCTCCAGTGACACTTTTTGGATTTATGGTCATTCCCAGCCAAAAATATTCCAGCTCTGGTGTCAGTGTCTGACATCACTCCTGGTGAATGTTCCCCTGGGAACAGAGGAATAACAGAAGCACAGAACTCCCCAGCTGAAGGTCACTTGGCACAGAGATCTCTCCTTCCTTTCACAGCCAGCAGGTAAATCCTCAGGAATAAAATGTCTGGAGAAGCCAGACTGATTCTAATGAATCCCTCAGCGAGGAAAAAAAAGTCACTGAATGGCTGAATTCACACAGATTTAGGATTTTTAGGAGGTGCAGCAAGTCTCTGTGATTCCACTGAGGGACATCATTCCTCTCTGGAGTAACAACAGAGTCGGTGTCGACCCAGAAAATTCTCATCTCCGAGGGCTTGGCCCTCATGGAACGAGGCAGAATTCCCCAGGACTCCTCTGGAGGATGGGATTCTTCACCATCCTCACCCTCCCTGCAGCAGGAGGAAAGGAGACAAATTCTCCTCCAAGGAAAGGAGACAAATCCTCCTCCCCACCCTGGAATAAAAACTCCCAACCAACGAGGAAGGGACGCGGGGCTGCAGCTCCTCACCTTCCCCCGTGACTGAAACACCAAAAGTCGAGTCTAATTTTAGGCAGGGGCGGTCAGCAGACAGGAATGTGCACGGGGAAGGTCTGTGAGTCATGCCTGATGGATTTATTTGCTGGAACATACGGAGGACATGACGGAGTTGAGGCACGGGAGACAAAACATTCTCCAGCTGCAGCCAAGCACTTCGCCCTTCCCGGCGTGGTTGTCTTCCCTGGGTATTTTTAGGAGCTACATTTTTAATTTTTTTTATGTTTTTTTAGGAGCTACCACTGATTTAGCCAAGTTTCAGTTGCAGGAGGGTTTTGGAAAAGAGATGAATTAACCCCACAAAGAGCAGAGATCTTGGGAAAAGCTGGGAAAAGCACTGGGAGCGTTCAGGTCCCCCTTTGAAATTTGTGACTTTGAGGGAGGCACAGCATCAGAAGTGTTGGGGATTTTTTGGTGGCAGAAGATGTGGGGGAGTTGGGAAGACCTTGAGGAGCTGGAGGAGAGCAAAAAAAACTCTTTTGGGAAGTGGTGGGAGAGGGTGGAGAGCTGTGAGGCAGGAGGGAAGCACTCAGCAAAGAGAAAACCCAGAGCCTGGAGCCTCCAAAACTGTAACCTGGATGGAGATGAGGGAGAAATCACCTGGAGTGGGTGGTCAGGAATGTTCTAGAACCTTTCTTTCTCGGAATACCTGAGGGAGGGATGGGGTGGTGAAGTCAGCAGCTCTAAACTCCAGGAATCCAGGACAGCAAATCCCAAAGTGCCTTCCCTACACCGCTACACCCAAATCAGTGGTGTCAAACCACCATAAAAACACTAAAAAGAGAATTAAACCGTGTTTGACAGAAATACAAACCCAGGAAAATGAATTTCCTTCTCTTGGAGCTGTGGGAATAATTTGGAGCCATAATTTTCATCCATGAGGTCGCTTTTCTCCCTTTTCTCCCCGTTCCTGAGAGATGAAATGATGAGATCACGACTTCCTAAGACTTTAAAACACCGTTCCAAGATATTCCACAGGACTTTTGGCACCCTGGCCCTGTCGCAGCCCTTTGTTAGTGCCAGCCTGGCTGAGATCAGTTGGGAAAAATGTAATTCCTGTAATTTCCCCCTGCTGGCTGCAAAGGGGGTCAGTGCTCCAGCAGGATCTCAAGGTGCCAAATCCGAATTTTTGTTTCTTTTTCGAGTCACGTGCAACTCCTGGAAATTTTGCTTCTGTGCCTGTGGCAGCCAGGAAAGCTGCTGGTGTTCTGGGAGCGGGCACAGAGGGTGGGAATGCTGCAGGGAGAGCAAGGAATGGGTTGTGGATCAAGTTTATTTTTAATTTTTTTGTGCCTGTTTATTCCAGAGCTGCTGAGGGCAGCACGTTCCCTGTCTGCTCCATAAGGGAATGGTGCAAGATTCCTGGTTTAGCTCTTGAACTGCATTCCAGTGCAAGATGCTGGAGCAAATCCCACTCTGCAAACTGGCAGAGGATATTTCCCCAAATTTGGATGGAAAAAATATTCTCATTTTCGTGTCAGCTCCATCTTCCACCCCTCATTAAGGGAAACCCTGACAATTTTAGCTGAAGTCAGGACTTTTCAACGTGAAGAGCAGCTTAAAAAAATGAGGATTTCTAACACCCCACCTCGTTTCCTTCCCACAGATTCCGAAATTTCCCAACTCCCAGGCCCATGGGTCCCAGCTCTCCCCGATTCCGCCGCACCTGGGGCCCTTTTGGCAGGAGCAGGTCGGAGCCTCCGCTGTTCACCAAGAAATCCTGAGCCCTGGAGATGATCCTTGATCCCAGAACCCCTCCCAGCCTTGCATTAAACGTTTCCCTCGTTATTGTTGGACTTTAACTGGAGACAGAGGAGCCCCCCACACGCTTTTCAGCTTGTCCCTGGCTTCGTTGTGGGCACAGCTGGCACCAGGACGAGGAGTTCACCTGCTTCCCTGTGAGTTGGATTTGCTGTGGGAGCTGTGGCGTGGATGGGAGGGCTGGGAAAAGGAGAAGGGAAAGGTTTTTTTTTCCATCTCACTGCTGCTGTCACCTGGGAATGAGGGGAGTGCTGAATTTTGGGGTGTCCAGACCTTGGGGAGTTGTAGGATCGGGGTCACAAAGGAAAGGAGGAATCTGTGGAAATTTCACACCCTCAGGCCAGCCAAGTCCAGGCTGTAGGTCTGGAATTAAAGTGTTTTTCTGGATTTATCTCCGAAACCTCCTGAATTCACCTCTCCCTGAACTCTGAGGTGCTCAGAATTTCACCTTTCCAAGGCTGTGCTGTATTCCCAGAATTTTCCATTTCACTCAGCTCCTCTCCCAGGCTGCTCCTTCCCTGCTGGGAAGGGCTTGAGCTGCCTCAGAGCCCCAGGGACACGCTCTGGTGGAGGAAACAGTGAATTCCCTGAATTCCAGCTTTCCTTTCCTGGGAAACAGTGAATTCCAGCCTTAATTCCCTCAATTCCCTTAATTCCCTGAATTCCAGCTTCCCTTTCCTGCAAGAAACAGTGAATCCCAGCCTTAATTCCCTTAATTCCAGCTGTCCTTTCCTGCAGGAAACAGTGATTTCCAGCCTTAATTCCCTCAATTCCCTTAATTCCCTCAATTCCAGCTGCCCTTTCCTGCAGGAAATGGTGAATTCCGGCTTTAATTCCCTGCTTTTCAGCTTTCCTTTCCTGCAGGAAAGAGTGAATTCCAATTATAATTTCCTCAATTCCAGCTGCCTTTTCCTGCAGGAAACAGTGAATTCCAGCCTTAATTCCCTTAATTCCAGCTGTCCTTTCCTGCAGGAAACAGTGAATTCCAGTTTTAATTCCCTTAATTCCCTGCTTTCCAGCTTCTCTTTCCTGCAGGAATTCCAGCCCTAATTCCCTGCCCCTCTTTGATTCCTGCACCACAACCATCCCTGGGCGTGCAGGAGATGAAAGGACACGACCTGAAAGGAGCATCCCTCAAATCCCCGTGATGTTTTTTTTTTCTGAGTCCTTTCCCTGAGTGTGAAATTCACCCAGAGCTGTTTATTTTTTTTTCCCTGCCTCTCCCAGCAGGGATCCCACCCGTGGATGGAATTGCCTGTGGGTTTTGTGGGGTGTGTGGGAAGGGCTGGCATGTTGCTCGGCGCTCCCGAGGGTTTGGATGCAAGGAACCCACGGGGGGATGTGTGGGAGAAGGGATCATTCCTGCTCCCAGCCCCACGGGAAGCAGAGCTGTTTGCTGAAATCCAGCCCCTTTCAAAGAGCAGAGAGGCCAACTGGGAAAGAGGCAATTATTTCCTGCAGACTGCTCAGTTCCCTGTGAAAAATGGGATATTCATAGGCAAACAGCAGCTCCCTCCTGCCCAGCCTTGGATCAGGGGCTGGTTCCTCAGGGAGCAGCTGCCCAAACCTGCTGGAAATGCTGCCAGGGAGAGCACAGACTGTGGCCAGCCATTCCCATTCCACTGGGAATTCCTCAGGGCACAAGGAAGGAGTATTTCCACCCCTGGAGAGTCCCAGAGTCGGGCAGGATTTCTCTCAGGTCTCCCCAGTGCCACAGTTTGGGTTTAAATGCTGCCAGCTCGTTCCCATCATGGTGTGTTCTATCCAGGATCCAAATATCCACAGGGAACTGGGTGCCACGGGCTTTTCCAGCTGCTCTTATCCCACACCTCTGAACATCAGAGCAGCCAGAGGGGTGAGGAATTTCCTGGGCAGGGCTGGATGGACACCAGACCTCTCCCAGGATTTTGCTGCCCGGCTCTGCTCTTGTATCCCGCTTTTTCCTGCACACATAAAGGTTTGCAGTTCATTGCTCACTACATTTCTGCTTTTAACTGAATTATACTCGATCCAGGCCCTAATTCAAGCCTCTGGGCACTTCATAAAGCAGCAAGAATTTGTTTAGCAATGAACATCCGAAGGTTGAGGATGGATCCAGGACCAGCCCGTGGAGCTGGTGGTTAATAACTGCGAGCACACCTCTCTGGGAGGAATCTCCCTTTTCCACAAGCACATTCCCAGCAGGAGATGGTGTTTGGAAGAGTTTGGCTCAACCTTGGCTGCCTCTCACAGCACCATCCCTGCTGGGAGCCTGGCACCGCGGTCAGAAACCTCCACGTCCCAATTAAATCCCTCCCACGCCCAACGCAGAAATCAATAAATTGCTTACGCCACCCCTCAGCCAGCCAGGAATCTCCCCGGCCTCTGGGATGCAGGGAAAGGGCTGGAACGGCTTGGTTTGTTCTTTCCAAAAAGCTGAGAGACCTTTTGCTGCTCTCCTGAGCCAGCTGAGCTGGTTGCTCGCCCTGATGCGCGGGTGATCCCTCCCAGCTGGGAATCAGCGCCTGGAGCCAGCCTGGCACCTTGGCTTTGCTCTCCTGCCCCTCACAGGGCTGGGGGCTGCCCTGGCAGGGGTGAGGCGGTTTGCAGGGGCTCAGGGGGTGAGGACACACCTCAGAGCTAAGCAGAAACCAGAATCCAGCCAGAGGGGTTGGCACCTTTTTGGGCAGCTGAGCTGGGGGAGCTGTGAGGGGGCTGCTCAGGCTGGAGCGTGCCCAGGTGCTGAGAGCTGGCGGGAGAGGTTTTACCTGAGCACTGTGTCATCTCTGCTCTCCACCTCACAAAAACAAACCTGAGCTGCTCCGCGGGCTGGCACCTGGCAGAGAGGCTGTTTGCAGGTCACAGAGGCCCTGGGCTGTTTTGGGGTGTTCCCTCATCACCCCACTGCTCTTTGAGCCCTCAGCAGCGCCCCGAGCCCAGCCCAACCCAGCTCCCTGCTCTTCATTAGCTCAGCCTAACAAGGAGGGGACTGCTGGCAGAGCAAGAGCAAAATGAAATCTATTCCTGACTTGCCAAGCACCCCGAGTGTTTCCTCAGGGACTTTCTGGAGCACTGGGAATGACGGGAGGGCATCACCTGCCCCGCTGGGATTTGGGCTTTGGTGTGAAGATTGTTCCTCAGCCGCCTCATCCTCCTGCTCCTGCTGCCTCTCCTCACTCACCTTGGCATCACCTTGGCAAAAAAATGGTTCTGCCTGGCCAAAATCTCTGAATTCAGAGCAGGGCCTGTGCTTGGTGCTGCTCAGCAGCCGCTGCCCTGGCATTGCCAGGGGGGGATTTGGACCAGGCCCCTCTCGGGAATGACAGCTTTAATCTTTCGTGACAGGAATTATTTTAAAGCCACTCGCACAAAACCCATCTCCACATGCGAAGGGGATGATGGGCCCCGGAGCCTCCATCCCTGCCTGGGAATGATTTCCTCCCCACAGGCTTTTCCAGTGCCTTGGTGGCCTTGTGGCCGGGCTGGGGACACGGAGCTGGCGGTGACGCTGCTGCTACCTCGGTGTGACCTTGGGGAAGAATTACTCGGTGCCCTCTTCCCTCAGTTCGTGCTCTGCAGAACAGGGCCAGCACAAGTTCTCTGCCTCACCTGGCTGAGGGGACGGCTCGTCAGGAGCCCTGGTGCCACAGGAGGGGTGTGTGACACCAAACCAAAGTCCCACAGCTCACCCCGAGCTCTGGGAACGTGGCAGGGCCCCCTCCCAGGCCAGGCAGCAGCACGAGGAGGCTCTGGGCAGGGACACAACTCCCTGTTTACTCTGAGATGCTGAGTGAGGTGATCCGAGGATAAGGAGGAGCAGGGAGGTGGCCTCGTTTACAGAAAACCCCGGTGCTGTCACAATCGCAGCCGCCTCCATTGTGCCGCCGTGTTTTCCTCCCCACTCGCTCCCTCCCTCTGGGGAACGTTTCATTGATCTCCTCGTCTCTGGCACTTGGGAAACGGCAACTTGAGGAGCCCGTGCCTGCCCAAGGATGGGTGGCAGAGCTGAAGGCATCCGGGGCTCGCTGCAGCCAAAATGGAACTCCAGCAATTCCCAGCGATGGCTGGAGCGAAGGAATTTCCACTCCCTGGAGCTCTGCACCCCCAGTAATCACCCCCAGCCTCCCGGAATGCAAAATATCCTGGCGAGAGCAGTCTGCAAAGCAAAGCAGCTGTTCCAGGAGACAGCCTGCTGGGGAGGGTGACTGGTGTGGGCTGGGGAGCTCCAGTAGCACTTTACACCCTCACAGGGGGTGCTGGGGCCAGGAGTGGACTTGGGTCCAAAATTAGGTCTGGCTCAAGGGACCACTGAATTCAGCAAAGATCCCCCGTGCAGGTGGGATCAGCTCGGAG
Organism: Bombycilla garrulus; assembly: GCA_013400315.1. Taxonomy (NCBI): domain Eukaryota; kingdom Metazoa; phylum Chordata; class Aves; order Passeriformes; family Bombycillidae; genus Bombycilla; species Bombycilla garrulus. Next base: position 33,473 of record VXBU01003597.1, read on the forward strand.
GGGCCTGGTTTTTGTGGCTGGGGTGTGCAGTGCCCCTGGAGAGGTGGTTCCTGTGGGACCACGGAGGTTCCTCTGGGACCACGGAGGTTCCTCTGGAACCATGGGAGTTCCTGTGGGACCACGGAGGCTCCTCTGTAACCACGGGGGTTCCTGTGGGACCACAGTGGCTCCTCTGGGACCCCGGGGGTTCCTCTGGCACCGTGGTGCTTCCCCAGCACTCCCAGGGCTCTGGAGGGGGCACTGCCAGGGCAGACCCAGCTTTGCCCCCTCCACTCCTCCTCAGCCCCGAACCGGGGCCGCTGCTCGGGTGCCCAAAGGCTCCCCCAGCCCCTGCCCGTGCCCGAGGGGCTCCTCTCCCTCTCCCCGCTCCGCATCTCCCCGAGCCGCCCTCCCCGGGGCTGCGAGCGCCCACGCCGGGACGCGGCGGCGAGCCCGAGCCCGAGCCCGGTGCCGCGGGGCCGCGTGTCCCAAATCATCGCCGTCTCCTCCGCGCCCGATTCCCGGCAAAGTCCCGGCGCCCCCAACCTCCGCCCCCTCGGCGCGGCCCTGCCCGCTCCCGCCGCTCCCCCCCGGGGGTCTCCCGTGGCACCGAGCCCCCTCCCCGGAGCCCCCGCCGCCGGGGCCCGGCCGCCCGTACCTGCCTCCACCGGGCGCAGACCGGCGTAGCTGAAGCAGAGCAGGAGCGCGGCGCCGGTGCAGCCGAGGAAGGGCTCCATCCCCCGCGGCCGCTCGGGGC
>VXBU01003597.1:44331-60480 GCA_013400315.1 Bombycilla garrulus
CGTGCCACCCCCGAGCCTGCAGATTGTCACTGTCCCTCGCCCGGCCCCCGCGGTCCCCGCTGAGCCCCCGCAGCCCCCCGAGGGATGAGAGCTGGTTTTGGGGTGAGGGGAGTCTGGGGGACGGTCCCCACCCCGGGGGGCTCCTGCGCTGCTGGGAGGATGAGGCAGGGTCTGCTCCGAGTGAGGACAGTCCCCCAGCCCCGCACGGGGACACCGCCACGGGCACGGCTGGGACAGCCCCTTCCCCACGGGCAGGGCAGCGGTGGGGCCGCGCTTCTGCTCTTCAATACCCGCAGAATAAATTTGTGTCAGTGCAGCCCGTGCTGGGAAAGGGGACGGGAAACCCTGGGGAAAGTTCCTCCGGCAGGGTCTGGATCCAGCCCGGGTCCCTCCCTCGCTGCAGCCCCGGGCCGTGGGATGGGCTCGCGTTCCAGGGGATGTGTCCTGAGGACACCGAGTCCGTTCGCGGGGCTGTGCCGGGGCCGCAGTGGGGCAGGAGCGGCAGGGACACGCCGCAGGGTCACTCGTCGCTCAGAGCCGGGCGCTTTCCGCACTGTCCAGCCTCAGCAAGCCCAGGNCCCAGAGCTCCGTCCCTGTCCCCAGAGGGCAGTGCCAGGATGCCAGCCCTCACCCACCCTCACCCCCTCTCCTCCTGCCAGGCCATCTACAAAATGGTCTCCTCTGTGATGAACATGCCCGAGGACGAATCCACTCCGGAGAAAAGGACGGACAAAATCTTCCGCCAGATGGATACCAATAACGACGGTAAATGAGAGGAGCCGCGGGGGATTAGGGAAAGGTCTCCTGGCTAAATCCGGGCTCCCAGGAGGAGCTGATTAAACGGCTCAAGCCCCGCGGGCCGGAGGGGCTCAGGGTGCTGGGCACCCCAGGGTGCTCCTCCCGTGCGGGGGGGTGTCCGTGCGCTGTCCCGGGCGGTCTCTGCCCCCGGGAGGTGCCTGAGCCGTGTCCCCTTCCCCGCAGGGAAGCTCTCGCTGGAGGAATTCATCCGAGGGGCCAAGAGCGACCCGTCCATCGTGCGCCTGCTGCAGTGCGACCCCAGCGGGGCCATGCAGTTCTGAACCCCCCCCGAACCCCCCCACAGCCCCCCGTGNCACCGCCACGGGCACGGCTGGGACAGCCCCTTCCCCACGGGCAGGGCAGCGGTGGGGCCGCGCTTCTGCTCTTCAATACCCGCAGAATAAATTTGTGTCAGTGCAGCCCGTGCTGGGAAAGGGGACAGGAAACCCTGGGGAAAGTTCCTCCGGCAGGGTCTGGATCCAGCCCGGGTCCCTCCCTCGCTGCAGCCCCGGGCCGTGGGATGGGCTCGCGTTCCAGGGGATGTGTCCTGAGGACACCGAGTCCGTTCGCGGGGCTGTGCCGGGGCCGCAGTGGGGCAGGAGCGGCAGGGACACGCCGCAGGGTCACTCGTCGCTCAGAGCCGGGCGCTTTCCGCACTGTCCAGCCTCAGCAAGCCCAGGCACTGCCCGGGCCCGGGGATCTCCTCAGGGGCTGCCTGCAGAGAGACCTGAGAGCCAGAGAGGAAGATGAGGATGGGAGCAGAGAGGCGGAACCATAAATTCCCCCCGAGCCCAGCCGGGTCTGTCCAGCAGGAAAGGGGTCGGAGCTGAGCCCAGAAATCGGGAATCACCTTCATCCGGAGCGTCCCACGGCAGCAGCGGCCGAGGCGGAGCAGCCCGAGGCTGAGCAGGAGGCAGCGGGCGCTGAAGAAAATCTCCACGGCCTCGAGCAGGAGGGAGATGGCCCAGAGGGACAGCGTGGAGCTCTGGGAGGCAGGGGGAGCATCAGCTCCCGGCGCGGCCTCCCCATCCCGGCGCGTCCCCGTCCCGCCCGCGGGCACTCACGTAGACGCGGGTGGGATCGAAGGGACACTCGCGGGACACCGGGGCGAGGGCGATGTTGGCGACGGAGCAGGGGGCCAGCAGCACGCCGCCCCGGTTGCCCAGGGTCAGCCCGATGGCCACGAGCAGCCCCAGCGCGCAGCACAGGCAGCTCAGGCTGCTGCAGCAGCTCAGGGCGAGCAGCGCCCATCTCTGCGGCACGGAGAGAGCAGGCAGCGCGGGGACGCGGGGGTGTCCCCACCCCAGGACGGACCCCCAGAGGGGCTGTGGGGCCTCCCCGGGCGCTGCGAGAGGGGCCGGGGGTGCTTACGAGGGCAGCGGGGCCGAGGTAACGGGAGAGCAGCAGCGCACAGACTCCGCAGGAGATGGTCTGCGAGGGAGCACAGGGAGCTCAGCCAGGAGCAGCCCCGGGGACACCGCTCCCCTGTCCCTGCTGGCGTTGTCCCCGCTCATCCGGGGGGGCAGCGCTTCATCTCCCACAGCCTCACCCGGTGAGGAGCCCCGAGGCTTCAACTCGCTGGGCTTGTGCCAGAAAGGCTCGTTCAGACACAGAGCAGCGTCCATCCCGCAGCGCATCTCCTTCCCATCCCTCACCCCAGCCCCTCCCCGCGTCCCTCCCGGCCCCGCTCCCGCCGTACCAGCAGCGCAGCGATGACAGACGCGCTGTTGGTGACACCGTAGTGCAGCGAGGTGGCGTCGCGGGCGGTGAGCACGAAGCGCAGGACGGTGCCGTGGACGAGCGCCCCGGTGATGAAGTTGAGGTGCCCGAGGATGAGGAGGACGAGCCCCGTTTTCATCAGCGCCTTGCGGTGGCCGCCGGGATCGAGGTGGCCTGAAACGAGGGGAGAGGAGGGTGTGGGGTGACAGCACCGAGCTGTCCCTGCCTGCCACAGGAAAGGGACATTTGGGGACAGCCCCACAGGACGGCCCCGTGCTGGCAGGGGGATGAGGCGGGAGGTGGAAGCCTCTGGTAGCGCAGGTGTGTAAACCACAGGTCCAGCCAGCTCTCCTGGGACTGGGGCAAAGGTGTGGGGCCAGCGGCCATGGGGACAGGGGAGAGCTGGGGCTCCTCGGGGTGACCCAGTTCCGGGAAAGCAGCTGTCCCCACAGGGCTGTCCCCACACGGCAGCTCCAGGGCTGGGTTGTGGCACCCGGCACGTCCAGGAGTGACTGTGGGGCACAGAACCCACCCTCACACACCCGTCCCCACCCAGTGCTCCTTCCCCGAGCCCCTCCGCCTCCCTCAGCTCCTCTCCCTCCCGCCCTGCCTCAGTTTCCCCCCAGGAGGGCACGGATGGAGCCCTCCTGCTGTGATCCCCAGCCAGAGCCGGACTCACCCGCTGGGCACATCTTCACCGGGCCGGGCTCAGCCCGTCCGAGCCCCTCGCTGCCCTGCCCTCACCCCGGGGCACTCGGGTCCATCGAGTCCGGGAGGGAGCAGGGCTGGGACGGGGCAGGACCGGGACACCGGAGTCACCCGAGTCACCCAATTCCTGTCAGACCAGCTCCGGGACAAAGGGGTAACTCCACCTTCTCCTGCGTGTCCCACCCCTGCCCTCCCCTCGCTGCCGAGCCCGCAGCCGTGCTGTGACATGCTGTGACATGCTGTGACATGCTGTGACACGCCGTGCCATGCCAGTTCACCACGCCACGCTTCCTCATCCCCCTCCCCAGCACAGCCCAGAGCCGTGGCAGCGGGCTGGGACACAGCCAGGCAGGTCCAGGCCCCGGGGTGGGCACTGCCAGGTGCCAGGCACTGAGAGGGCAAAGCAGAGGGGCCGGGACAGGCGGTGACTTGGCCAAGTGGTGACTCAGAGGAGCCATCGCCCTCAGGGAGCTTCCAGGGACAGGGGACAGGGACAGGGGTTTGCTGGGGTGCCTGTGGGAGCAGCCCCCAGCTCAGCTCACACCAATTTAATTACAGAGACAAGCCTGGCTCCTGGGACTGCTCTGGGCAAAGGCGCTGTTCCCAACGTCCCACCTGAGCCACTGCTCTCAGCATCCTCAGCTCCCACACACCCAGAAGTGCTGGAAATTTGCTTTTTTTTCTCCAATTCTTCCCCTCCTTTCACTGTACCCAGCCCTGCTGCACAGGGAGAGGGAGAAGAGAGACCTCTCATCCTCCCAGGCCTTTGGGAACAGCATTCACGTGGGCAGAGGCAGCTGGAAGATTTCCCTGCAGCTTTAGAAAGGATCAGCTGGATTCAGGTCCAATGACAACCAGAGTCTTTATTCCAAGAGTCCCTTAGGATGGTTGCAGACATACAGACACACGTACATATTTACACTCTTACACACCTCACAGAGTTTGAACCAATAAATTAAAACAAAAAGAGGGCGTGGGGGGGATCTATATTTTTTTTCTTCCTTTTTTTTTTTTCTTTTTTTTCCTTAGTTTTTTTTTTTTTTGTCACGTAAGAAACAGCAACTCCCCGAGGCGAGGCTGGGGGAGCCAGCTGGAGGATGGCAAACAGGGACACAAGCCAGAAGCTGCAGTGACAAGGGAGCGCGAGCTCAGGTCACACCCTGGCTTCGATGCATTCCAGCTGGACCATCTCATCCAGCCGGCAGCCCTCGGCTTGGGCACAGTGGCTCAGGTGGGCACTTGGGCTCTGGGCACCTCTGGCCCTGGGGGTGTGTGGGCAGCCCGCCGCAGTCTGGCAGTGGGGGGACTCGCACTCGTCCGAGGTAATGTCCGGCACGTCGTCCGACTGGCTGTCCGAGCTCTCCAGGTCGCTGCGGATGCTCTCGGGCTGCGCCAGGGTGATGTCCCACGTCTGGCTGGCAATGCAGTCCTTCTGCTCACAGCTTTGGTGTTGGCACGGCTGCTCCTGCTCGCCCTCCTCCTCGTCCTCCTCTTCCTCCTCGTCCTCCTCGTCCTCGTTCTCCGCCATCTGGGTGTGCACGTGCAGGGAGTCCTCGGTGCTGCTGCCGCTGGTCAGTTGGTAGTGGCTGGGTTTGGCCTCGATGTCCACCTGGATCTCCATGTTATTGCACTCCCTGCAGGACAAACAACCCCCCTCACGTTACTGGGAGCGCTGGCTGGGCTCAGCTGGGAGGATCACACCTCCCAAACGCCAGCAAGATGCTGCTCGTCACCCCACAGCTCCTTGAATCCTCCTGACAGAGCCAAGAGCAGCCCCAGGCTGAGGCAGGGGCTGAGCTGGGACAGCTTCAGAGTCCCCTCAAAGAGCCACAACAGCCCCCGAGGGTGCTGGGCTGCAGAAACCCTCCCCAGCCTCCACACCGCACGGGGAGGCTGCTCCCAAATCGCTCCCCGAAGGAGAAGGATGGATCCCTGGTGCAAGCACAGCCATCCCACCTCCCGCAGCCGCGCTCAGCAGCGCGCATTTCTCCAGGACGCCCTCCACCAAGGCTCTGCTCAGCATTCCACGTCCTCCCACCTGTCCTGGGGGTTGTAGGAGCTGATGATGGAACCAGCCATGGCTCGGGTGCTGGCGTTGTCGCTGATGGCCCCCAAACTGACCGAGTCTTTGGGGAAAATCTCCTTCTGCACATCTGCCTGGACCTCCAGCCTGCAGGGAAGGAGAGGATTCCTCAGAAATGCTTTGGATGCCTCCAAGGATCCCTGAGCTGTGTCTGCTCCTCGTGGGAAAGCAAGAATCCCCGTGAGCTTGCACAGCTCAGCGTGCCAGGAGTTCAACCCCAGTGGCTGCTCTCACTGAGGCTCATTTTTGGCCCCATTCAGGCAAATCCATTCTGCTTTCCGTGACGAAGGTGCAGCCGTGTTTACATCCGTGACTCACACGGTTCCTGCGAGGAGCTGATCTCCATGGATCTCGCACAGAGCCCTGCTTACATCCTGCCTGCCACATCAACACGTGGCTCTAATTACCCAGCCAACTGACTCACAGGCGAGTTGGGAGGAAAACTGAGCTCTAACCTCCTGACTCGCAGAGCTGGGACCCTGCTTGCAGAACAGGAAGCATCAAAGCCCCCAGGCTGGGGTAACAGGGCTTGAAGCAGGCCAGGCAGGAGCTCTGTGCTGCTCCCAATTAAGCTGAAGCATCAGCTCTGTGGTCTCAAGGAGATCAGTAGGGATCTGTCCTCCTAGACTGGCTCTGACTCCAGAAACAGAATTATGGAATGGTTTGGCTTGGAAAGGAGCTTAAAGATCATCCAGCTCTAGGGACACCTTTCTTCCCTAGACCAGGCTGCTCAGAGCCCCGTACAACCTCATCCTGGAATATCTCCAAGGATGGGGATCCCACAGCCTCTCTGGACAATCTGTGCCAGCGTCCCCCACCCTGGGATAATCTGGGTTCCAGATCATGCTGGGCGATCTCCTAAACCTGGTTATTCTACAGCACACCAAGGCACAAAAACACCACAGCACAACGCCTGGATCGACGCAGCTTCATTCACACTCCTGGAAAGCTCCCTGAAACAAACCCACTCAGCCCACAGAGGCCTTTGAAGCTCTCTGCTTTTCCCCCAGTGCAGTTACCTGCTGTACTTGCCCTTGCTCCCCGAGAGGACGCCCCCGCTCAGGGTGCCCCCAGACAGGGCGGCGAAGCTGGCGGTCTCGCTGTAGTTGCCCTGGATGACGCTGAGCCCGTCCGTGGGGCTGCCACTGGTGCTCAGCACGCTGGTCAGCCCCTCAATGCTGCTCTCTCCAATGCTGGGGTTCTTCAGGGCTCTCCAGGCATCGGCCACTGCGGGCAAGGAGAGCACAGGGGGTGGAATCGGCGGCGGGAGCGCTCGGCTGCGACGTCTCGGGTTTGGGAGACATCAGCGCCTCAAATCATTTCATGACAAGAGGCAACAGCAAGAGATTTTTGCTTCACCCCCTTCCCATCAGCAGTTATTACCTGTGATGGGTCCATCATCTTCATCAAACTCGATTTTCACCCCTTTTCCATTGGCCGTGCTGACCCCACAGCCACCACCCCGGCACAGCGAGATGGGCACGACCCCATAGACGTAGGCCAGCATGATGGGCACCCCAATTCCTGGAGAGGAGGATTAGCTGCGTTAAAAGGAGCTTAAAGATGTGTTGGGCAGGCAGAAAAGATTTCTTAGGGACTCTCTCAGTCATGTTTTTGTTGCTTTTAAAGGTCCCAGTTCACAATTTTGCAGACAGTGAGGAGCCCTTGGTGCTGAGTGGGGGAACCCCAAGAGCACCGAACCCCCGAGACATCGGCCACCAAACCATGGCAGGGGACAGCTGTGTGTGACCAGGGACCCCAGGACGGGCTGTGGCACAGCCAACTGCTGCTCCAGACAAGCCCAGTGCTGGCTCTGGGCTCTGGGCCAGCTCGAGCACGTCAGGAGGTGAGACAGAGCGCTGTGCCCGAACCCACACGCAGCTGCACTCTGCAAATTGTCCCCTGGCCACCCCCAGGGCACAGGGCCGCACTCCCCACTCGTCTCGGTGGCCACTGGGCCAGCAGAAGGCCCAGGGCTGAGCCCACTTACCCACACTGACAGCAGCAATGACCGGGGAGGCAATGACAGACAGGGTGACCCCACCAGTGATGGCCAAGTTCCTCTTGTGCTTGGAGGTTTTCTTCCCCTCGTACCTGCTGTGGATCTGATGGAAGAAAAAGCACCAGGTGAGAGCAGCAGACACCCAGAGGGCTTTAAGAAGTGATTTTACAGCTGCATGAACCATTGAAGAACCTCATTTTGAGCACAGGTCTCCTCACAGAGCAGAGCTGGCAGGAAGGTCTGTGTGGAAGAAAATTAAGCAACCACAAGTGCAAAGGTGATGGGATCAAAAGTGACTCCCTGGGTGCTCCTGGGTCAAGGCAGAGGCACAGGAAAAATGCAAAATTCATTTTGGGGGACTTGAGCCTGAAGGGCTACCAGGGCTATCAGCCACCACCTTCCCCTGCCCACACACAGCCCAGGAGATAAGAGAAGATTTAGGAGAAAAAAACGGAATTTGGGTTCTGTGACAAGATCCAGCCTTCCTATCAGCTCTGAATTTCTGGTGAGCACAGAGAAGAGCCCAAACCCTCGTGCCCCCCACACTCACCTTCCTCCCAACGTACACAGGGATGCCAATGACCATGGCAGGAATGGCAATGCCAGCAATGAGGGAAATGCCCACAGGAGCTCCGATCAACGTGCCCAGCTGCCACAGAATCTTCTTTTTACGACTCCATGGCTTTTTGCCCCAGAATGTGCAGCCAGAGGGGCTTCATGGAAGGGAAAAAAATTATATTATCACTCCAGCAGTACCTATAAACTCCTGAGAATTCCAAATTCAACCTGCACACGAATAAAACCCAAAACTTAGGAAGCAGGTAGACAACACAAATAAGTTTTCTGTTTTTTTTTTTTTCCTCAAAAAGGTGAACATCACACTATTGGGTTTAATACTCAGTACACCAAGAGCTCTCAAAAGTAATTGTACCAGGAGCTTTGTTTGTTGTGGGAATGCTGTAAAGAGCATCTGAATGCTGTAAAGTGGGAACAGAGTTCATCTCTTCGGATCAGAAACAATAAAATTTCGCCGGCTGATGGCTGAAGCAAGAGGGTGAAAGTCCAAGAGGGGCAGAGAACTCCTCCAAGCAGCCCGAGGGAGGCACGTGCTGCTGCCCTGCTCACCTGAGGTAATGCAGATCTGAGATCTCCTTCATGCAGAGCCAGCAGAACTCGCAGCCGCACACGGCACACGTCATGTGGTTGCAGCTGCCGTCGTTCATCTTGATGATGTAAGCACTGCAGCGTGGGCACGGCTTGATGTCATCAGCTGAGGGGAGGAAACAGGGATTCAGATGGGATCTGTGCTGGGAGAGCGAGGAACCAGCCAGGGGATTCTCATTTGGGATTTAAATCTTCGTTTTCAGTGCAGCACAACACCTTCGCTGCTCGCAGGGAGTGGTGTGCCTTTAGTTTATCTTCAGTTTATCTTCAGTTTATCTCAAAGATAATTTTTGATGTGACAGACCCCACCAACAGCAGGGACTGGGAACAACAGCCACTTTGAAAAGCTTGTTCTGATCATGAACGGGATGTGTTCCAGATTTCATGCTCAAACACAAGGGAACAAGTCCTACCTGCCCAGCACAACGAGCCGTGACTGGATTGCTCCAGCGAGGTGATTCACGGGCCAAGAGCAACACAACAACTGGGAGAACAGGCACTGGAGAAACCCCAAACCTGGCTTTTAGGGGCCCAGGGGCTGCAGCCACACAGGGCTGCAGAGGCCGCCCAGCCCGCTGCTGGCAGAGCAGGATAAGGGGCTTTCATCCCTTCCTCAGTTCAGGCATCATCTGACCGTGGTTGTGCAATCCGTGGTTCGGGGCTCTGCCGGCCCCTGCAAAGCTCAGCGAGATGAAATCCAGCTGTGAGCCCAGCTCACACCTTATTAATCACCAGGCTGGATCCAGCACGGCGGGGTGGGGAGAAACCGCTGGCTCAAAAACCTCCCTTCGCGTGGCCGAGTGCCCTTCCTGGCAGGGGTGTGTTTAACAGGATAGACAAACTCGTACACTGGGTTTTCAAATGGTTTTTCTGCTGGCTGGGGCAGTGTGTGTGCTGCCCATTCTTAGGGGTCTCTAAACTGGGGCATGGTGGACCTTGGCTCGCTGCTAAGCCACCCCAGAACCCCCCACCACAGCTCCACATGGAGGGAGTTCATATTTAAACTCCTCACACAGAAGGAAAACCAGGGAGTTTTGTTTAGGGGCAGGGCTGGGCTTTAAAAAACGGCCTCAGTGCCCACTTCCACAGCCAGTACAGTTATTTTTAAGGAACACAAACTCAGCAGACACAGCAGCTCCTAGCAGGCAGTGGAGGATTTCTGTGGGCTGGAGTTTTTTTGGTACCTGCCGTTACCAAGACCCAACACTCAGCTGGCCATGAATGCTGCTCTTCACCACCACACCAGGCAACTTTGAAGCTGCTACAGTAAAAAAGCGACTGCTTGTTCAGGGTTTAGATCAGCAAAAAAAGCGAGAACGTCCAAGATCAAAAGAGCCACAAGCAGGGCTGGGGCGGATGAGGGGAGCTGCTGTGACACAAAAGAACCCAAAGCACATCATCACCTACTGATCTGCTTGGTGCTGCTGGAGGAGATCAGATGTGTTCTGACACACAGGAGGAGGGGAAATGACTCTGAATTTCAGAGCTGGGAAGGGGAGGAGGTTCAGGGCTTGGAGGGGAGGAGGTTTGCACAGAGCTGCCTCTTTCTCAACACACACACAACCAAAAAATCAGGGTGTGACCCTCTGGGCCATCCTGTGCAGGGCAAGGAGTTGGGAGAGCTGGTGGAATACCCTGGAGGATTCCAAACCTCTCACTTTGGGGATATTTGGTGAGAAATGGATAAATCCTACCTGGCCCAGACTCCTGGCCGTAGCTGAGGCCCGACGTGTGCTTGGTCCGTACCCGCAGGGTCTGTGCCCGCTGCTGCCGGGCCATGTCGCACGTTTGGTTGGGGTGCCATATCTGCTTGCAGTGGTAGCAGAACTCTGTCTGGCAGCCTTCCCTCTCACAGGTCAGCTTGGGGCAGCTGGCACAGCCGTAGGCAATCACCGCGTACCTGGGGGGAATTAAAACCAAAAGTTACCAAGAGACACCCAGAGGAATTTAAACAAAAATTTACCAAGAGAGACCCCGAGGAATTAAAACCCAAAGTTATCAAGAGAGACCGGGAGGAATGAAAGCACAAAGTTACCAAATGAGACCAGGAGGAATTAAAACCCAAAGTTATGAAGTGAGACCCGGAGGAATTTAAACACAAAGTTACCAAGTGAGACAGGGAGGAATTAAATCACAAAGTTACCAAGTAGGACAGGAAGGAAATAAAACAGAAACTTACCAGGTGAGACTGGGAGGAATGAAAACCCAAAGTTACCAAATGAGACCAGGAGGAATGAAAGCACAAAGTTACCAAATAAGACCGGGAGGATTTAAATCACAAAGTTACCAAGTGAAGCACGGAAGAATTAACACCCAAAGTTACCAAAAGGACTGGGAGGATTTAAATCACGAAGTTACCAATAGGACAGGGAAGAATTAACACCCAAAGTTACCAAAAGGACTGGGAGGATTTAAATCACGAAGTTACCAATAGGACAGGGAGGAATTAAAACCCAAAGTTACCAATAGGACAAAGAGGAATTAAACCCCAAAGTTACCAATAGGACAGGAAGGAATTAAATCACGAAGTTACCAATAGGACAGGGAGGAATTAAAACCCAAAGTTACCAACAGGACAGAGAGGAATTAAAGCACAAAGTTACCAAGTGAGACATTTCATTCCTGACACCCAGAGCCACCCACTGACCTCCCCCCTCTCATTCCTGAGCAGCCTCCCCACCAGACACTTTCCTGAAATTAAGCAGTGCTAATTGGGTTGCTCAGAGCAGGGAGCTTTCATGCAGGCAGCTTGGGATGCTGAGCTGTTCTCTCCTCAGTAACTGCTGGCACTTCTCACTGGAAATTCATCCAGATTTGTCTGGCCCTGTGTGCCCAGCTAACTCCTGGCTGTTTCCTCCCAGGACGGGCTCTGGCTGCTCTTTCCAGGCACACACATCCCTCATTTCCTTAGCACAGATCTCTGGGTGGATGCTGTCTGGTCCAGAGGAGTCCAGGAAAGCTGAGCTTGTCCTGGGCACTTCTATCAACTGAATGATTCTAAAGAAGTGGATTAACAGCTCCGTGTGTAGCTAAGTCATCAAGAGAGTTCCACAGAGCTTCCTTTTCCAAAGAGCGGTGAAGAACAAAGCCCAACCTTTGGAACAAGCCAAAACTGGAGTAAAACAATCAGCTGTGCAAGGGAGAGAGGCCGAGCTCAGCCAGCTCACTGTGACACGCCCAGAAGGAAGTGTCCTTTGTACACACAAGCCCAAGCAGCATCACCAAGCACTGCTGCAGAAATCTGAGTGACAGCCCCTGAGGAGAGGCTGTTTCCATTGGCAGGGGCTGACACCAGCAATTCCAGAAGCGCCTTCCCAGTCCTGCAACACCCATACGCCAAAAGGGTGTTTTTGTTGCTCGTCCTCAGTATTTTTGTTAGTGGTCAGAGGAAAATAACTCCTATTTAAGGGTTCATATTTAGAGCTCGTGTGGCTGGAGTTGTATTTGCCTCCTCTTCTCCGAGGCAGCGGCGTGAGAACCACTGAATGTGTCATACCACAATGATTCATATCCCGTGGGAGTCTGAGCAGCTTCATCCTGCCAGGGCTACGACAGCATCGCCAAAGAAACAACATCTGAGGGCTGGCAGGCACGGCTGCAGCTCTACCTGTGCATCCACACACCTGCACCCAGCAGCAGAGAGGGAAAACCCCATCCCTGGAAGTGTCCCAGCCCGTGACTGGATGAATTTTAAGATTATTCCAACCCAAACCACTCTGTTTCTGTATGATAACTCTGTGATGTAGATGGCCCAAGGGGTTGGGAGGGATGAATTTGGTTCCTGTGCACCTTTTATAAAGATTGTCCCACTAAATGTCCTCACCCTGCACTACCCCCGGGCTTGCCAGGAAAAAAAGGAAAAGCTTCATCTGCCCAGCTGTGTTGTGACACTGCTATTTCAAACCCTAACAGCAGCCTCAGAGAACTCAGTGTAATATATTAAGCAACGCCACACTCTAAATTAACTCCTCGCTCAAAACGCTGGGTTTTTTTAAACACTCAAGAAATTAAAATCAGCGTTTATATTTTATTGCTGGAGCTGAAATGACAAATATCACACATAAGCCCACAGCTGTGGGGAAAGAAGCTCCGGGACTGTCTGGTGGGGGAAGAAATAACACATCTCCACGTCAAGGTCAACTAGAAAGTGGGTTTTGAAGTGAAATGCTGAGGAAAAGTCATGACAGGACCTGGGTGGACAGCAGCTCTTTTCTTCTACTGGCCTCTGATAGACTGGTGGCTTAAATGGCCATTTTCAGGCTCAACCCCAGCAGATAATTAAATAAACTGAGTTCTCCTCCCTGAGTTTTCCCCACAAAGCAACGTGAGCATCTTCCCAAGACCTCAGGAATGGCAGAGCTCCGCTCCCAGCCCCCTCCTTGGACGGGCACGAGTTTCCTGCATCCCTCCTCCTGCCCATTCACAGATCTCAGCCCACACAGCTCCGTTCTCTTCAAAGGTTCTGTTTTCCTCCCGAGCTTTTGGGAAGGCTGCAGTGTGACAAACACTAGACAGCGATACCACCTGATTGGAGCAAGGGAGGGGGGAGGAAAAAAAAAAAAAAAAACCCCGGAGCTGCAAACACAGAAAATGATTTGTTTTGCGATTGATGGCGCATCAATTGACCAGGGTTTCCATGGCAACACGCACTGGTGTTGTGTTGTCCTCCTCCTCCTCCTCCTCCCGGGCAGCACAGCCAGGCTCTTTCATTTCAGAAGGGACAGGATGTTTTTAGGGTCCTGTCACAGCCCTGCAGCCCCTTGATGCCACCACCTTGATGCCACACCCCAGCTCTGCCCACCTCGGTGGCATCGGAAATGACACAACTTTCAAAATTTTTGTTGTAACTTCACCCCTAGGGAGAGGAATTGAAGTTCCTTTTCTCTTCAAAAGCCCCAGTGAGGCCTCAGGAGCTGAACATCAACAGATTGAGAGGAGCCAGGAGAAAACAGAGGAAATAAACAGACTTTAACAAACATCACCCCCTGGTGAGGCTGGAGACACCTGGACTGGGAAAAGATCGATAAGAGAACCAAAGAATGAGGGTCAAATTAGCATCGAAGGGATCAATCAATAGGAGATTGTGTAATTTGAGACCAAGTGAATTTCTTTGGGATTTTTAATGTGTAAATATGTGAAAAGTCTGGTAAAGAACCAGGTGGGATGGAAGGATTTTCACTGCATGAGCCAGGCACGTGTGGATGAAATTATTTCCGTGGCACATCCTGGCCAGAAAAAATGAATGCCTTGATTCTCTGACATTGAAATGACATCGTTGGAGAGTTTCAGCTCGGGTGACAGCGGTGGGTGACACTGGTGGGTGACATTCAGTGCCAAGCATCCCTGTGCCGTGCCCCCAGCCCTGCGCTCTGCTCCCGTACTACTACAGCGGGGAAAGCCCGCTGTAAATAATTCATACCCTGATTTTACATGAGCACAGCCACACAAGCTCTGCCGGGAAGAATGAATAGGGTGATTAATTCCTCTCCCTGCCGGAGGGCTGATTCCAACAGCCTTTGTTCCAGCGCCTCAGACACACCAGCAGTGCTGGTCCACCAGAGCTGTCTCCAACATCTCCAACAGCCCCGGGCTCGCTTCTCGCTCCTCTGGGCAGCTGAGAGGAGGATGCCAGCACGTCACCTGGCTCATCCTGCTCCTCACTAACCAGAGAGCAGGCTTCAGCCCAGAGAAAGAGCCGTGTGTGACCCCAGCCTGCCCGAACCCCCCCAGAGGAAGGGATGGGGCTCAGGCTGTGCTGCTGTCACAGAGACAACGCCCTCCGGGCCGCGCTGGAGCTGGCTCCTTCCGAGAGCAGCCAGCCCGGGTGACGTCGCTGTTTGTACACCTTTTCCTGGGCACAGATAACATCACAACAGTCAAGGAGCTGAGATTCGGTGAGCAGGAACCGGATTTTCCCTAGCCGGTTACCAGCAGAGGCATTCCCTCCGTGGCAGCACAAGCCGCTCTCTCTCCCTGATCTTATCCCCCGGCGCTGCTGAAACATCGAGATCTCGCACTTGATTTGGCTTCAGAAAGGAGCAAAGGTGTTGTTTGCTGTTAACTTCACCCTCTGGAGGAACGAGCCCTTGCACAGGATGCTGGAGAGGCCGGGAAATGGGTAACCTGAGCCGTGCTCACCGTTTTGCATAGGACGCCTATTACAAGCCTCTGATTAAATCTTCACAATCCTCCCACCACCTTTGCTACTCCGACTACTAGGTCAGACTTTCCTTTCATGTTCTTGCTACCCAGAACTGCCATCCAAGCCGAGCTGTAGCTCAACTTCACAGCACTTCTCTTAAGTTCCCCGACAAAGCCGTTTTCCAGGCAGCTTTGGCTCACGCCCAAAACAGAAACCCAACAGAGTTCGTTTAAAAGAAAAGGGAAGAGAAAATGAAAGCAACACGTTCATAACTACACAGTCATCAGGCTTGGCTGGGCTGACTTCTGGACAGACAGACGTTTCCTCACTTGGGCAACGGACAGTGACTCAACATCACTCCTCTCTGTTGTGTATTCACATCCTCACTGGGAAAAAGTGACTGGTTATGGTTCCTTCTTCCCCACTACTGGAGGCTGCAGTGTTGTCCCCAAGCACTGTCCCCAGGACTGGCAGTGAAACACCCAGCTGGGAAAGTCCACACTTACCATTTGTGCAGAAAAAAAGGGTTTCTGTTAAATTAGGGAAGCGATGGCTCTGCTGAAAGCCCCTTCAAGTCATTTCAGTCCTACCCTATTTGTCTGTGTTTTCACAATCCCCAAGGTCAAATTCTGGTGCTCGAGAAAGATAATAGGGATGGATGGAATTTTGGTACCCAAGGCCTCTCAGCTGTCCTGAACACGCTGCAGATAAGCAAAGAACCCCTGCAGAGAGGGCTCTTCGTGGGACACAGCAGGACCAGAAGTGTATGAGCAGCTGGACCCTACTGAGGGCGAGCCACCTCTCCCTGTGCTGTCCTGGGACCCACGTGGGGACAGGCAGGACACTGAGTCCCAGGATAGGCAGCACCCCACAGCGGGTCCCACTTCACCCAGCTATCCCAGCACGTGTTGGGGACAGGCAGCATCCCTCCAGGGCGAGTTCTACCTCCCCCAAAACGTCCCAGGACAGACAGACGGGGCAGCACCCTATGGAGACAGCAGGTTTCCCCTGCCGAGCTGTCCCACGATGCAAGGGACAGGACTCTCCCCCTCCACACTGTCCCAGGATGGAGAGGACAGCACCCTACGGGGGACAGCAGGTTCCCCACTCCCCAAGGTGTCCCAGGATGGCGAGACGAGCGGGTCCCCCGTCGCCCGGGCCGTCCCAGAACGGAGTGGCAGCATCCCACAACCACCCCTTGTCCCCCCCAGCACTCACCCGCAGTCGGGGGCCGGACACCAGCGGCAGTCGGGGTCGGCGGCGAGGCAGCGGCGCAGCATGAACTCCTCGTACTTGGCCACGAGGTGCGGGGAGTCGCGGAGCAGGCGGCGGATGTCGGCGGGGTTGAGGCGCTCGCTGCACTCGGGGCAGCAGATGTTGACGCGGGACTCGGTGATCTCGATGCGCAGGTACTGCCGCAGGCAGGCCCCGCACGACCGGTGCGGGCACGACAGCAGCCGCGGCGCGTTCTCCGCCGGCTGCCGCACCAGGCACAGCGGGCACTCCAGCTCCTCCTCGCCCTCCGGGACCACC
>VXBU01003597.1:60548-83176 GCA_013400315.1 Bombycilla garrulus
GTCCCGCCGGGCGCTGCCTCGGCCGCGCTGTAACGAAAGCGGCGCCGGGGCCGGGTGAGCGCGGCCCCGCCTCGTCCCGCCCCGCACCGGGCGCGGCCGCCGCCGCCATTTCGGTTGTGGGCAACGCCCCCGGGCAGTCCCGGCTCCGGGGCCCGTTCGTGTTCCTGTGCCCGTCCTGCGGCTGCGGTGCCTGGAAGTGGCTCTGAAGCAGCTTAGCGAGGTAGAGCTGAGCCTTCGCTCTGCTTCTGGGCTCTCCTCAGTGCCTCCCGCTCCTCAGCGTCTCCATCTCCCCTCAGCGCCATTGCTCCCCTCAGCACCTCCGTCTCCCCTCAGCCCCTGGCTCCCCTCGGTGCCATTGCTCTCCTCAGGGCCTCCATCTCCCCTCAGCGCCATTGCTCCCCTCAGCGCCATTGCTCCCCTCAGCACCATTGCTCCCCTCAGCGCCTCCATCTCCCCTCAGTGCCTCCATCTCCCCTCAACGCTTCCATCTTCCCTCAGCCCCTGGCTCCCCTCGGTGCCATTGCTCCCCTCAGAGCCATTGCTCCCCTCAGCGCCCGGCTCTCCTCAGCATCTCGGTTGTCAGCACCCCCAGCTCCCCTCAATGTCCCCTAAATACTTCTGTCTCCCTTCAGCTCCCCATTTCCCCTCAGCGCCCTGGCTCCTCTCCCTCAGTGCCTGGGTGCCCTCAGTGCTCCCATTTTCCCCTCAGCACCCTGATTCCCTCAGTGTTTGGGCAACACTTTCAGGCACATGGTGGCATTCGTGGGATGTCCTGCATAAGGCCAGGATTTGGACTCAATGATCCTGATGGGTCCCTTCCCACTCAGCTTATTTCATGATTCTCCTTTCAGCTTTACATCTTCTCCTCAACATCCCTCCCTCAGCAGTGCCATGGCTGCCTCGTCCAGGGCCTGGAATGAGGGGAATCTTCTGGCTGGATTGTGCATAAAAAAGGTTTCTATTTAAAAACAAACAAACAAACCACCCTGGGGCAGTTTGCTTTTTAACATCTATTGCTGGAGAGGGGTGCCTATAACCTCAGGAGCCCCCTCTAAATCCATCCATCCCAGTGGAGCACCTTGTCCCTCACTGTGTGTCCCTCCTTGATAACATTTCTGAAGATCATGTAAAGATTTAGTCAGCTGGGAACTCCTCCCCGAGTGCCAGGTTTAGAGCACTGAAACTACAATCCACATTCTCACTGCACTCATGCAGAAAGTTAAAAGCCTCCACTTCCTTCCAGGGTTCCCCCGTGCCCAGAGGGGTCTGCCAGCCTCAAATCCCATCCAAAGGCAGATAAACTAACAGGAAGGATGCTGCTTCTTATTATGCAGGGGAGGTGAAGCAGAAAGATCTGCTGTGTCTACGAAGAGCCTCTTAAATCAGCACAGAAGGAGCTGCCTTGCCTTAGACTGTCAGCTCTGACTGGACAGACTGTGGTTATTCATGTGACAAGTGTGGCTCCATCGCTGTCTCCCAGCTATCACCATTCCTGAAATCTTCACTCTCAGCAAAGCCTGTTTGCATTGTTACTGTCACCAGGATCCTTCCAAGAGCAGGGATGGGAACAAGGAACCAGGATTTTGGTGCTGGTGCTGCTGGATTGCTGTAGGCAAAGACCCCAGATCTGTCGGCACAGCGGGGATAATGATGACACTTCCCTGTCTGATGGGTGAATGAAGGCACAGAAGGAGGAAATCACTGCACAAATGAAGCTTCCTCCTCTCCTAAATACCCTGCAGCAATGCTGCTTTTTCCTGTGCTCCTTCATTAATTCTGTGCCTGCCATACACCCTCCCTTACATCCCAAGATGTCTGCTACACCCAAGTCCTTCCCCAGAAATTGCATTCCCCAGACATTTGTCAGCTCTTCACATTCCTGCCACAGCACACAGGGCTTTGGACCAGCTGGAAGTTTTGGACCACGCTTAGGTTTGGCCTCAGAGTGGTAAATTCCTGCCTGGGATCAAAATCCCTGTTAATTAGCAAGTTAATTTGGCAAGGGCCAAACAGCTCTGCTCCAAGAGAAGCAGGGATGCTTCGAGGGTGTCTGTGGAGCACATTTTCCTTGCACAGTGAGTTGCTGAGCTGTGGTCCTTGGGCAGGCATGAGCATTTCCTTGACACTTGTGGTGTCAGGACTCTTTTCCTTGGGAAAGGAGGGCCAGATGAAGAAGGGAGAGATGTTTTATTGGTGTAAAATGAGATAATATTGAAATGAACTACCCCTGTCTGAGACGAGCCAGGTATGAGGCATCTTCAAATGGCTGTCGCTGCCCATCTGTAGC
Organism: Bombycilla garrulus; assembly: GCA_013400315.1. Taxonomy (NCBI): domain Eukaryota; kingdom Metazoa; phylum Chordata; class Aves; order Passeriformes; family Bombycillidae; genus Bombycilla; species Bombycilla garrulus. Next base: position 62,836 of record VXBU01003597.1, read on the forward strand.
AGAGACTGTCTTGCTTTGATGATTTCACTAGCAAAATCACACTCTTGACTGAAATAGAGAAACCTGAACAGGACTCGTGTGTGGGACGGATCTCCCAGACAGCGCTGTGCCAGCTCAGCCCTACGTCCTCTGCAGCACAGAACAGACTCTAATTGTGGGAAGGTTTCAGCTCAAAAACTAATGTGAGACAGGCCTGAATTACCAGTAGTGCAGACACAGAGAGACAGAGAGCAAAACCATCTGGAGCTCCTGGGAAAGGATGGGCTGATGGGGCAGAAATGACTCTTCATTGCCTTATATGAGGAATCACGATACCAGCAAGGCTGGGGGAGGCCAGGGTAAATCCAAATTGCTTCAGAGCCATCTCCCCTGCTCCCAAACTGTGCAGAGCTCTTGCCAGGGGTTATATTTGAGGGGAGCTCAGTGCTTTTATGCAGCTCTGAGACGCAGATTTCCGATTGTCCGGACCCTGCTGTGCTCCAGACATCCCAGCTACTTAAAAATTTAAACAAGTTCTCTGTGGCTGAGGTGTTTCTCCATGGCGAGTTTCCACAGCCCTTGCCAGGCACAAAGGCTCCTGCTCAGCGTGCTCCTGACTAGCAGTTTGAACCCGGTAGTTTGTTTTGATTCAAAAAGAAAAAAAGAAAATCGCAAAACAAACAGCCAGGAACTGGAAGGAGAGGGCAGGAAAGCAAGCTGCAAGGGCGGAAAGGAAAGAAGCTGATTGGGATTGGGAGTGAGATCAGATCAGCCCCTCCCCGGAGCTGCGGGGAAGCTGCCACCAGCCTGACCGTTAAACTGGGGGATATTTGAAAAGATAAACCCAAAACACACAAACAAAAGAGATACAGAAGGCGGGGGCGTGGGGGGGAATTCTGCTGCAGCGAATCATTCTGCAAATCCCAGCTCCAACAGGCAAATTTGCTTTTGCTTACGCTGGCAGAAAGCTGGAAGATTGCTGACTTCCGACCTCGCTGGATTTGGCACAGGCGACTTTTAAAGCTGCCTGAAAGCGCCCGTGTCCCCCAGGAAGGCTTCCAGGGAGAAAGCTTTGTCCAGACACCGGCTGGAACCACCCTGCACTGCCCAGCGCCGTTCCCAGCCTGGATGGAGCCACCGGGCGAGGCTGAGCTTGGCCGGACCTGCTTTTGGGAGGTATTTCTCTGGAAAGAGAAATATCCTCGTCACCCACGCCCCAAAAACCCCCTGCAGAGCAGAGTGACAGCTCCGTGGCTGTCGAGGAGGAAGAGCCTCTGGTGATGTAATGAAAATTCCCCTTGGTAATTCAGAGAGTGAAAGCAGAGGCTGGGCTGCTGGGAAGGGATTGTGAAACTCTGACTGCATGGAGGAACTGGGGTGTGCCTGGCTGGGAATACCGCTGCGGTGGGACGCTGCCAGCAGGCACGTCGCTTTGGTCAAAATAAAATTGAAATTTCAGCTCCTGCCACGTCCCTTTTGCCCACCTTTCCCCCCTTCCTGGCTACCGAAATATCACAGGTGTGGGAAATACCTGCCTGTTGCTCTCCTCCCTGGCCTGCAGGACATAGGGGGTGTTGAAACAGCTATTTCAGGACACACAAAGATCCGACCTCTGGAATGCAGGCACCGAGGTGTGAACCCCTCCCCAGCACTGATTTTTCTCTAGAAGTCCGTGGGTCTCCTCGGGGTTTCTCCCATTTTTCCCCCATGGATAGGGGGCGGTTATTCAAGGGGGACAGGCTGCACTGGAGAGCAAATGGAGTTTAGAGAAAACCCACCTCGTGTTGGTGTTTGCTGATGAAATGCGGGAAGGAAGGAAGCAGCTTTACACCAGGAATTCTTCCTTGTTTTGAGGGACACTGAGGAATGACTCAGCTCTGGTTTTGCTGGGCAGGCTCAGACCTTTGGCCCTGTTAAGGTGGGACAGCCATGGCTGTTAAAGGTGCATCAGGATGCCAAAATGCAGTTTCAGGGGTCTCTCTGCTGAGGACTCACCACAGGACCCACCTGGGATGTGCTGCACTCACAGGAGGAAGATGAGAGGGACAGACAGATCCGAGTAGCACAGAGGTCGTTTTAAACCTCTCAAAAGTGCAGTGCGAGGTCTCCCCCCAGCTCCCTGCCCTGGAGAACTGTGCCAGGGGCACGTGGGCTTCCCTACTCCTCTTTTAGGGGTCCCAGCTCCAGAGCAGGGATGTCAATCTTGGCTTGCCCGAGGCATTCGGCGAGGTTGAACCCCGAGAGTCCGCCCGGAGCTCTGAACATTCACGGGGAGCAGCTGTGAGTGCAAGAACTGAAGCTCATTGGGGTCATTTTCTGGCAGGGCCCCGGGGAAGCTCTGAGTCGTAATGACATGCACTGTGATCGTTTGTCAGATGGAGATGTCATTAACGGCCCCTGCGTCTCTCCAGGGAAGACACCCGTGGCTGGGGAGGGCTCTCCCCAGTGTGCACATCTCTGCCTCTCTCCACTTAGTTCGTGTTCTGTTTGCCTCTCCTGCTCCCCTGAGATGTGTTCGGGGAAGGCAGGAGATGATTCTGCTTGACTCCTCTTTTCTCTGCTGGACTTAATGAGGATTGACGTTCTTTTGAATGAAGAGGAAGAGGCGGGAGATGGGAGCCTCGGGATCAGAAATGCGAGGCTCTTCCAAGAGGGTTTGTTCTGGTTTAGTCTGTGGTTACACCTCCTCTCCCCTCCATCTCCCCATCCCACTCTGCTCCCTCCTAACACCCACACGCACGGCAATCTTCCACTCCCTGCTGTCATGTGAAATCCTGGGAGAGAATTACCACATGGAGCTCTCTGAAAGCATCACAACAGGCCTTGCAGAGCAGGCCGGCAGCCGGGGGAACGCTGCGCTCCCCCTCCCCGAAATCCTGAGCGCTCCTCTCTCCTGGATGGGAGCTTGGGGGAGCAGGGAATCGTCTTGAAAGCTTGGGAGCCGCCCACACACATGGCAAGTCTTGTCAGCAGCTGATAAAAGAGGTGGGAGGTGGGGAGATTTCGACGGGGGAAGAACGTGGAGGCTCCGGTGCCCACGTAGCTCCCCATTCCTGTCTCCTGCAGGGCTCCCAGAGCCGGGATGGCCCCGTTGGTGACACCCGTGCAGTGAGGAGAGACCCCAAAAAGGGACTCGGATGTACTTCAGCAGTGACGCAAAGGTAGGGACCATTAAGCAATTATTTATAATAGTAATCTGACATGCTTTTCCCCTCTACAAAAAGCAGCATTTCCTTTTGTAATAAAAGCACAGGCTGTTCTGTGTTCTTTATTCACCTCCAGGCTCACTGAGCAGCTTTGGGGATAGAAGTGACAGTGATCCTCGCTCTCAAGTCACTCTCACCAGTGACCTGCTACCCTTAATGATGGGGGATTTATCACTGAGAAGGTTTAGCACTGTAGGGTGCTGCCATCAGGGTAGGGCTGGCCAGATCCCTACGGCAGGAGGAAGGAGCCAGACTCCCTCCTCACCTGAGTCATTAAATAGACAATTAAGTGTTTGGTGTTGGCATAAACACGGGCAAATTAGTCACTGGAGAAAACCTCAGTGCCTGTGACGGTGGCTGTGGTTAGAAGGTGGTGGTGACAAACACCTGTGACAGCAGAAGGCCAGGAGGAGGCACGGAGATGGCATGGCATGGCATGGCATGGTCTGGAGTATCTCCCTGATGCCAGCTGGGTTTTGGGATGCTCAGCACCTTGCAGGACACGAGCAAACCCGGCCACAGCAGAGGCAGCAAGATCAAGGTGAAACCTTCAGGAGGAGCACTCATGAAGAGCTAAGGAAGAGTCTGTCCTGCCGTTCAGAGAGCAGATGCACAAGGCAGAGCTCTGGCACGGGCTTGGATTTCTGCAAGGAGAACAGAGTGAGGCACTGGCCTGGTTTCCAGGAAAGGAGAACAGTGTGTCACACTGAAGGCATTGAAAAGACCTGAGGCTTCTGCCTCAGCTTTCGGTCTTACTCCTGCAGACACGTGGGTGCTTGGGAGTTCAGAAGGCTGAACTGGAGGCTGTCCTGCAGCTGGCAGAGGACTGGAAGCTCTGTGCTCCTCCTGCAGAGCTGCTGGAGCAGAGACCACAGAGAGTGTCCCTGTCCCTGCTGGAGATCCCTGCTGGGCTCAGCATCGATCCCTGCGGCCCTGGGGCTGGGGGAATCCGAGGTGGACAGGAAGGTTTGGTACAAGGCACCATTTCCAGAGCCCCCAGAGGACACTGGCAGCCCTTCAGCAACATCTCAAACCCTCACAGGATCTCTGCTACCCTCTCTAGCCCGTGCACACCACAGCACAGGTAGGGCTGGGCACACCACACGTTTCCTCCAGCCGACCCACCCATTTCCTATTTTCTGCAGACATGCCAAGCAGTGAGTTAATCCTGCAGGCCATAAACTAAGCTGTATTAGCAGACACCATCTGTCCTTTTTCATTTGCTGATGCACGACCTATTTTGCTGTGTAGTGGAGCAGGCGCTGCAGTTTCGGGGCTTGCACGTTGCAGTGTCCCTGTTGCCAGGGCATAATCCTGTGCTCACAGAGACCTGCTGGTGGGAGAAAGCTCCAGTGAGCTGAGCACCACTGGGACCTGCTGCCACGGGCAGGGCGGGGATGGAGCCTGTCCCCGTGGCTGCTTGGCCTCCAGAGAGGTTTGGGCTTCAATCCCATGAAGTATCTGGGAAGGGAAAGGTCTCAGCACAACTTCCAAGGAGCTCAGCAGGGTCTTCTGAAGCCCCTTCAGCAGTGGCCACGTCCACGTTCCCTCACTTGTCAGGAGGTCGTGGAGAGACCTGAATTCTCATCCCAAAGTTGGGTTTATGGGAACAGGCTCAGCACTCCAGCTGCTCTGGCCTGGGGTAATTCCTGTGCTTTACAGAGCTGAGCAATGGCAATCACACCAGGACAGAGAGCTCTTCCTTTATCCCTCTGCTCGTGTCTTGGAGCAGTGTGGTGACCCTTGTCTGGGTACAGAAGTACACACATTGTGAAAGGTCATGAAACCATCAGGATTTTCCAAGCCAGTTATTATTTGTCCTTACCAGCTCTTGAGGCAATTCCAAAGGTTAGTGCCTTGTCGCAAGAAGCCTCCTGAATTTACCAAATTTCAATTCAACTCAGCACTGGTGGCAGGAATTTTCCCTGAGCTCTGAAACAAAAAGCCAGGAAATTCTGTGGCTGTGTGCTGAGGAGTCAGGAGGGAGCTGAGTGCAGGGCTGGGTGCTAACACACTCATCTGTTCCTCAGAACCAGGATGATCACTGCTCACTGACCTCTGGACTCCCAAAATCAGCCAGAGAATTTTCAGCTTCCTGCCTCACGGCACAAAAGAGGAAGAGAGAGTGGAAGGAATTATTCAGACTGACCTTGGCCTTAGCCAGACCACTTCTTTCTGAGTTAGCTCAGTTGCATTATTTGGGTTTTCCAAAGAGCTCCCAAGCTCCTGGCTAGGCTGTGGGCCAGATCCACCCTTTTCTGTGCCATCAGTGTCCTCTGAGTATCCAGCACTGCCAGAAAGCTGGCCTGGAGTCATTCCCCTTTCCTGCTAGTCCTGCTCTTTTCTCTTAAAAACTGGCTCAAGCTCTGAACCCTGGGCTTTCCTACCCTGAAATCTGTGGTAACTCCTGCACAGTTTTGCTGCCTGCAGAGGTGTTTGACCCCTCTGCTGAGCTCTGTACCCTCAGAGCAGCAGCAGCAAGCCCTGCTGACTCCCTCCTGCCTTCCCTAAGCTTCACCCAGTGCTCCTTTGTGCCGTGGACACTCTGCATCGGATGTGACAAGGAATAATGACTTCCCACAGCATGCCCTGGTGTTCCTGCAAGCTGTGCCCCCCATCCTGCACTGGGAAAAGCAGAGCTGGTGTCAGGATCTCTGTGCTAGGAACAGACTGACAGTTTGGGGTGTAAATCCCCACTGCGTGAGACCGAGATGCCAACTTTTCTTCTTTCTCTCTTTGAGCTTTGGGAGGAGAACTGGCTCAAGAATTGTACTGATCTCACTCCAGGAACAAACATTCCCCTTCCACAGGCCACAGCCTCTCTCTCCTGCGTGTCATGTGAGGAAGAGGAGCAGGGAAGGGCAGCGCTTTGCCAAGACCAGAACGTACCCAAAGCTGTGACTGCTGTCAGGAGCTGGGAAGAGGAAGAAAGAGCCCGTGTGGTCAGCCCTGGAAAGGGCAGTTCCTGCCGAGAACTGCCTGGGGATCATTCCCATTTTCATAACCAGCAACAGCTGTGAAAAGGGGAAAGAACAGTGACTCTGGGCCCTGCCAGCAGCACCTCTCGCCTGCAGCAGGGATGGGGGAGCAGAGAGAGCTCCCAGCACAGCCCTCTGGCCCCGCAGCAAGGAAAACGTGTGTCATTTTCCAGAGGGCTGAGCCAGCATTAACCAGGTGGGGAATGTATGAGCCTCTCACTCTGAACATGTGCTTGCTCAGGGTTCCCTTGTCTCAGCTGAGATCTTCCCCCAGTCTGACCCTTGGCTGCCAGGAGCTCAGCCCAGGGCTGTTCCCCTCTGCTCTGTTCTGTGGGCAAAGGGAGAGGGGAGCTCTGGTTTGTCCTTCATTGCTGGGCTGGCATGGAAAGGCAAACGGGGTTTGTTCTGCTTGGTTTTGTTGCTGACCCACGCCTTCCTTCCCTCGACCTGATGCCACACGACCACAAGCTCATTCTCTTTAACTTCAAGCACAACCCACCTTTACCACAACCAGGAAATTCCTCTTCTCCCGCCCTCCTGTCTCAGCCCTTCACCACCATGAGAAACACTCGTCCGTCTCTGGGGCTTGTCATCTGTGGGCTGTCTTAAGCAGTGTCTGAGCAAACTGCCCCCTGTGCTGCCTCAGGCTGGGCTGTGCACAGCAGAAAATTGAGTGGGAGGTTTCTGGGGCGATCAGTGTGCACTGAGACCTCAAATGCTTCTCTGAAATCAGGCCCTGCTGTTGTTCCAGAGCGTCCTTCTAACAGGGAGGCAGCAGGTTCTCGTCTCTCCAGCCCTGCCATCTCTGCTCCAGGCTGCCATCCCTTTTTTCTGAGCACCAGGAAAAGTCCAGAGCTTGACACTGAAACAGCAGTAGCTGCCAAGAGCCTCTCAGCTGCTTCTGAGTTACAGGATCCCTCCCTGCAGTCTCTCAGGAGGAGCTGTCAGCAAAACCAGCCCTGTTTAACCAAAGCAGCCTGGTTTTACATGGCCTCCCTCTGCCTTTCCCTGCTCCCCTGGAATCAGGTATTCTTTGGGAAAAGCCTCTCAGGGCAGCGCTTCCCCCTGGATGTGAAGCTCAGCCACACAGCGTGCGGGGGATCACGTAGCTCCGGCTCCTGCTCCCTTCCCTGGATCTCCTGCAGGATTCCCAGCCCAGCACCCAGGGGTGCTCCCTGTCCCCAGAACGCTGCCCTCAGCGTGGGATGAGCAGCGGAATCACAGCTGGAAGATCTGGCAGTGGACGTGGAGCAGAGCTCTGGCCCCGGGCTGAGCACCAAGAATGCCTCTTTCCCATCCCACACGCCAAGGCTCCCAGCCCTGCCAAACCCCAGGGTTTGTTCCTGCCTTTGGCGAGCCAGGGATGGCAACAAAAGCATGTGCGAGGCAGAAGGAGTTCAGTCAAGGAGGGAAGTGGGTTTCTCTTGGGTCTCTGTGACCTTTTCTGGTTTGGAAAGAACAGAGATGTGCAAAGATGTTCACAAAGCACAGCAAGGCTGTTTCCACTGCCCCAGCAGCAGAACAAACCTCGTGGCCTCCTTCACTCACAGGAAATTGGAGCCCAGAGCCACAGCTCAGCCTTTGGCTGCTGGGGTGGAAGCAGAAATCCAGCTCCTGGGAGTCGGTGCCTTTGCCTGTTTGCAAGGAAAATTTATGTGCAGCCGTGGAAGCTCACTGAGGGCGCCTTGTCTGCCAGCCCTGGTTCTCTGGGACACATGGGAACAATTTTTCTCCAGCTGGCAGCAGCTGAGCCAAGTTGTCCTGGAGTCCATGGACTGGGAGTTGTGTCAGCAATGCCCTTGGCCACGAGGATCCCGTCGACTCTCACCTCGCTCCTTAGAGAAGCAAGCACAGAGAAGGAGCTGTTGTGGCAGAGCCAAGAGAAGGGCTGGGACTGAAGAGTCCAGTGACTCCAGTGATTTCTCTGTGTGCTTCCAGCCATTGTGGCTTAACCTCAGAGAGGAAAAGTGGTGCTGGCAGGAGGAAAGAGGAGAACTGGGGTTCTGTGCAGGTAAATCAGGAATGGGCCTCCATCCTTTGAGGGCCGAGAGTCAGGAGCAGGTTAAAAGATAGCAGAGCTGATTTGGCCAAAGGGATATTTCTGTTTGGAACAGGGAACTATTGATTACTCAAGTAACCTCAACTATTTAACAAACAGCTACGTCAGCAGAAAGAAATTTCAGCCTGGCTTTAGGGAGAGGATCGAGGGGTCTCCATGGTGGCCAGGCAAGAGTGGCAATGTGTATTCCCACTCTCCTTGACTCTCCTTGCTGCACTGCTGCCCTGCCTGCTCCCAGTGGCACCAGATAAGGAGTGAGAACAAACACAAGGTGGGTGCCTGTGAGTGCCCCTAACAAAGAAAAGGGAAAACGTTCACTGCAGCGGAGTCGTGGCCAAGATCGGCTGTGAAATAGGAAGGATTAAAATGTCTCACAGGACCTGGCTCAGCTGCCAGGGCCTTCTCTGGACACTGTGGCACAAAGGCAGCTCCTCCCGATGCTCTGGGTCTCTGCAGAGGCTCTCAGATCCACAGCACTTTTCCCAGGAGGGAGCACGAGTTCCCAGTTACTGTATTTCTGCATTATCGTGTGCCTGGCAGTGCCAGCCCGTGGTGGGGACTGAGCACACAGGTGACAGAGCATGGCTGTGGGGACAGGGTCACACCAAGGCACGGGGAGCATGTCAGAGCCTCAGCTGCTGCAGCTGATGTGCAGATGCCAGGCTTTGTAATATTCACATGATCATCCCTTTTGCAGTGTAGGCAAGCACGGGGGAAAGCAAGGAGAGCCAGCTGAGCCATGGGGAAGGTCAAGGACTGGCAGGGGGCAACTTGGCCTTGCTGTTTGTGAGAGGTCCCGGTGCCATTCCCGCACTGAATTCTCAATAACCTTGAAAAAAATCAAGTTGGAACATGACTTTGAGGCAGTCCCGCTGCTGCTCATGCAGAACCACAATCTCGAGGATGAAACTGCAGAGCAGCAGCGTTAACTCCTCCCTGCACCCTTCCCAAACCCGGCCTGGGAGCTCAGCTCAGGCTGTGCCTGGCGAGGTCCCACCTGGGGCACATCCCAAGCTGTCTCCCTCCCAGCACAGCTGCCCTGGGCAGAGCTGAGGGCTGGCACAGAGCAGCTGATGGGCCCTCCCCTCCCTGCCTGCCCCTGCCACAGGCTCTGGATGCAGCTGGCCCCGCAGCCACCTGGGTGACAGCGCTGCCTGTCACCCTCCAAGCGTGGGGCTCCCACCCCTGGCTCCCAGAGAAGCCCCACAGAGCAGCACAAGCTGTTGCTGTTGGCATTTGCCATCCCACGAGCAGCAGCGGCCACCTGGGCCACTCCCAAGTGGTCCCTGTAGACCCAGCATCATTGGTGGGGAAGGGCTGTGCATCACCCAGCAATCATTTCCCTAATTAAAGCATATTTATGCTTCCTGTTGCAATTACGCTCTCAAGCACTCCTGGCTGTGTTTCTCCACGGCCCCACTGGGTCATGGCCCCCAGCCCTTTAAATGCCTCGGGAAATGTTGTTGGTTCAACAAAATGGTCGTGGCAAGAGCATTGGTGTCTCCCAGTTCTTGGATTTCAAACAAGGTTTCTACTTTTTATCTCTTCTGTCTCTGCCCCATTACTGGTTTCTGACACCCACAGGAGTCACCAGCTCTGGGCTTTTGACCCCAAATATGTTTTCCTCAGCCAGGTACACACTGAGAATCCTGACAGGCCAGAACCAGGTCAGCACAGACGAGTGGGGTGCTCACAAACTCATTTTCTAATTTGCTAAGGCTGCGTAGCCTGGGTGTACGTGTGGAGTCCCCACACTCTGCTGCTGTGGGATGGGAGCTGGGAACCCACAAGCAGCAAGGAACGAGCACAACTCTTGGATTAAGGAAAAAGATGAAACTCCTCCCAGGACCACGGGCCAGCAGAGCACACAGGTACTGCTGGATGGCTGCAGGGCACACAGGTAACCGTCACCCTTGCTCCCTCTGCTAACAAAACAGATCCCGTTATGCAACCCTTGTGCTAAAAGGCAACACGACGTCCAGAGAGGCTTCAAGGACTTTGTTACTTTGCCTTCCAGGTCCTGCAGATCCCCAGGATGCACATGCAGAGAGCTCCTGGCAGTTCCTGTGCACCTGGCTGCCTTCCCCAGAACTACTGATGCTGCACAGGCAGGGGAAGTGCTGGGGATGTGCAGTTTAGGATTCCCACCACAAACGCGCTGCTGGGCTCCTTCCCAGTGCACCAGCTCTGCTCACAGCCTCCTCTAAGATAGATGCAGCTCAGGGCATGGAGTCTCAAACTTCTGATTCATTTCTTTAATGATCCGTGCTCTAATCCCTTGGGAGAGCTCTGCTGCCCTCCTCCAGGAACCAGGGCTGCTCTCCAGTCCCTTTATCCTGTTCTGGGAGTGCAGGAACTCCTGGCTCTGACCAGTACAGCCCCAGTGACACACACACACACACACACACACACACACACACACACTGCTGTCCCGGAGGGAAGCATCTGCACCAGTTTCTGCAGCAGCCAGCCGGGCTCTGACCTGCTCTCCCTGTCCCGCGGCCAAGCCCTGCTGTGCCAGGCTGTTCAGGCATTGTATAATACTCCCAGGAGCCATCCCCCAGCACCGCAGCACCCCGAGAGATGCCGAGGCAGGCGCTGATCCCGCGGCCAGCCCGAGGAGCCCGTCCTGCCCCGCTGCCCGCGGGCATCCATCCCTTACCTGTCCCCGGAGCCCAGTGGCGGTGCCGCGCTCTCCCCTCCGCAGTGTCCCCGCTCTCCCTTTCCCACTCCCCTTCCCTCTGCGCCACCTCCCCGCGTGATGTCAGCGCAGCCCGGCCCCCGCAGCCTCCCCAGCGCACCCTCCACGCCACGCAGCCGCCCCTGGCATTCCGCTCCTGCTGCTGCTTCCCTGCCCAGCGTTGCCACAGCGACAGCAGGGGAATCCCATCCTCTGCTCCTCCACCTCGCTTGGTATCACCCGCTGCAGCTCTTCCCAAAGAGAGCGCGGGAAGGACAGCGCGACAGCAGGGGACAGCGGCCAGTGATGGCCTGCCACACCTGGAAGGGAGTGCAGACAGCCGGGGGAAGCAGGCTCAGAGCAAACAGGATCTCACCTCACCCGCAGCGCTTCCAGCCGTGTCCCCTGAGCTCTTCCCACCTCCCCGCTCCCTCCATTCCTCGCTCCCAGACAGTTCTTTGTTCCCCAGCCCCACGTGCTCGCTCCTCCAGGGCTGTGTGATGGCACAAACTCCCCACAGACACCTCTGCAGCGGCTCCTCCTCGCCCCCACATCAAGGTCAGAGATCAGGTTATCGATCAGAAACTTAAAACCAGCTCCAAACCAGACCGTGAGGAGTCGGTGGGTTCATTACCACTAACCACAAACCCACAGTGAAAGGGTTTCCTGCAATCCCTGGCACCAATGGTTTCACTGGGAAGGGAGAAGGGCAGATACATTTTTAGGACTGCAGCACATTTTTAATGGAAAGAGATGGCCCAGGGCTTTCATCCCTCCCCCCATTCAAGATGCTGCTTCTTTTCAGCAGAAATATTGCTGCATTAGAGAACAGGTCACTTCCTCTATCAGTGAGAATTCAGTGTCCTATTTGATGCTGGTCCTTGTGCTATAAATAGGAATTTTTCCCCTTTTATAGTTGCTGAATAATTGTGTGTATGAAATATGAACACAGTTTTCAAAAGAGTGCCTGATAAGCAGCTTGCTGGAACGAAATGGTTGAGCAGAAGGAATTTACAGCACCTGCAGAGCATCGTGTGCTGTGGAAAACATTCAAGGTCAGCCTGAGAGAGACAGGTCACAGCACAGATCCTGCTTCAGAGGATCCAGGTTTGAGCTCACAGACTCCCCACAGCTCCCCAAAAAATCCATTTCACACTCCACGCTCAGGCAAGGATCAAACAGAGGCAGCCCAGCTCAGGGGAGCCGAGACTCCTCCATCCCACAGACCAGCCAGCCAGGAGGAGCAGGCAGAACAGGTTTTTAAAACAACAGCAGGCGAGGAGCAGAGGACACAATCCCAGCCAAGGAGGAAAAGCACAGTTTAACTTCCACCATCAAAAGGAACAAGGGAAGAACAGCACAAAGGCCAGAGAGGCACAAGAATGGTAATGGGAGCTACAGAGGTGATGAGAACACCTGAGCACAGACTGGCGGAGGAGCAGCAGAGCCCAATTATGCTGGAAAAACCAATAATTTGTGCAGGAAATGGGCACACGCAGCCATTTCTGGTGCCTGAACACATGCAGGGCTGCAAGAACAGGGGATAAACAACAAACCCCCACCAGTCCATCAGGAACAGCCTCCTCTGGGATACCACAGAGGGTCAGAGTCCCTGTGGAGGCAGGAGGAAGGAAGGCTCTCATTCCCTGCTTTAGGACAGATTTTTTTTTCCCTGGGAATTTAGAGAGGGAAGGATGCAGCAAAGTATGAAAGGCAGAAACAGAAGACACAATAACGTGGCTTCCAGTTGCTGCAGGAGAGAAGGAAATAACATCAGCTCCTCCACACACTGAGGATTCAAAGAGAGGAGGAAAAAAAAAAGGGATTACATCAGTTAAAATACTGCAAGGAGCTCTGGACAGAGAGGATACACAGGGGCTCGGTGCTTTCAGCCTCACACAGGAAGAAACAGGAGAAAGAACCAGCAAAAAACCGCCATTGCTATGGTGATCTAAAGCATTGGACACACTCAGCAAGGAGAAGAGATAAAAGGAATTACAAGCCACATTTCCAGCTGCACAGAACATCCTTGAGATAGCATCAGGCCCCAGGATCCACCCAGCTCAATTGTTAGTTGATGCTGTCATCTGCCTCCTCATCCTCCACGCTGTCTGCAGGTCAAAGAGGACACACAGCACCAGATACAAATGTAAAGGGGTTATTTTATTATTGATTCAGAGGTTAGACAAGGCACCATTTGATCTAAAAAGAAATGCAAAAAAAACCCCCCCAGTTAAGTGTTATTTTTGCAGGCAATTAAGAAAAGTCTCTTTTGCATTTCTTCAGCTTTGTGTGAATTCCAGCTTGGTCAGGATCACAGAAAAGCCACCCCACTCCCAGGTAAGGCAGGTTTGGATTAGAGCCACGGCCCCTCTGTTCAGCAGCAGAGAATCCTTGAGAAGTCTCTATTGCCAGGGTTTAGGAATGCAGCAGAACAAGAAAAACAGAACTTCCAGGAAAAGACCAGAGCATCTCTTTTTCCTTTCCATTTCACACACGATGATGAATCATTTGTTCGTTTTGGTCCTCGCTGATAGGAAGCAACTTTAGGAAAAAAATCACAGCAGACCTTTCAGTGGCTTCAGAGCACCGAGAGCCCACGAGACAAGCCCTGAAAATCCTGGAAAAGCCTGGAATAACACCTAGCCCTGCCCTCCAACAGGTCAAGAACCTGCAGCTGATCACTGAGAGATGTTTCCCTCTCCACAATAGTTTTGCCTCCACAAACATGATTTCTAAGGAGAAGGCTGCCTCCTCTTCACAATGATTCTGCCAAATAAGAAATCCAACCAAAACCCAACCAAATCAGCCCCCCAACCCCTTGTTTACCACGTCTTTCCCCCCCTCCCATCAATCATACCCCCCTCCCAGCTGCCCTCCCTGCACCCAGGGAAGGGCTGCAATGGGTGATGTAGCAGAGTGTGCAGCGTTTGGTGGTGTCTCATCTGCTTGATGGAGTCACTCAGCTGGAATAAATGGGAACAGAGAGAAAAAAAAAAACATTTAGGGAAAAACAAACAAACAAAATTAAGCATGGTTTATGGCAAACAAAGAAAAAAAAAAAAAAAAAGGGGTGGGGGGCNCAAACAAAGGAAAAAAAAAAAAGGCTGGTGAGCTGGATGTGAAGCGAGCACAAGGGAAGAAAAAAATGGAGAGTGAGAGAACATCTTGCTCTTGCTGTAGAGTAAAACCATGACCGAATCCAGGAATGCCAACTGGCTGGGAACCCTTCCCAGGGTGTAGGGGGCTGCAGCTCTCCCTTTAACTCTCTCAAAATAAAAGCTGCTTCCACACAACTCCTTTAGCCACTGAGATGTCACCCACACTGTCCCACTCCCTGGGGCACACCAGTCCCATCCTAAACGCTATCCTGAGCTCCCAGCACGCCAACTCCAGGTTACTCTTCCACAGGAAACCCAGAGACAGCAGCAAGGGCTGTTTGGGAATCCCAGGGGAGCAGAGGCTGCTGGCAAAACCAGCCCTGTTTACTGTCAGAGCCTTTCTCCTCAGTCACATGCTTTCTAGAGCAATGAGTTCGCTGCTTTCGGTTCCCAGTATTATTTCCAGTTTGCTGGAAGGGAAAAGGTTCTTTCTTGGAAAGGATGTGTGAGGACAGAGAGGAGATTGTCAGGCAAAAAGAGATATTATCAAGGAAAAGAGCAAGGGATTCCTGAGGATTAAACATCTGCTCTGGCCATGAGCTCAGTGCACAGGACAGAGTGAGCCATCCCCAGAGGGAGACAGGAGGATACTCAGTAAAACTCAATCAGCAAACACACACGGAATGCCAAAGGACAAAGTTTCATCTGAGCCAATCCATATTTAGAGCAGGGTCCTTTAGGAAGGGCTGGAATCCCTCACGGCCAAAGGTCAGTGCCAGCCCTGCGGTGTCACCACACAGCAGCACAGTGCCCTGCAAAGGCCGAGGCACCCAGCACACACAGTGTCCTCAAACACAGCCTGACGGAGCTGCTGGGTTTGCTCAAGAAACACAAACATTTCCATGAGCTCACAACAAAGGTCGCTGGCTCAAGGGCACGTGGATAACGCCGTCTCTCGAGCCTTGAGAAAGCATTTGTTTTGCAATAAGGCTTTATTGTATTTAGATTTTGGGATCGGGAGAAGCTCAATGCATCTTCCTCTCCTTGGTCAAAACCAAGGCAAGAGTGAAGAGATAAAATCCAAGTCCTTTTCTCATCCTCAGGACATCCCAACCAGCCACAGAGTAACTGTCAGAGCACAGATTTCACATTAAAAAGAGCAGGAAGCAGCTCACCAATTTGCTATAAATCCCACAATAAATAAATGTTGAAAAGCCCCATCCTCTTTCTGCCCCCTCAAGTGCCATCAGAACAGGAACCTGCCACCCCACAGGGAATATCAAATACGAGGAGAACACATTGTCACCCAGCCCTGAGGCTGTCCCTCAGGCTGCTCCCACGGCAGCACACACAGAGCAACCCCAAGTTTCAACCCTGCAGCTTCACATCTCCTGTGAAATCCTTCCCCCACATCCCCAACCTTCTCCAAGGCCCCTGTGGGGTAGCCAGGAGGAGCTGGAAGTCCAGTTCCCTCCAGGAATGTTCATTTCTAGGATGAAACAAAGGCTTTTTGAGCCAAAGGAGTGCAGAGCCCATTTCGGGCAGCTGGAGCCTGGGCTCGCTGCGGCCTCTAGAGGCCAAAATCCCAACAATCCACACACAGACTGACGTTCACATATAGCGACATCGAGACCGTTAACAGCTCCTTTAATTAGAGAATTAGCACAGCCCTTCTTTGGGCTGCACCACCTCATCCCTTCCCCTCCTACTCTGCTCATCTCTTCACCCTCCTTAGCCCCAGAGAGACAGAGACAGAGAAAAAGAAAGGAAAAAATAAAACGAGAGAAAGCCCCATCATGGGACAGAGCCTTAAATGAACATAACCAGGTCTTTACATGTTGCTTTCGTGAAGGCTGCCAGGATGCTGGCAAACACCACGTCGGGAGACTGGGAGGCATCCACGGCCGTGTGGATCCCTCTCTTGCTGTAGTAGGACACCAGGGGCGTGGTCTGGGTGTGGTACGCCTTCAGCCGCGTCTTCAGCGCCGTTTCGTTGTCGTCGGAGCGGCGGATCAGGGGCTCTCCAGTGACCTGGGAGAAGCAAAGAGGACAATCTCCAGCAAACTGCAGCCTGGGATGCTCCCCCCTTCTCCTCTCCTCCGAGGCAGTGCTGCAGAGGAGACCCCACGTAATGTTTGAGTAATGAGACCCTCAGAAAATGAATGGCAGAGATTCTAACTCGTGTCTCTCAGCAATCCAGTGTCTGTCTCTCACTGCAGCAGCTGTAACTACCACAGCAACACCTTTAGGTTCATTTTCACCTTATAGAGATGGAGCGAACCCAGGGCAGCCAGAACAAGTCCCAGAGCAGTCACTAAAGAAAGAAGGGCTCAGCACCGTTGTGTTTTTTTTTCCCCCCACACCACTCTGCTTGCTAAAAGGAGCCTTGAGACCAGGCACCAGCTACAGCTGCTCCCCAGGACAAAAACCAGTCACAATCCACCGCAACTTGAGCTGTGGACAGAGTTCAGCAAGTTCAGAGGCTGGCAGAGCCCTTCATCCATCCATCATCCATCCATCCATCCATCCATCCATCCATCCATCCATCCATCCATCCATCCATCCATCCCTCCCTCCCTCCATCCATCCATCCACACAGTGCCATCGGCTCACGCTGCCCAAGCAGCTCCCCACGCTCCCCAGAAAGCCAGGACAAGAAGGTACAAGAGAAGGAAAGAAATGAGTTTTGTTTTTTCTTTTTTTCCCAGGGAGAGACTGCAAAGCATCAGCTAAACCCAAAGCAAGGTAAGCTGCAGCCTTGGGAGCTCACATACATCATCCTTCATGTGCTCTTTCGGGGGTCTGAACTCCTCGTGATACGAGCGGCCACTCGCTGGGTGAATCAGCCTGAGGCAAAAAAAAAGTGTCAGCAAAGCAGCCTGGCCAGGACAAGATCTCCTAAACCTGCCACTCATCAGCACAGAAACATCTGCCACAGCAACACCATCAGCTTTCACTTGTGAGCAAATTCTCTCCGGTTATTTCTGTACCAAGGGCCTCTTCAGTTTGGAAAAGCAGCTGTGCTGGGAGATGGAGAAGGGGAGTTTTAATTCCTGCTCTGCTGGGAAAGGGGTCTGGACAACAGTGCAGAGAACACACTCCTGACCCTGGAGGAATTTTACTGGTGCCCAGATGTATTCAGTGTCTTGTGTAAGGGAGCAATAACAGCTTTGGAGAAGGAGGAGCTCAAAGGGTGAGTGAGATTTTCTGTAGAAATCCCTGATTTATGGGGCAAGGAAGGGGCTCTGCTCAAGGCACAGGAGAACAGGCAAGAAATCAGGGCTGAAACAGAGACCAGCATCACTGCCAGCCCTAAGCACGATGAGGACAACCTGGGATCTGAAATTAGGACGCTGTTCCATAGACTAGGACTGGGGAGAGAGGGATTACCGTCCAGTGATCCTCCGGATCAGCAGGGAATCGGGGATGCTGAACTCAATAACGGAGTCGAGCTTCTCTCTCCTTTTCTCCAGGAGCTCATCCAGCTGCAACAGCAAACACCCACCTCAGAGGGGCTGAGGGAGCAGGGAGCCCTGGTTTTGAGGGAAGGAGGAGCTGGAGCAGCCCCCGAGCAGGGGCTCCCGTACCATCTCTGCCTGTTTCACCGTGCGTGGGAAGCCGTCCAGGAGGAAGCCGTTCTTGCAGGGAGGGGAGTCCAGGTTGTTCTCAATCAGCTCCACCACCATCTCATCACTCACCTGCAGACACGAGACAGGGATGGTGTCAGGAAGGACACCCTGAATTCACACACAGCCGCTGCCCCTGTGGACAGGGTGGGGTTTTTGGAGTTGTCCCATGCAAGGCCAAGGGTTAGGCTTGATAATTCTGGTGTGTCCCTTCCAGCTCAGGATATTCTGTGGTTCCATGATTCATGTCAATGCTCAGGCTGCCTGTTCAGACCTGCCCACATCAGGGCAGCACTCCCTGAAACACCAGGACATGGGCAGTGCCACATTTCACTGCAGGGACACTCCAGCCTGAGCAGGGACTTGGACCAGCTCTGTAACCTCACTGTTACAAAGGTTGCTGCATTGCAAGGAACACTGGCAACTCAAAACTCCTTAAGTTATTATATTTTTTTAAACCAAATCACAATACAAAATATCAACATACCCTTGATTTCCTGTTATTTGTACCAGCTCTGTAACCTCACTGTTACAAAGGTTGCTGCACTGCAAGGAACACTGTCAACTCAAAACTCCTTAGGTTATTATTATTCTTTTTAAAACCAAATCACAATATAAAATATCAACAAACCCTTGATTTCCTGTTACTTTGTACCTTCACCTACACACCCCCTGGGGAGGCAGGCCTGGGCAGGAAGGGCAGAGTTGTTCATTGACTCCCATAAACTTTGTATGAAGGTAAAAGCCCAAGAGTTGCTGACAAACTCTGGCCTCACTGGACATTTTTTTTTCCCATCTAACAATCTCGGCATACCACTGGGATTAGTGCCTTTTCCACACTGCATCACTCACAGATGCTGCAGCCCCAACAAGAGCTGTTTATGTGGGAGCAGCTCTCCTCAGCACACACAGCTGGCACCCAGCAGGACTGGGGACACACAAACAGCCCTGCACGCGGGGTGGTGTAATCAACAAGTCACTCCTGTGCCTCCCTGATTACACCCTCTGGAGAAAAAAAGATCCTGAGCATAAACCCCATCCTGAAATGCTGCAGTGCTCCCAGCTGAGTTATCACAGAGCTGCGGGATGTACAGCCTGGAGCTGCCTGCCCCCCACACACACACACCAGCAGACACCACCAGCCTGGCCAGATAACGTTCCTATCTTTCATAACCAGCTGGGTATTGCAGGCTCGGTGTTGCAATGAGCTCTGAGCAGAAGTGAGATAAGGCTGCTCCCCCCATCTGGGGCCTGCAGATTCTCCCCGGGGTGTTACAAGCCTGTGGAAGCCACAGAGATGCTCGAGATCTGCCCCACACTGGGGCAAGTCACTGCAGTTTGCGGTCCCTGCAGTTTCCCTGAAGATATTTCAGTCGTTAGGATGAGATAATGAGACCCTCAGAAAATGAATGTCACAGATTCTAACTCGTGTCTCTTAGTGTCTCTCTCACAGCAGCTGCTGTAACTACCACAGCAACACCTTTAGGTTCATTTTCACCTTTTAGTTACAGGTGAATCGAGCTTATGGAAAAACTGGGATGCAGATGAAGCCTCTGAAGTGATACCTGGAGCTCAGGTATCACAGGAAGAGAGGCTGTAACATCCTGCAGCTCCAAGGATACACTGTCACCTCAGTGTTCAGGAGCCAGGAAATTGCTAGCTAGACTGCACCCCCTAAAAGATAAAAACAACCCAGGGCTACAGGCTGCTGCTAAACAAATAGTAATTTTGAAAAAGAAGGATGTTTGTATAGGATGCTTCTCCTTCAGGATGACAGAAGGAAATCTTCCACCCCATCCCGACCTTCACCCTACAATCTGCCTTCACCCTGCAATCTACCCTCCTACCCTAATTACAGAATTCTAATTAGGAGGTGAATTTTGTCTGCTCTCATTCCAGATGCTGCCAGCCCGTGTCCCCTTCCCAGCACATTCCCCGCGACCCACCAGCTTCCCCGAATCCATCGTCTCCTTGAGCCGCTTGCCCAGCTCGGAGCCCGAGGCCACCATGGCCCGCAGCATGTCGCCGGTAGCCAGGTGGCACACGCAGTAAGTCTCGGCCAGCTTCGGGGCCTGCGGAAGAGGACAGAGATGAGACCGGAGGCTGAGGATGTCCCTGTCCGCGGGGACAGCGGTTGACCGGCCAGCACGTGGCAGAGCCCCGCCGCTCAGCGACACCGGAATCGGGGACAAAGGGATCCGGGACAAAGAGCCGCGACCAGGCTGGACACACACCGAGCCCCGTGCAAGGGAACCGTGAGGCCACACCAGCACTCCGCACCCCCCGACCGCCCCGCGGGTGAGGCAGGCCCGACAGCCGCGTCCCTCCACGCGGGGTCACACGGGGGAAGGCCGGNGCGGGGCCATGCAAATCAGGGCGGGAATATGTAAATACATCTATGTGTTGGTTTATATTGTGGGCGGGGTTATGTGTAGGAGTGGGCGTGGCTATCCCGGCGATGGGCGGGGCTTTGTGGCGCCACGTGTGTCGCTCGGTGTCGCCGCGCTCGCCCCGAGTTGTCCCCAAGTCCTGGGCGCTGCTGAGGCCGCGGCTCGAGTGCTGCTCCAGTTCTGGGTCACTCCGTTCAGGAATCACTGAGTCACCAGGTTGGAAGAGACCTTCAACATCATCGAGTCCAAGCCGCGCCCGACTCCTCACCCAAACCCTGGCACCCAGTGCCACATCCAGGCTGTTTTAAACACATCCAGGGAC